>OZ038528.1:22337427-22937427 GCA_964036665.1 Gordius sp. MW1 | reverse complement strand
AGAGGGATAAAGCTTATGAGTTACACTTTCAAGGTGTGGGAAAAAGTGATCGAAAAACGGCTGCTGAGTTTAGTTCAATCTTGAGATAACCAATTCGGATTTATGCCGGAGAGGTTTACAGCAGACGCCCTAAATAGTGTTAGAAGATAAATGGAACGGTTTAGAGAAAAGGAGAAGGATTTTCACATGTGTTTCATCGATCTAGAAAAAGCGTTTGATAAAGTTCTTCGTACTTTAGTGTGGAAATGTCTTAAAGAAAACAATGTGCCAGAATTATACCTCAGAGCAATAAAAGATATGTACAAGGGAAATAGAACGTCCGTTAGAACAACGGTGTGGACTACAAAAAGCTTTGCCATTAACACTGGAGTCCATCAAGGTTCGGCTCTTAATCCCTCCCTATTCATAATGATAATGGATATTATTACCAAGGATTTGGGTGAGGAAGCTCCTTGGGCAATGATCTTTGCTGACGATATAATCCTCTGTGCCAAATGTAAATAAGAATTGGCTAATACTGTAAATAGATGGGTAAATGCAATAAAAGAAAGTGGTCTCAGGGTAAATCAAAAGAAAACAGAATACACGAAGACAAAGTTTAAATCAGATGAAAATCAGCTAAGTGCATCACTTACTTTAGGCGATTGGCAACTTACAAGTGTGGATTCCTTCAAATATTTAGGATCAACACTTCAATCGGAGGTGGAATGGATAAAGAAATCTTAGCAAGGATAAATTCCGGATGGCTCAAATGGAGGGACTTGACAGGCGTTCTGTGTGACAAAAACATCCAAAGAGACTAAAAGGTGCACTGTATAAACATACAGCCAACAGTCTTATTTAGCTCGGAATCATGGGATATACGTAAAAGGGAAGAGCAGGGTCTTGTGGCCTTGAAAATGAAACTGCTAAGATGGGTGCTAGGAGTAAAGCGAAATGAAGAAATAAGAAGAATTTTGGGTGATACATCTATTACGACAAAGATTAACAAATAGGCTAAGATGGTATAGCCATGTCGAAAGAAGGGACAATAGCTACGTCGGAAAGAAAATCGAGATGATAAATTTCGCAAAAAAACGAAGGAGAGGAATAACTTACAACAACTCAAAGAATGTATAAAGTGGACACAAAATGCCGCAGTAGTCGCGGGTACTACGCGCCTCTACGAAAGGTACCTGCCGGAGTTACACGAGTCCAATAATGTTAGATTCTACAAGGGACCGGGTCCTCATTCCAGCCAGATTAAGGTACACGGTGCTACAACGATTACACAAGGGCCACGTGGGCGTAAAGCGAATGCAACAGGTAGCAACTTAATACGTGTGGTGGCCAACACTGATTCAGGATATCGCAAACCTAGCGAAAAGTTGCAGGGCATGCAACTACACGGCCGCAGCACCAAAAAGGGCGCCGTTGATCAAGGGTGAACAGAACTTCAGGCCTTGGAACCAGGTAGGAGATTTTTTTGGGCCGGTGCGAGGCAAATCGTATTTAGTAATGGTGGACAATGGAACAAAATGGTAGGAGGTTATTAAGTTAGAAGATACGTCAATTGCAACCATAATCACAAAGCTGGCCGAAGTGTTTGCCAGGTTCGGTAACCCAATAATCCTCATATCGAATAACGGTCCGCAGTTTAGAAGTCAGGAGATTTGAGGATTTTGTAGGCGCAGGAGGATAAAACAAGGTTGGTCAGCTCTTTATCACCCCAATGGATTATCGGACAGGTATGTGCGGCTAGCAAAGGACTCGGTGGTGCGCAACAATTCCAGTATTGATTTAAGCTTATTGCTAGAAAATTACAAGGGAACAATCCACCCAACGACTGGGATAACTTCTGCAGAAGGAATGTTAAAGCGGAAAATTCGAACCGAGTGGGGAAATCGAACCACAACATGGACGGAGAGCGGATCGCGTACGTTCGGCCATGGGCGTACCCAGGTTTTGAATTAGGGGGGGGGGGCAAAACGTTTAAAAGTTCATTTAGAGGGGGGCAAAACATAAATTTTTTTAATTTGTCAATGTTTTTGCATTACAATTTTTTTTTCGTAAATTAGGGGGGGGGCAGCCACCCCCCTTGCCCCCCCCCTGCGTACGCCCATGCGTTCGGCGTAAGAGACAAGGTGTGGGTGGGCATGTTTTTGGGGCCCAGCAAATGGCTAGAGGGATCGATAACAGCCAAATTTGGTAATCGCTCCTACATAGTGTGGGCTCAAGGAAAAAAGCACCACAAACACTTGGATCAAATAAGAGACCAAAAAGCACTTGATTGGACCAGTCTGGGTCAGGAGAACGGTTGGCCCAATAAGAAATCGCAAGAAGGCTTCTCACAAATAGTTGAAAGGGAAACGTCGGAGAGAGATCAAACCTGCCCAGGGGTATCGAGAACATTTAACCAAAGCCGGACTGATACACCTAGGGAGGAACCTAGATACCCACGACGTATTAGACAAGCCCCAGGATATAAGCAACATAGCTGTGAAAAGGGGGAAGTGTTGAGGGTTGAAAGATGGTGAAATTACGTTTGTGTTATTTTTCGATTTATGTATTATTTTATACTTCGTTATTCCTCCTGAAGTGATATGAGCTTTGTAGTTCCTATCGTGTTCCTCCGAGGTGGTGGAACATGATTTAAACTAAAAAAAAGGTTTGAAGGGAGAATTAAGGAATATGGGGAGAACTGAGGAAAGTAGGGGCCTATGTTGGGACACTATAGTCAGACGGCCGGGTGGATGGCAGGGGGAAAAAGGTAAAGGAGTCCCCCAGCCACAATATACTTTTTATTCGATTTTACTACATGGTATTTTAACTAATTTAATTATATCCGAGACTTTTACAAGAATTAAATAATGAATGAAAAAATCAAACAACTCCTGGATACAATACGTTGTGTATAAAAACACTAGTCAACAAATAATGGTCTTGTGTAAATAACCGGGAAACGGTCAACATCCGATCGAGTTTTTTGTGGTAAATACAAATATGTTTTTTGTTTTTTCCCTATACGTCAAGTTTTTTAGATATTTCGATTCAAAGTTGCGAAAATGACCGTTTCTGACCCTTTTCGATGCTCAACAGAGCGATATTGAATGGCTAAAAAAAAATTTTTAAACCTCTAAGTGGTAGAACCAACTTAGGGTAAAACATTAAAAAATGTTTTTTTTCTTACTTTTTAATATATATCAAAAATGCAATTAGTTCCTATGCGAGATCGCGGCTTCCTTTGAGCCTCCCTCCCTCTCTATCTAATTGGCTTATATGCTTAGATAACACTATACCCTTAGTGCATGTAAATGATTGATGAGTGTGGTGGGTGCAAGAGGATGGGTTAATACGAACTATTCCTACTACTACGCCTGTCATCTTCCCTCTCTAATAGAGGAATAGCTCGTATTACGCCACTACTCTTACACACCCACACCCCCACATCATCCATCAATCACTCACGTGCACCAAGAGTATAGTGTTATAAACCCAATTAGATAGAGAGGGAGCGAGGGAGGCTCAAAGGATGCCGCTTCGCATAGGGACTAACTGAAATTCGATATATTGGAAAAAGTAAAAATAATAGGGAAAATAATTAAATAATCAATTTTTCAATGTTTTACCCTAAGTTGGTTCTACCACATAGAGGCTTAAAAATTTTTTTTAGCCATTCAATATCGTCTATTGAGTATCGAAAAGGGTCAAAAACGGTCATTTTCGCAACTATGAATCGATATATCTAAAATACTTGACGTATAGGGAAAAAACGAAAAACATATTTGAGTTCACCACAAAAAATTCTATCGGAATATGTTAACCGTTTCCCGGTTATTTTTTTTTGTTGACCAGTGAAATCAATGATGCGTATTGATGTTGATCAATAGGGGAAGAAATAACAAATACGTATAAGCGCGTAGGGGGGGGGGGGGGGAGGGGAAATAACACACGTACTGAAATTAAATGGAAAGGAAAAGTATTTACAGGAACAGGGGTTACTCAGTGAGTATGCCTCTGATAGGCAGATGTTATAAGATTAAAAGACCCGACAATGTTAAGAAATCTCACAATCAATGAACTTTTGCAATTAATCGAATGAGAAACACTGCTTTAAAAGAGGTTGGGGGAAATCCTTAATTTTTGTATAAGGGTACATGGGGGGGGAATTATACGCGTATCAAGGGATACGACAGTTCCCTTGCTCTATTATTACCATTGTTCGAATTGTGGTATCGCGGTTTTCTATCCTTGTAAAAATATTGTTGGTCATGTTATTCCTTTGTTCGTGAAAATATTCCTTCTTCTCCTATTCCTTCAAACATTTTTCAAGACGGAAACGAAACGAGATCAAAACACTAACTGAGACTTAAAATTATGGGTATATCCATAGACTAATAATAACAATTAGTCTATGGGTATATCTGATTTTTGGCATTTTGATCAAACAAATGGTAGGGTTATAAATTAATTATTAGTGTCACCTACATTTGGTGTATAAAGTATGATAGATTGCTACTAAAAATATTTGGCTTTAAAATTATTTATAATCGAATAACTAAGACCCCCTAAAATTTTTATCTTAGCAAACATTTTGAAAAATTCTCAACTTCCTTACGATTAATAATCATAATCTTAAGAAACACTAATGATCTATAAGAATAAAAATTGCAACCATCTTAAAATAAAATTAAGGTAATTAGAAAATAGATCTATTACACAACCTATGATGAATACACATGTTAATAATTATAGACCTTTAAGTGTAAATAGGGCTTTTTTAAAGAGATTTCTAAATTTTACGCTATCTACTAAATTGGTGCAATCTAAATAGCATATCTGCCATTTTATAAAAGCTCGAGATCTTATTTATCAATAAATAAGACAATATAAAATCTAAAAATTCGATTTAAAATTTAAAGATACGGATTAAAGCGTAGATTTGCGCGAGATAAAGCGTGCTTTGTATCGTGCTGTTCTTGATTGAACGTTTAATTTAACGATGGCTACTATGATGGATGAAGAAACGAGTAATCAAATATTTACTAATAAGTCCTTAATTCCACTTTGTTCAATTTCATAGATTTTATTTTTCATATTGTTATTCATTAATATGCTAAAACTTAACCTGCATTAAATTTTTTATAATTGGTGCTCCAGAATTTACTAGGAATTATATGATAATTTTCAATAATATTTAATCTATTTAAAATCTAATTATATATTTTTAAAGGATTAGCTTTTGTTAATTTAATTCAGCATGTAAAGGTATATATTTTGAAAGACTAATATACTGTTTATTATATATAAAAATTTAGTTTTAATATTATTAATTATTATTATAATAGTTTCTTCAGTAAATCATTGTGTCTAATTAAAACATAGTATTTTAAAAGGCATAGAATTGGAAATACCTTTATATATCCATAAATATTATTACAAATATAATTTTTTATTGAAGTAAAAATAAATTATATGTAACATATTTATTTAGTAACTAGCAATGTTTATGAAAGAACATGCCTATAAAAATCAATAATTTTAATTATTATCTCTTTATAACAAATTTGGTGCCCCTTAAATTTCTCATAAACAACTTTCTAAAATACATGTATACGATATCCAATTGTAAGCATTATTTCTGTACAATACTCCTCTATTCAATTTCCTGCACGCTAGTCTAATAAAAGTGAAATCAAGATTCAGCACAACAGTATTGAAATACTTTATTAGTAAGGGTACATGCCTGGCAATTAAATCAATTGCTCATCCAAATAATAGATTCACTTTGCTTGTAACATAATGTGCTGTATCCTTTAATTATATTATTTATCTCCCCATCTTGTATTGTGATCTAAGAGCATCAACAATTTAGAAAAAATAATAAGTCAGTGCCACCAACTACCACACTCACAGGCATAGTATTTATTGGTTTTTTCCTCCTCTTTTTCTAATATAATAATTCTTGCAGAGAGGGGAAATCAATGGGAAAAGTCAATTCTTAAAACGACAACTGACTTGCTTGGCTGGGGTTTAGGGGTTCCTAGTTTGACAATTATGATGCTCCTCCTTCAAATATTGTTCAAAATCAATAATACTAAACCTTAAACTTCAAAATTGTTTTTCAAATCTCTCTTTCCCTCGCGCGAATTTATTGGATACTTATATTCCCTAAAACGTTATTTAAGGTAATATTTTCAGGAATCTTGATGAAAAATTCGATTTTTTTTTGAACTTTTTATTTCATTTTTTGAACTAAATTATACTAAAACTTACTTTTAAGACAGTTTTTTCAGTTATATTGGTGTTATTTTGAAAATATTTATTTTGATCATTTTCCTACTAGCGTTTCCAGGTTGAGCACCATGATAGTGTGTGAGGTAATTGATGTTATTAGGTCATTTAAACTTCCATATAAGGAATGGGAACATTTTTTGAATATTTAGGTTGAAAAAACTTTATGGGAATTTGTTTGAAATATTTATTATTGCGCTCATTATGTATATTTAAGATCTTTTTTATTTTAGGCTTTTAGATGTATAATTTTTAACGATTTTGCCTTTATATTATCAAATCCTTTATTGAGATTTATACCATGGTTTTTGAATTAAATGGCATCATGTCCATTATAATTATAAAATTATTAATCTAAGGAAAACTAAACTATTTTTTTCTCGTTTTTTAAAACAAATTTAAGCTCCTCCACACACACATTATCTATGTTAGTTAAAAATACCTAAATTCATTTCTTTTCGTGATTTAAAAATCCCTTAAATCAAAGTTATTGAGCCTTATTTAACAAACGTAAAAAGAAGCCTAGAAAATTGAAATATACAAGGATTAGCCGCTTTTAAAATCGGCGTAGCTAAGGATATAAATTCAAAAAAAACAATATAATTATGGCTGAAATTTCAGAAAATGATCGTTTTGCCCCAAAATCACTATTGCCCCCCCCTCTAATTCAAATCCTGGCTACGCCCATGGCTTTTAGAGACACATGTACACGTTTAATATTGCAGATAAATTGGGTTGTAAGAGCTCCGCTGTGCCAAACTTAATTTGGAAATTGGCACTTGAATCTTCTCCCCGCCTCGCAAAATTTCGTGTTTTAGTTGGTTTTTTTTTTGCGAAAACAACAGCTGGTTGATAAGCGAGAGCTGGGGCGGGCGGGTTGGCAGTTTGTGTATTACATATAAGATATTGGGAATTTAGTTCAATTGTAATGATCGATCTTGAAAATTTTTGAGGCATTTTCCCTCCAATAAATTTAGTAATCGCACGTTAGCTATGCCAATGCTTGAGCTTTCTTTAAGAATATTAAATGGTACGCAGTTTGTGAACTCACATTTCGTTGTCCGTCCGTCCTGTCCTGTCCACCGGTTTATAATAGAAAATTATGAATCTGGTTGGAAAAAATTTTTAGCCTCCGAATAAAAAGTTGCTAATGACCGCTGATTGGCTTTAATATTTCTGACCCCGCCACAAATTATTTTGTAGTTTCTTTTTGAAATTATGAAAATATTCATGGAACCTGCACCCTTACATTAACAGGAAAAACACATTTTAAAATCCTCTCTGGTTATGTAGATTCTTGAGAGTTTTGATAACCTGCCGTTAAAAAATTTAAAGATAATTTCAATGGGAGCGGCCTTACACATTATCCATCCATATAAATTTGTATAATCTAACCTCACCGAATGAAATAACGAATGGCATAGTTAGTAGAAATAAATATACGAGTTTGAACGTGACACTTATGTTGTGCTTTCCTAGTTTTACCGAATGTTTTAGTCTAACAACAACGATAACTATCGAGTTATAGAATTTTTGGACCCGGCTATTTGAAGTTTTGAATCGAGTTGTTATAGTAAAATGAAATATGGTTTTGTTGTAGCCCCATCTTAGCCTTTGGCTTGGGCTAGCCTAGCAAATGACATTTTTTCCAAATTCACCATTAACGTGGCACGATTCTCCATTTTCGGCCATGTTTGATTATACATTTTGACATATAGATCTATGATCACCTAGGGTTATGGTTTTTCAAATATGAAATTTCGATACATTTCTTTGTTAAATACAGTCGAAACTTCTTAATCGCAAATTGGATTATCGCGAAAATCTTTTAATCGCGAAGTTAACCGCCATTTTGTTTTTTTTAAACGATTATATTAACAAAAACATCGTTTATTGACAAATCGCTTAATAGTACAATATCGGATATTCACAGACATTTTCGATTCCTGAAGTCAACCAGATAATTATATAAAATATCGTTTTATTGCGAAGCGTAAGAAATGAATATTTAATATAATGTATATATACTTTTATTTCCATCGTTTAATCGCGAAATATTTTTAATCGCGATTTTTTTCAGGCCCAAGGATTTGCAATTAAACGGTTTTGACTGTAAATATTTTAAAAGTGTGTGTGAAGCGAAATCTTAATTTACCTTTGTCTCTCTTTAACTTCGAAGTTTACATCATTTCAAAACTATTTTGTTTCTTCTTATTTATTATGAAAAAAGAAAGTTGGTTGGTATGTCTTTTTTAACTCTTCAAAGTTTTCATCTTAATTACGAAAGAAAAAGTTTTTATTATTATTATCATCGCAAAGGCTTAAATGGGCTTATCTCATTTCAAATGAGTTTTTAAATTAGGGCCATTCTATAGATTCAGACATTTAATCCTTTTTAAGTAAGTGACGTGCTGCTATGCAATGATTGAAGCTGAATAAATAAATTATTTCGAAAACGTTCGATTTCAAGTCAGTGTCAATATTTTTTGAATTATAATAAACTTCACGGACGATCTAATTTTATATTGTCCCATTAATTATGAGGTTGGGGTGGAGCCATTCATGTTACTTAAGAATTTGTAATAATCTGTCATTTTGTGGCAAAATATCGCCTAATACAAACCATCGCAATTTAAAAATTAGCTAGATGATTTTGCAACCCTTTCTATGCTCGAGTAGATAGGATAGGGGGTTGAGGACACAGTCTATTAGTTTAAGTTTTAAATAAGTTAATACTTACAGGAAGGACTAAGATATTTAAACCATTACACACCCGCCCCGCACTAAGACCAAAAAAGTCCAGCCCTTAATTGGGTCGGTTTTCGGCCAAAAATATCAACAAATTTAACCTCCGATATTGCTATCAAAACAGTAAAATTCGGCCCCTCCTACCCTCTAATATCTTTACCCGGCTATCTTTGCCTCGTGCTCTTAGACTTTGGCCAGGCCGCCATTAAGTTTTTCAAAGAAATCAGCCGTCGCTGCCCGCCCTATAAATATTCCACTTAAATTTTTTACTTGAACAAAAGATTGGTATCTTTATAGCAAAGTACAATTTTAAATCCCTGGCCGACAGCTGGCCACTTTTACTAGATGACACATGCCACGCTTTTGAATTATAGTTTTTTTAATTTGTTTTATAACCGCTCTTATTTTTTTCCAATTTTGACACTTCGTTTTTATAATGTTCTTACGTTCAAATAAACAATATATATGTGGGGAAAAGTTGAACTCCGATATTAATTGCTATGCACTTTATGGGTTCGCTTTTGATTGCCCATCCTGTCGTGTCCTGTCCAACTCGTAATTTCGCTTCAATTAAAATTTATGTGTGTTGTATTTATCATCAACATTTCAGACAACGGTAACCATTACGGGATTCACGGCAGCAATAACAGTAATAGCAATAGCAGCACCAACATGTCGGGAATTAGGGTAGTTAGACAGAGCAAATTTCGCCACGTGTACGGGCAAGCGGCTAAGCGAGAACAATGTTACGAGGGCATACGAATCACTAAGTCATCCAACGATTCTAACTTCGTCGCGGTCAATCCCAAATTTATGGCGGTCATAACCGAAGCAGCTGGTGGGGGAGCTTTTCTCATTTTACCCCTGGATAAGGTATTTTTCCTTAATTTTTGCTATGCACTTTATGGGCACTCGCTTTTGGTTGTCCGTCCGTCCGTCCTGTCCAACTCTTAACTTTTGCAATTATTTTTTTTATGGTATTATAATCATTTATTATTTTATAACAAATTAAATAATACGTGAAGGTGAGATAAATACATTAGGAAGTTAAGAATTGTAAATATTCGGAAGCATTCCGCTATGGCTAATGAATCATATTAACATTTCGTATTAAAAACTATTCGCGATTATAATGGGATATTAATGAGATTTGTTTCCCTAATTTTTTTAAAGGTTGGAAGGCTTGAGGGACAAAGTGCTAGGGTGATTATCGCAATGGGACAAAAGGTTATATAGTAGTATTGTTATTTTCAGAGTTTCTAATTGCCGTGGAAACTTGAACGGGTTTTGGGCCGTGGACTTAAGCTTCTATAAAAGAAGAGTTTTATTTTGCTTTCGCAAATGGACTAGCTAATGACCGCTGCTTGGCTTTACTTTTGCCCAAATTCCATATTGTTTATGGGTCCTCCCACTGATTTTTAAATTGCTATGCAATTTATGGACGCGTTTTTGATGAAAAATGTCCTGTCCTGTCCCTCAACTTGTGTTTATAATGGAAATTTATGATTCTGTAAAAGACTTTTATTTTGCCTCGCATAAAGACTAGATAATGGCCGCTGGTTGACCTTAACTTTTCGTCGTCAGAGCCCGAACCCTTCAGTGTTTTTGTGCCCGACTGATTACCTGTATGGCAATTTATTTAAGTTGTTGCTTTATATATATCTATCTATTGCTATGCAATTTATAAGCCAACCCTTGCTAGGAAAAATGTCCTCCTCTCTGTATGTCCAAACTATTAATTTTTTGAATTTTAGTTAGCTGCAAATGCTATTAGGATTCTTTAACATGGGTCTTCTTTTTATCTCGTGAATTTTATTTTTTTTTGGTTTGGTATATGGTTTGGTAGAGGAAAATTTTAACATTACATCCAGCACCTCCTGTCGTCTAACCAACCATGTATTTTTATCAAATTTTTGGGTTGCTAAGCGCGGTCTAAGAGAACGTCTGCGTTCTAATTCTAATTTTTTATCCAGTTTTTTTTCCTATTTTTAAGTAAGGTTAATTCTTAGTAGTGTTTGTAAAAACGGCTGGGTTTTGTTTGGTCGACCTTTGGTTTAACTAACCCCGCGTTCGTGATGACGCGCGAAGCGAAAAAAAGCAAAGTGAATTTTGATTTATCAAACTTTTCATTATTTTTCTTAATATCTTATATCATGGGCGTAGCCAGGTTTTGAATTAGGGGGGAGGGGGTGGGGGCAGATTTAAAAAAAAATCGACATCTAAAAATTTTCCTGAAAAAAAAAAAGCAACTCCCCTAATTAGGCAGTGGGGGCAGCCGGACCCCTTGCCCCCCCGGCTAATTAGGAGGGGCAGGGGGTCCGGCTGCCCCCTCTGGCTAATTGGGGGGGGGGCAAAACATATTTTTTTTTAATTTCTAAGGGTTTTTGGATTGAAATTTTTTTTTAAATTAGGGGGGGGGGCAGCGACCCCCTTCCGCCCCCCCCCCTGCCTACGCCCTTGTCTTATATTCATCGTGAATTTTATCATATATCACGAAAATAACAATTGTAAATATGAGGTGTTCATAGTGAAACCGCAGACGATTATTTTCGCCCGCGGCAAAAAGCGAACGGAAATAAGATACAAATCATTTTGTACTTTTCGCGCAATGGTTAAAAAATTGAATTTGGTATGTATGTATTTTTTTATATAATTGTATATGTTTATAGAATAATTACGATCTTATCAATGAATACCATTGATACATGATAAATTTGACGGTGAATATAAAGATATTAATAAAAAAATGAAAAGTTTGATAAATTAGCCCAAAAATTGACTTCGCTTTTTTTCGCTTTCGCGCGTCATCACGAACGCGGGGTAAGACTAACGGTCGACTCTGGTGAGTGGTGCAATTTTGACGAAGCCTCGAGGTCGATTCAGCAAAAAAGACGAAGAAATCTTTGGCTCGCTTATGTTTATCGACTAAAACTTAAGGTCGACCAAACAAAACCCAACCCTTTCTACATCACTAATTTGTTAGAATCATATTTCATAGCACCCACACTGACGTTGAAGCATTAATCCCTCTACACTACACTACAAACACATTTAATCAGTGAAATGTGGAATAAAATAAGCGAATGCTGGATTACTGTCTTCCTCCATAGTGGCACCCAAAAAGTACGAGGTTACACCCCCCACCCCCCCCCCCCCCCCATCCCCCCTGCATAATCTAGTGTCTAGGGCTGGGTTTTGTTTGGTAGACCTTTTGTGTAAGTCAACTACACATAAACAGACCAAATTTTGGTCAAACCTTTGGCCTGTTTATGTTTAGTGGACCAAACAAAACGCAGCCGTTTTTACAACACTACTTACTACCTATAATCTATGTTTGTTACAAAGAACTCATCGTTCAACGATTGAACTCAAACCTGATTCTCTAAGTTGTATGGGCAGCAAAACTTTTTGCTTCGCCTGCCCCAAAATTGTTGACGATCAGGAAAAAGGCCGGGTCATTATTGTTTTCTATAGTTTGCAACTTTCTTTTTTAACTCTCGCTCGGGTCACGCTATTATCAAGGCTAAATTTGCACAGCTCTCATTTTAGTGGGCTAAATTATGTTGAATCTAGTTGGTGAAATTAACGAAGCTGTTATATATGTGAATAAGTGGAAGACAAATCTTTGGTGATTTATGGGCTCGCTTTTGGTTGTCCGCCCGTCGTCCTGTCCAACTTGTAATTTTTCAATAATTGTTGTGGAAACTTATACGGATTTTTAATGACTGTGGACTTATGCATTTTGCTTTCGCGAATAGACTTGCTAATGATCGCTGGTTGACTTTAATTTTTTCGACCTCGCCCAAATTCCATTATTTTTCTGGTGCCCGACTGATTACCTTTATTATTAATGAATTTCTTTTATCAACTTGTCTAGGTTGTTGCCCTATATCGGATAATTGCGAAATTGGCCAAATGATTTTCTTCATATTAATACCGACCATTGCTTACTTCTACTTTGTCTGACCCCGGCCAGAGGCCAAACTCTTTATCGATCGCTATTTATATTTGCTGCTCTATGAATTTCTTTTGGCAAATCGTCTAGGTTGTTCATTTATAACGTATAATTTTATTCATATTCACTATTAAGGTGGGTAAAATAGAGAAAGATTATCCCCTGGTCGTGGGACACAAAGGACCGGTCCTCGATCTGGCTTGGTGCAATTTCAACGACAACATCATAGCTAGTTGTTCCGAGGATACCACCATCAAAATTTGGCAAGTTCCCGCTCGCGGCTTAGGCAGGTATGACTCTATTATAGCATCGGTAGTTTTTTTAAAATTTTCATCAAAGGTTACTCAAGTTTTTGGGGAATATTGGGAAATTTATCGCGGAAATGTCATTTAAAGTTATTTGCGAGATTTTCAATGTTTTTTATTCGGAAACCTGCAATTGCAAATTTCATATAGTATTTTTGAAAATGGCTGAAGATTCGATAGATCTCGGGCTAATGAATTTATTAATTTTTTTTAAACATGGAATAAAGGATAATGAATAGAATAGGAAAAGAATATATTTAAATTATAACGTAAGAAATAAATGATACCACGGATAATAATGATAGACAGACGGGGGGAGGAAGCGAAAATAAAAAAAAGACTTTCAATGTTAAAGCATATAATTGTGGCAATAATATAATCTGTAAATAATGATATAAATAAATAAAAGTTAGTTTGGTTTTTCATGTATTCACATGTATGACGATTGTATAATCAAATGACATAGACTTACTTATCACCCATAGTCTCTACAATGCAAACCACATTTTAACTTGTTTTATTTTGTAAGTTTTCTAAAAAATTAAATAACCTTAATGAGACCTCTATTGTAATTATTAATCGCCCGGCAACTCTTTCATTATTTGGACTATACATTATCATAGTAATTTTTATCAAATTTTGTGTCAGCTCTAAAAATTTTATTGGTGCAAATTAATAAATTTTTACTCAATCAGCCTTGTTATAAATGTTGGTAGAATTAACATGGAAGATCCCGTGGTTGATTTGATCGGGCACGAAAAGAGGGTCACCCAGGTGACGTGGCATCCCTCAGCCAATAACGTCCTCCTGAGCGTGGGTAAGAAATGGGTTTGTTTCTCGCTTTACGTAGATTGACAGAATTTTAAATAATTTTGGGATTAATTGATTAATTAGGGGAATTTTGGGTTGTTAGCATTGAAATGTTGTATGTGAAATGCAGGGGAAAAAACTGGTTGTAGTCTAGTGTTGTAAAAAAAACCTGGGTTTTGGTCGATTAAACATAAATAGACCAAAAGGTATTTTGGTGTCTGTTTTTCTTGTCGGCATGTAGGCTTAGTCGAAATTTGATATAAAAAAATTAGGGTCGCGACTGAAACCCACGTCTTTTCACAACACTACTTCAGTTTAGGATAAACATATCTTTTTCATCGTTAAAACATAAGACGATGGCCAGAAACCGTTCAGGAATGGATCTTATTTATGCCTAAGTCACCTTTTATAAATCCTAAGCAACCCAAAAGCCAACATAATGTTTTAGTCTAACTCCTTTGCTTAAAATTTGATCAATCTTTCGTCCAAAAAGGCGTTGATTTATAACCGTTTCGCACGAAGGGTTTAATTTAATAAACTAATTGCCAGCGCAATAATTGGTTATTTAGTTATTATTTCCACCGTAAAGAGCACCTTAGCTTCTCACTACCTCTCTTTGTCCAACTCAAAGTCCCACAGATACTAGCTTAAAGTTAACTCCATCGTGTAGGTAAAAAGCGCTACTAATTGTCATAGATTATAAAACAACTGAAGGAATTTTATTTTATATATCTCCTGAAATAAATTGGATAAGCCATCTCTAACGTCTCATTAGATTTGAAATTGTGTACTTTTTATCAGGCAAAAGATCACAATGGAAATCGGTTAAATCCCACACGATTTCCATACACAAATCAGAGCCATCCGCTTAATTTTAGCCCGTTTTCATAGTTTTCAAGTCGTCAATTTAATTTATATGGTTCTAATGAACATTAGTTTTTGAATATCCTAGGTTATCCTTGAATTACCTTTTAATTACTATGCAATTTATGAACTCGCTTTTGGTTGTCCTGTCCTGTCCAACTTGTAATTATTGCATAATTGCCGTGGAAACTTATACGGATTTTGAATGGCGGCGGACTTATTAATTTTGTTTCACAACCAACTATCTAATCACCGCTGGGCTTTAATTTTTCGACCTCGCCCGAGCCCAATATTCATTATTGTTTATGGGCCCGACAGATTACCATTATTTTGCATTTTGGGCAACTTGTTTTTTATATCATTCTAATAAATTTTGACGGTATATAGAATATCCTAGGTTACCCTAGAATTACATTTAATCAATTATTAATTATGTAATGCTGAATTATAATAAGGTGGAGATTACAAAATCCTGTTGTGGAACGTGGGCATGGGAGAAATCCTCTTTGAAATCAACAATCATCCCGATCTCATCTATTTCGCCAATTTTAACTTCGACGGCAGTCGCATAGTCACGGTCTGCAAGGACAAAAAGATACGCACCATGGACTCCAGGACAGGAAAAATATTTAACGTACGTAACGCGAAATCGCTTTGCATGGGCGTAGCTAAGGGGGGAGGGACAGGGAGGGGCAGCTGCCTCCCCTCCCCTCTGAATTCAAAAATTTGTTAAAGTTTTTCTAAATTATGGCTAAAATTTCAAAAAATGATCATTTTACCCCTCCCTAAATCATTACTGCCCCCCCTCTAATTCCATTGCTGGCTACGCCCATGTCGCTTTGTATGGAAAATGTCAATACTTTATGCTTGTAGACCATAGGTTATGTTTAGGCTCGACTACCATATAGAAATATATTATTACTTTGGATAATTGTTTAATTTAGAATTGGACGAATCGCTAATGTGTATTGAGATATTAATAATATATTAGTTAAACAAATACCCTCACTAAGGACATTTAAGGGCTGTGAATAGTTCCTAGATTTTTCTGCACGTTAAGAACGACGGGGATCAAAGGCAAAAAATATGTCTTTACATTGTTTTTAAATCAATTTTTCCCTCTGACTTCGTTATTCATAAATTTTTTTATGATTTTTTGGACACCATTTGATTATGCACAAGAAAGCGAGAGATTCATATAATATGACCGGTCTGTTTAGACCGTACTAGTGTTGTAAAAAGACGTGGGTTTCGTTTAGTCGACCTTTGCTTCAATTAAGATTAACGGCCGAATTAACGAAAAATAGACCAAAATTCTCAGGTCCGTTTCTCAAATTTCGACTATCTCCGTTTTATAGAATTAAGGCACTATCGTTGAGTATATTAAGAAATAGGATGTCTATGTAAAAATGGAATCGAGAATCGTTTTGCAATATATACATATATTAAAACCAGATGTCATAATGGTATTACACTATTTGTATTGGTTAGGAGGGTAAATGTCACGACGGAGCTAAACCGCAAAGAGCCATATACCTTAAGGACGGTGCAATATTCACTACTGGTTTCTCCAAAATGAGCGAACGCCAGTACGCTCTCAGAACCGAGGTTTACTTAATTACACTACACTTTTCTTGCCTGTTTTTGTGCCTATTTTTCCTCAACTTTTATACCATCCGCCTTTTAACGCGTTTTAAGCGTCTCATTTTTCGGGAAAACATGTAGTTGATAATTGTTGATCTAGTTTAGAATTTGGTTTTTAAGTGTGCTTATAGTAGTGTTGTAAAAACGGCTGGGTTTTGTTTGGTCGACCTTTAGTTTTAGTTGACTAAACATAAATCTTTGGCTCTTTAAGCGACCTAGAAATACAGGCCAAAAAATCTTTGGTTTATTCATGTTTAGTCGACTATAACCAAAGGCCGCGCAAACAAAACCCAGCCCTTTTTACAACACTAGTTTATAGTATTTAGTTGGGAATCAGCCTTTTTTTGGCCATTATATCTAAACCTAGTTTCGTATTATAGGTGAATCTTTATCCAATTACATTTTCATAGCATATTTAAAGTCTGTCACATAAACCCATAAAGGGGTCTAAGCTTTGATTCCAGATTTTTGATTGACCTTAATTTTTAAATGAAATATCCTAAATATCTAGATTTAAGCTTTTACTTAACTAAAATCCCCTGAATCAGCTTTCAAACATTAATCCATGGCATAAAGATGTTGGTTTTATTAATGATCTCGTCGGATGGATAAAAAATGTTGGAAAGATTCCACACAATTAAGGAAAAATTAATAAAAATAAAAGTTTTTTAGATTTAAAATGTCCTGGTTATGATTTAGGAAGAAATAGGGAATCCGATTATATTGGAAGAATTGGATAGCAGTAACGGTGTGTTATTTCCCTTTTACGATTCAGACACAAATCTCATATTCCTGTCCGCGAAAGTAAACTTAACTTTCTTTATATTTTTGACTTTTTATTTAATTTTATGTTCATCCCCTTACATTTTACATTTGTTTCGCCAGCTGATTTATCATTAGTTTTTACGTTTATAAAGGTTGATATTTACTCTCTTTTTTATCAAGTTAGCAATATAAGAACGATACATTGCTGACGGGGTACTAGTTGAGGTCGAAATACGTTTTAATGATTTTATACTAATTTGACCACACACAAAAAAAGTAACCTCAAAACTATGAGGTATTTCGCTTGATTATTTCGATGGAAAATATTTAGGAACAAAATACAGCAAAATCCAAGAGGATAGCGCCATTTTTGCCCTTGAACGTCCATAACTAATAAATTATTAGCCCAAAGAAGCTTAAATTTTTTTTAATTACTATAATATATGAAGCCAACACCCTCACCAAAAATTATCCAAATCGGGGATTGTTAGTCGAAAACGTTTTGATTTGTTACGGAATGGCCCATGTGTCATTTTAACTTTCTTCTGGTCGATCTTTCATAAAAATTCGTATTTTAGGGTGATTCTAGTATAAGGTATTACGAAATAACGGAAGAATATCCCTACATCCATTACATAAACGTGAATCAAGCCGGAGACTCTATCAGAGGTTTAGGATTTATGCCTAAACGCGGTGTTAACGTAACAACCAACGAAATTGACAGGTAATTGTTAATAAATACGCTAGTTATTATTTCATTCTTAAGTCCGAATTAATCCACTGATAGTCAAAAACTTTTAATTTCAAGGGATTGTAATTGTAAAATATTCAAGATAATCACGAAATGGTAAATATTCACAGCATTCTAGGGGAACATAATTGTAGAACTTATAATAATTAAACAATTCTTTTGTGAATGAGGTTCTTTTTCATCTTGGTACATTTGTTTTCCATCACACACGAACCTCGATTCTCTTTGTCCATCGACTTTAATCGTCTAGCCTTCTTGTTATTACATTTCCACATCTGGCTGGTTTTAATCGTCCCCTTCTCCCTGAACTCCTATTTAAACTATAAATTAAGACAATGCGCAGTTTTGGTTTTTAATATTTTTTTTTAAGTTTTGCCTTGAAAAGTTTGTGGGAGATTAACACTGTGTTTGTCAGGTCATCATGATCAAATTTGGGTTAAATATCTTTGGCAATTTTTTTGTACCTTCGCGAACTTAATTGCAGCATAGCCAGTCGCCTTTAAAAATAGATTTTGTGATCGTTTTGCAAATAATTTATTTAACTTAAGGCAACCGAATTCAAACTATCAATCGACGGCACCTATTTTACAAAAATTTATATTTTGCCCTTTGTGCGTCTCATAACATGATAAACTGTTTTTGAAAAACCTTGTGTGGTTTTTGAGCAATGTAAGATGCATTTAGTATAATTGAAATAAAATTAATTTTGTTTAAAATGCTAAATAAATATATTTTTTTATTATTATTATTATTGAAGCTACGATTTTTATTTAAAATTATCATAAATTTGCTTTCTTAGATTTTACAAAATTACCACAAACGGTTTTTGTCAAGTTGTGCACTTCCTAGTGCCGCGTAAAAGTGAACTGTTCCAAGACGATCTCTATCCAGAAACCGCCTCCGACGTGCCTGCAATTAGTGCTGAGGAATGGGCCGCCGGCAAAAATTCAGACCCTAACTTGGTAAATTTGCGTTGTTTTAACAAAAAAAATTATTAGGGGAAAACATTAGGTCTTTTAAAGCCTTACGGTTTTTTATATTTACAAAAAATTAGAGTTTTAATATAGTATGGGAAAAGCTCCAATGTCTGCACTAAGCTATCAATAGCTCTAATTGCATGATTACCAAGGTCTACAAATCGCGTAATATGACAAACAATTATGATAGCTGGAATTTTAGACTGAATGATATCATATGTTTATCGTTTTTTCCAGAACGTCCAGATTATGCGATAAACGAGATTAAAGGCGCAAAAAAGACCTTCTTAACGTTTTTCGAGGCTTCTAATAAAGGGCTATAATTTTGAAAGAAATAAATAAAAATATATTAGTCATTAACCTAAAAGTCTATATCAGAACCACTTTTTATTGCTTTTATATGTGTCAAAGTTAACTTAAGTGTTGGAAATAATTTTAGTTGTGGACTATTTATATAAACGTCGACTGGGATAAGTGCATTATTTTTTACTAAGGATAAATTTCATATAGGGTTAGAAAGTGGTATATTTCCAATTTAAATGACCTTAATTATATGTATTTTACATAGGTAATCAACCCTGAAAGACATTTAAGTTATCCATATTCAGTATCTAAAATGTTGAATATTATTTTTTACACGATTCATATTTTTAACAGATATCCATGAAGGATGTGGCGGCTAGTGTTGGGAAACAGCACGAATTCAAAGCTACCAAAAAAGCTAACGTCCTCGACAAAATGCCTAGCAAGAGTGGAGCCTCTTCGCCCGTCTCTATGGGAGAATCAGTAAACTCAAAAATATTTTTAATTGCTCATATCTATTTTTAAACTATAATCTAATTCTCCATTCTAAGAAATAATTGTTTTGTAGACTCTATGCTTTATACGCTAGAGATTTTATAAATATGAACGGCCATTTATATATATGTTTGAAAAGATTATTATTTAACCTTTCTTGGAACTTATTGGCCACCTCGTTGCTTTAAGTTAGATCCAAAATATTCATGTAGCTTAGCACTGGAAGCACGTATTTAATAAATTTTGAGTAGAATATCCTTGAAAACTTAAAAGCAACGTTATTGTCACTTAAACGTGCCAAATTATAAAACATTTAACCTTTGGTAAATTTGTCCATATTTTTGTTCATGTTTTACCTAAAAGAAAAATATTTTCGGTTAAAAATGAATTGATTTACCTATCAATTGAATTCTAATTTATAGCCCGAAATGAAGGCTTTCATGCGAGATTTTAAAGAGTTTCAAGCCTCCTTCAAAAGCTTTAAACCTGACGATTTGCTCAAAGAGGTGCTACTCCTCAAAGAAACGGTGAAAAAGATGGAGAAAAGGATAGCCACACTGGAACACAAAGTGGAAAACATATCTGACGAGGTTGACGTTTAAACACGCACACACACTGCATTGCAAAAAAATATGCGAAATTATACATAGAGTATTTCGTTCGAATCGGTTGACTTACTCCCAAAGTGCGTTTACATAGCTCAAAATTGCCTTATATCTCTTCCTTCTGGCGATCCATTCGAAATTCAATCAAAAATCTCACGTAGCTCTCTCTCTCTACATAAAATTATATTAATTATCTAGGATATTAACTATTATAATCATCGCGTGCATGCTTCCACCCCACATACTTCCCTTAGATATTTAACTTATTAACAACTCCTCGACCTGATCCCGCCCGCGCTCTAATTCAATTGTAACTCGTTTTACCAGTAACTAATTTACGCGAACTAATACGATTAAACTTATTAACTTTATTTTCGAGGTTTTCCATTATTCACTTCTACTACCTTACCTTGTAATTAGGGCGCTTACAAATTCCTGATCCTATGGTAGGAAATAAAGTATCATTGACTTAATACATTAAGTTGGGAATTTAAATTTATGAAATGTATAATTTTGAAAATTTTAAATTTTTGCCAAATCTGTCTTATTCAATAGAGTTTGGAAGTTGGCTAAGATTATTTTAAAATGGTATTCTATACTTGCAAAATAATTAAAATACATTTTAAAGAAAGTATAAATTATGTATAAAAATTTGTAGAAGAATGGTTGGCCATTTTCTATAATCTAGGGAGAAATAAAAAGAGCTGCGTTTGGTTTGGTTGACCTTTGGTTTTACTCGACTAAACATTAAAAGACCAATGGTTTTTTGGTCTGCTTTCTTAGTCGAGCTTAGTGAAATTTGAAAAACAGATCGGAGTCGACCGTTAGTATTGGTTGAACTAAGAGCGACCAAACAAAACCCAGGTCTTTTTACAACATTCATTCATACCTTAAAAAATTCATATATTCTTATTGTTATTAAAGCCTTATCATCATTTACATTGTAAGTAGTGAGTGCTACAGGTAGTGATGAAATGTGCGCGCTGGAAGACGTGCCCTGAGGTCTGCTAGAGTGATATTATAGTGTCCATAAAAAAGCCACACCCACCTTGTTAGTCTCCTTTTCTTTTGAAATTTAATGTGGGTGTGTTGCACACCGACTAGTAAGTATTATATTTTTTTTTCATAGAGACTCTTATGTACCATTAGATCATGTATGCTTCGGGGAGTGTTAGCTAGTCGTTATTAATGTTATAACGTACCCCCTCCCCCTCATACCTTATGTGATTCATCAATGTGGTGCTTTAATGTAATTATAATGGCGGTGCTATAAAAATAACAGCGCTCGCCCAGCAATTTTATAACATGGGGGAGGGAATCAGTAAAAAATGGACCACACTAGGGAAGCGCATCTCACAATGGATTCTCATAATGGTGATGGTACTAAGTCTGTTAACTCGATCTTAAATACGTACTTCAACACAAGGCTACAGCCCTTACATTATTTAGGATGAGATTTATAACGTTGTCGCATTAATCGTCATTGTGAAAAAATAATATAAATGCTTTTATTGACAAAAAAACAAATCATTTAAAAAAAAAATTTATAATTGATAAAAAAGAAGGGCAAAATTAAGTATGATTTAAATATTAAAATCAATTTTTTTTAAATAATTTTATTTGATATTGATAAACTTTAAACATAACGCGACATGTTTATTATAGATAAAAGAAAGAATTGTTGAGCTTTAGACATTTAAAATAAAAAATAGGCAGTTAAAACAAAAACGTGATTTAAAAGTAGTAAATATAACTATATAAATTAATTTGCGGAATTAGGGACATTTTCCAATCTCGCCAAGCGTTTGGAATCTTCGATAAGTCTCGACAAAATGGCTACATATTCATCGTTGGTATTTTGACTCTCCAACTTCTCTGATAACTAAACGATCACGCAATTGAACATTTAGTTTCTTAAATTTATTATAAAGGCAATAACTAAGATAAAGAGTACCTGAAACCTCATTTAAGCTAACGGGGAAAAATATATATATATATATTGTAGTTTGTGTCGTAAAAACAGCTGGGTTTTGTTTGGTCGGCCTTTGTATAGTCGATTTAAACATAAACAGACCAAAGATTTTATGGTCTTTTTTTCTTGGTAGTTGCACCAAAAGTCGACCAAACAAAACCTAACCGTTTTTACAACACTAGATATAATAATTAACTATATTTAGGTAGACCCCCTTAAAAATTATTAATTATGTGAAATCATAGTACAAACTACGTAAACCTTTATAAATTTGAAATATATTACTTTCAACATATCCTTAAAACTTCATAAATTCGGTATTAAACTAATTTGGAGAGTGCTTGATTTGTTATAATAAACAGGCGAAATCCCTACCCAATTGCAACCTATCAATTAGTGTTGTAGAGGCAGGAACAAAACGCAATCGTTTTTAGAACACTACTATTAATATATAAACTACCAAAAAAGTTATAAAATCCTCAAGCTGAAGACGGCCCATAGAATCTCAATATTATTAAAATTTGTATGTGAAACCATATGGTATTAACCACGTAACTGTATACCCTTATAAATTTTAATTATTTATAACTTTGTAAAATGGGTAATTCCTAGATACCTTGTCAAGTGTAGGGGAGAGTAAATTAAATTCGGCCCCACAAACGGGCATAAGATTTCGCCACGAACCCACGATAATTTCTATCTCTGGAAGGAGCGAGAGGTGGGGTATTATAATGGGGTACACGTAGCACCATTTCCCATTTCGCAAAATCTCCTTCAAATCCAAGCTAAAGCGGACAAAACAAGGAAAATGTATTAATCGATAGGTCGTACGAAGAAAATCATTCATTCAAAATTGAGATCTTTTGATTATTGTCAGCAAGACTTTACCAAAAGGGAGGTATTGAACAGAGAAACTAAAAAGAAAAATTATCTGGATGTTAAATGGGCAGGCCTTGGGCCTTATTGAAGAAGGGCCAGTCACATTATGGACGCAAAGAGTTTTTGTATGTAAAATCGTAGATAAACGTTTTGTATCTAAATTAAGTTTTACTTTGAGCAAAATACCTTAAATACAAAAATTGGTTAAAAAAAATCTGGCGAAGTTTAAGCTTTATTAAAATAAAGTCGACCGGCGATGAAAAACTTTAAATCTGCTCAGCAAAGAAACCCTTACCTTTGCGGGGGCTGACCTAGGTTTATACTAATACATCTATTATTATTAACGCACCTTTTGTAAGCTATTAGGTTTTCTTCGTAGTCTATGTCTCCCGGACGAGCATACTCCTTAAAGTTTTCCTGCAACAAACATATCATATCAGTAAAGTTAGAATTTATTGAGTGAATATTGATGTTTAATAATTATTTCCATTGATAACAACGTGGTTACCACATTTTTGCACTGAATTTATATTAAAATAATACATAAATGGGGTATTAGTTGTTCCTAAAATGCCAAATAGTTCGATAGGCGTTATCAAAATGCAAAAATTTTCAACTACATTTAACACAATGAAAGCCCTGAATGTTAACATTGTTTTAATTAAAACTTAAACTAAGTTACAAACCTAGACTTGAGAAAAGGCAGTTGCTTTCAAATATGATGGTGTTCGCAAAAATGTGTCAAATATAAATTAGTTTCCACAACTTCTAAGGTATTTGGAAAGCTTTAGATAGTCATATCCTACAAGATTCTTGCACACGTTAAAATAAAAATCCGATAAGAAACCTCTCTTATTGCCGATAGAAATATTGCAGTTGTCGTTAAAATACAATATTGTAAAAATACTATAGAAATTGTATCAATCCAATACAATTTTGTTGGATTGTTCTATGCCGGTTCAGTAATTTAATATATTAATTGCACTTTTAGCATGTATGTTCGTAATGAATTAGTAAAATCATAAAACGTGTAAGAAAAACTACGTAATATTAATGAAACTAACATACTAGTGTTGTAAAACGGCTGGGTTTTGTTTGGTCGACCTTCGGGTCTACTAAGACTAACAACGGTCGACTCTTGCAAGTCGACTAAGAGAAAAGAGACCCAAAATTTTTTTTGTCCGTTTATGCTTAGTCGACTAAAACCAAAAGTCGACCAAACAAAACTCATCCGTTTTTACAACACTATAACACACATAAAGCGAATTAACTAACCGCTTCAAGCATTAAATCATCTATGAGAGCGACGCTTTTGGCCACTAATTTTTGAGAAAATTCATCATTGGCAAGCTCAAAACTTTGGCCGGCGAATTGTTTCAAAGCACCTAGACCGGAGTATTGGTTAAAAAATTGAGCTTGTGCTGGGGGAAAACCACGGAGAAGTGCTGAAAGGGCGAATAAAACGGTTTTTTTAGTGGGTAAAGAAATCGTTTTTTGTTTAAAATTTTTGCTGCTATCTTCAAATATTGCCTTTTCTACCACATTGTCTAAGCCCTTTTCAACGTTATTTTTAGTTATGTCGGGCAAGGAGTCCGTTGATAGAAGGTGCATCAGAAGGGGCAATATACCGGCACCTAGTACTGCCCTTTGAACCTTTTTGATGCTAAAACATAAAATTTAGAGTGATAAAACTCCGTTAATAGATGTGGAGTGGGGTCCCTGAGACCCCAAAGTCGAGACATTAGTTAGGCTAAATCGAATAACGAATTAAATACAACAAACCACGTATTAAAGTATAATATTTATGTTTTCGATTAAAGAAATGTTAACATTTTAAAAATAACCACAATTTAAAACAACATGTCATTATTTATTAACCTCTTCTCGCTTTAAAGACCTCTAATTTAAATTATATTTCTGTTTTTATAACTTTAACTTAAACTATATTAATGGGGACTTTACAGCCATTTCACTATTTCCTTTTCTTAATCTCCTCTATTAAAAAAGCTGTATTTATATATATATATTCCATTTTCAAAATGTTTATAAATTCAAATAAAATTAAATTATCAAAAAAAAATAATAAAAAATTTGAGAAAAGCCAATTTAAAAGTCTACTTTTGCGAGGCAACTCCGATGACCGATGAAGCTTTCTGTAAGATAGGCTCGTCGCTGGAAGAATTCAAAATTTCAACTATATAAGTCAAACCATCCATATCGACAAAATTTTGGGCGTTGTCACCCTGGCGTTTAACAAAAATAAAATGGCTTATAATAAGGGCAGGAAATTATAAATAAATCAACTAGGGATTTTTGTTGTACTATATAACTATAAATACTTTGCCGACTCTTGGCCTATTTTAAAAGATAATGATAAAGATTTTTGTATTTAACCAATATGTCTTTTTTGTATTAAACTTCTATGTGTAACTTCGCTTTCGTGAAAATATATTTTTAACCAAAAGAAACTATTAAAATTCTTAAATGATGATTTTATGTAAAATCGATCATAGAAACGCGCTATTAAACCGACCACCTCAGATTTTTATGAAATTTGCCGAAAGCGTAGAAACTATTGATATTATGAATCTTTTGAAAGTTTTGCTCATTTGGACCACTACTTTTTTTGGTTGTGGGAGCTCAAAGGTCAAAAATCGATCTCGTAAGACATCGTGTCATGCTTCAAGCTAAATTCAATAATTTTTTTAAAATAATTCACCCCCTAATCATAAAATCTTGCTGCAGTAACAGGTAAGACCTGTCTCAACAGAAAAAAACCGAAATTTATATTTTTGGTCAATTAGTCATATTCACCAAATTTCATAAAAATATCGGCAGAAAATGTGGGGATTTGGCAAAGAATTCCCCAAAACCTTTCCCAATCCAAGGAAAAAGTTCCTGGTAGGTTTAATAAATGTTTAAACGTTTTAACAAAAAAAGGGATGTCATTGTTAATTTATAGAAAACTACATCCTGGTATCTTTATTTAAATATTAATTTTTGCCTAATTTTATATAGTGAGTGCTATTTGTTTTCAATTTGTGTTATTTTGGCCTTGGCCCGTGGCCAAAATACATACGTTTTTAATTCCTAGCCAGGGGTGGGAGGTAAACGTTTATATTTTTAATAGATATTTAAAAAATAATCAATGGCCAAGCTCTAATCAGGGCTAAAATAATAAAGGATTTTGACCACAGGCCAGACAAACAAAAAGGAGGGGGGATGGTATAGCAATTTATCGTTCATTCCAGGCAACAAATGAGCTAAAAACTTAAACATTAAATCCTAAGCTTATTAATTAATAAGGCAAGATTTAAAATTGAACAAAAAATATAAGCATGTTAAGTAGTTGATACTAAATGTAGGTTCTGACAAAAGCACAAAATTGCATTAAATAAGAGATTAATCTAATTTTTATGTGCAAAATACGTCTTCAAGCAAGTCATTCATAGCTTCCAGAAACTTCAGTGTGTAAGCTTGACGTTCTTTTACATCTTTTGCCACACTTAAAGCTGTTTTGTAGTGGTTTAATGATCTCCTAATCTTTTGTACATCTGATTCAAACATAACGCTAAGTTTGGCAAAATCTGCCATTAATTCTTCTAGCTTCGTTTTATTGAAATCTTGCTAAAAAATATTATTTTTAAATATAATATTTAAGAAATTTGTAGATAAAATTGGTACTAAAGGAGCTGTTTCTTTGGCACTCATTGCATCTATGAGTGAGATATCAACTCCAACTCTTTTTTTGCCAACTTTATCATCGTCAAGATTATTTGGTTTTTGATCAATAACTCCTCCAGAGGGGATTAAAGCATTGTTAGGTGCTGTATATTGTTCAAGCTTTTTAGCCAACTAATCAAAATATTAAGTAAAACATTTAAAGAGTAAATATGTTAATGGCTAATTGAAAGCTGATTAATGCCAATCTGACAGACAAAAATAGAGTGAGGTTACAATATGAATTCAAGTGTAAAAGTTATTTAATTATAATTAAATTTTATAAAAAAAAAGTAATAATCACATGATACTTAAATATTAAATGTTCTAATATTAATTTTCTTATTTTGTGGTATAAAAATATTTTACACCACATTAATTTTACTCAATTAAAATAAATTGATTATAAATTACTAACTTTTTCCCCTGTTTTTAAATTGATGGATATATGAGCCCCCTGAGGAACAGTTTGATTAGGGCCCACAACTTGCCATTCATCAGATAAGACAATCTCTTCGCTATATTTTTGAAGTGCATGAGACTATTATTATGTTTTAGTTGGAAAAAATAAATTACCTTATCAAGAATATTATATGTTAGCATGCTTAAAAAGATTATTAAACAAGAGAGTCGCATAGTCATTGCAAAATGTGGCGTTAATTAAAATTTTAGTATTATGGCAATTTAATACTTTAATCGGCACCCGGTCAAAAGAGCAGAAAAAAAACAGCCAAATTGGTCAGATCAAGATTGGTCAGGAGGGTAAGGGTTTTAGATTAGGGTTTTAGGTTAGGGTTAGGAGCACATCAAATTCCCTCCCAATTTGAGATTTAATTCTAATATATTGATTATCTAAAAAAATATTTTTCTGCTACTTTTTCATCATTCTGCTACTTTGACCCCGATTCCTTTAATCATTTAATTGCCAAATTGTACCATCAGAATTGTGGTATGAGATCAGGTCGGCAAAATGTATATCAATGGAACTTTAATAAAATGTTAAGAAATGTTATCCAATTTAGCCTTTACGACTAGGATCTAATATATTTTACGAACAAAGATGACCAACCAAGCCTTCAGCTTTAGGACCTCTCCTCTCTACATCCCTTAGCTTATGACAATGACCTTTTGCATATCCACATAATTTACAAACATTTTTTGTGTTTTAATATGTTATTTTATAGTTCAATGTTTATATAATTATTATATAGGTATAAAAGGTTTGTAAGACCATTTATTAGTACGGATACTTCTACTACTACTATATTTATTAAGTTAAACGCCTTCACTATGATTGTTGATCACACAAGAAAACTACATCAGCCATGTTTAAAAATTTTATTAGTTACAAGCACATTATTAAATAAAAATTATAGAAAAAACACTTATTTCTGTCCCTATAGTATGATATACTACTGTCTCTAGGCGATTAAGAGTATGGTTCGAATAAACAAATTTTTACAGGTCTTAAATGCTTTTATTATACTTACATTTATTTTTGCTCATTCTTATATATTTACTTGTAAATTAGTTAAATTCTACGAAAAATAATATGACCTAAATTGCCTCGAATTTACCGCGAGCTTAATAAATTTAGCATTATCCTGTAGATTACATATTTATGACAAGTTTGCAATAAAAGGTCAATATAGATTCTATTTTTAAGAAGTTAATCCTGACTTTTTGATTTTAGATGGGAAAAATATTGTCATCCAGCACGCGATTCACATATTAAGTTGAACGTTTGTTAAATTTAAACAAGTCTTTTTAACATTTTTATCCAAGAAAATCCCGAAACACACCATTTATAATTGGAAAAATCTTCATCTATCAAATGTTTTGACAAATATCCTCCCTCTAATCCCAATGCTGGCTACACCCATGAATATTGCTTAATAATACTTTTCGACTTTAAAAAGATTATTGACAATTTGCATTAGAGACCTGCAACGGGCCTGTTTAGGTCAGTCGGCCCGTTATACAAATTTACAAGTCCGGCCCGCCCGAGCCCGTCAAGATGTTAAATAAGTCCGGGTCCAGCCCACTATTTTTATACAAAGTCTAAACCCGACCGGGTCCGTATAACACTTTTTCCATTATTTTTTTGGATTATAATTTTTATTAAAATGGTAACCAATATATATATATATTATAAATGTTAATAAAAATCATTAATCCATAATTTCCGATCAAACTTATTCATCTATTCCTACAGAAAACAAAATTCTTTCACTAGTGGCCATTGTATTCAAAATTTATAAAACCATATATATGTCAAATATTTTTTAAACCCGTATTTAAGGTTACCGTGTTTTAAATAAAGTTACTTGACTTTTTTGATTTTCCACCATTTTAAATCTTTTATGTTATTAATATGGAATAAAACACAGTGTTATTTTATAAAAGAAACTTGGAAAAAAATAAAAATTAAAAACTTGCTTTTAAATTATTAAACGAGTTATATAAAATCTTACATAAACTTTTAATAAAGCTGAGCTAATTATTTAATTAATTTACTCTAATATTGCTAGACGGTATAGATGGGGAGTCAATAAAGGGCGGCTGCCCCCACCACCTAAATTTAAAATTTCTTTATCCTAGAAACATTACCCCTCTAATTTAAATTCTAACTACCCCCGTGAGATTACATATATTATAATCTCTAATTAAGAGTTATTATATGCGCTGAGATATGAATGAATCAAATAAGATGCAAATTCCTTATTTAATCCATATTAAAAAAATAGAACATAGAACATTTTAAAAACAAACCTTTGTTCTTTCTAAATCTAATTGATTTTGTAACGGACTTTTAACGGGCTTAACATACACTTAGTCAGGCCCGAGCCCGTTAGGTTATATTGCGAGGTCTCTAATCTGCATATAGAGTTGTTCTCTGTGTTAGCGAAACTACGTCAGCCTTGGGCAACATTGAGCTATCTTAAATGCTTCAAAATATCATTCAGGAACACCTAATGACCTTATATTTCTACCCAAAATATACAGATAAAACAAAAGACAGTGACTAATTTTATCAACAGGGCTAAATAACCCTTGTAACAGATTCACTTTATACATGTCTTGATATTAGGTGCTTGGCCTATGGCTTAAATAAAGTCGCAGAACAATCTCAAATGGAATTTTAATTAAAAGAATCTTATCCCTTGCGCTTTAAATAGTCAGTTCCCTCAAAAGTTTAAAATTAGAAGTCGCTCCATTACCAGTGATAAATTGTGGGACATGATTGGTGTGCATTAACTAGTATAGTAAACTTATGTAAAAGCTACACAATTATAACAACATTAGAGGATGATTTAATATATGTAATAGGCGCCTATATGCTAACACTACCTACGACGGTCCCAAGTCCGGGTGCAAAAAGTGGAGGGCGTCAGGTCGGAAACCGTCTATATAAACCAACTCCAAAATCATGATAGTTTCAAACAAAATTTTACAAGAGAAAACTAGGGCGTCCTCCACCACGCGCACTGCATACCCCGCCCGTGCAATGTAAAAATATACTGGGGTTACTGGCCAACTCACAACGAAGGCGGTTAAGGAAATTAGTTGTGGAACGAATGCGAATTATGTGCTGGAATGTGAATGGGAAAGAGCAGCGAGGTAACACAAATGCTAATAAGAAGAAAGTTAGTAATTATAAATTGGTGGTCAATCAGATTGAATAATTAACAAATTAAGCTAAGGTGGCCCGAGATTTTCATGAGCTTAAAGCCTTTTGTACGTAATCCTATAACTGCTTTTATTGCTGTTTTTACTACGTTTTAATATGTGCAACTAGTTATCAATTCTGTAAATAAGAATATTATCATTAAAAGTCACTCGCACTTTGGTTTATAGCGCTATATTAAGCATGCAATGAACATTAAGGACTATAATGGATGATGGTAATATTAATGAAGCTAAAAATTTGCCTTAAATGCGTTAAGGTCTACTTTGAAGCTTTAGCCAGGGTTAATAAAGTCTCACTTTGCTCAATTATGCAAATAAGTCAACTGTAAGCGAACCAATAATTTTCTAAGTCTATTTATAGTTGACAAACACAGTGAATTTGATACAAATGTTATAATTTGCTAGAACAATAAAATTTAGTTTTCTCTACTTCAAATTCATTTATAGTTTTTTTAGTCTGCACTTTTTATAGAAAATGTTATCTTAATGAATTAATTCGTATCTTTATATTGTCAATGGAATGTCGTGTGCCGCTAAATCTTTAAGTTTTTTAAAAAAAATATAAAAGTTTGCCATTTGGATTTTTTAACACTTTTTAATATTTTTAATAAAACAAGATAAATGTTTATTCCGTATGTATTTTTTTAAAAATGTCGAGACGAGAATTCTCGTCGAGACGAGACCGAGATTTTTTAGGACGAGACGAGACGAGATTTTCATAATCGCTCCCGAGACGAGATTTTGTTTTCGAGACGAGATCGAAACACTACTTGCCACTCCTTGAAGCTTATGGAAAGGATCTTAGTGCTGAAAACGAGGTGGAAATATCGGCTAACAAAATTGGATTTGTGGTCTGCAAATCCCCAATCAACCCAATCTTCGCATTAAGACAAATGATGGATAAGTATAGTGAAAAGAGGAAAGACCTACATATGGTCTTTATCCACTTGGAGAAAGCTTATGACACGGTCCCCCGCGATTTAATATGGTGGTGCCTGAGAAAATAATATCCCTGACGCATATATACGGCTTTTGAAAAATATTTATGAAGCCTCAAATTCTTGCGTTGGGACGACAGTTGGAGACTCTAAACCTTTTCGAACTAAAATTGGATTACATCAAGGATCTGCTTTTAGCCCCTTTTTATTTAATATAAATATAGACACGATAACAAGAGACATTCAAAAGCCATCGCCATGGTGTATGCTATACGCCGATGATTTGTACTATGCGAGGAAACAAGAGAGAAAGTATTCGAAGATGCCGAAAAGTGGTCAAAGCGCTTAGTTGGATATGGTTTAAAGGGTAACGATCGAAAAACGGTATACATGGTAATAAACGGTATAGGCAGTCCATCGCTGGATGACCATCTAAGGACCCAAAAGTAGACAGATTTACATACCTCGGCTCGATGTTACATCAAGAGAGAGGTTGCGCAACGGAGGTCATTGCCCGGATGCAAAAAGGATGTCTTAAATGGCGAAGTATATCCGGTGTAATGTGCTACAAGAAAATGCCTCCATCGTAAGACCGTTGTTACTTTATGGTAGTGAAATTCGGGCATTAAACACCACGGAAGTAAAGCTATTCCAAGCCACAGAGATGAGAATGAAAGGGTAGAGCTTGTGGTATACTAAGCTCAACCATATGACGATTGACCTGTTCATGACAAAAATGGGTATTCAACCTATGGCGGACATGATTAACAAAAATCGGCTAAAGTGGTATGGGCATATACTAAGAAGGGACCGAATGACGTAAATCGAAATACTGGAGAGGTAGAGGGAAGAGGACAATTTCTCACGTGAAAAGGGCAAGTCTATAAAGTATTAAACAAAAAAGTTAATTAAGATATGACACTCACCCGGTCAAGATGGAAAAAACCAATCAAAACAAACCCCATAATTGTGGGACCAAGTAACTGATAAAGAAGAAGAACAAATATGCTAAAGTTAAATTTAGCTTTTGATATTTAATCAAGTGTATTAGGTGTAATGTGCGGCAAAAAGCCAATATGGTTGAAGAGCAAAGTTTATAATTCATTGTCGGTGTTACCTCATGGAATGAAGCATGGGCATTAAACGCCATGATAGAAAGTTATTACAAGCCACGGAGATGAGTAGAATCCGGTAAAGATTAGTATCCTATAATAAACACTTCAAGATTTCCCTCTGGTCAATTTTAGGAAGGTCTGCCTAAAACTGTAATCCTCCGATTTAAAACAACAATTTTATGTGTAGGGAAAATGTAATATTAGTGACAAGAAAGTGTGTCACCAAAAATCAACAAAATTCCAATATCACGAATATATTCTTACGTTAAGCTTTGGTGTAGCTAGAGCCCTGCACGGACCACCTGAAGCCCAACCCGGCCCGATCGGGTTTCAAATCGGGCTAGGGCATAATTTAATTAAATAATCGGCCCAAGGCATGAGCTCGGCCCGAATAACTAAAGCAAAATTATCTTTTATAAAATATGATTTAAATAAACTCAACTCGATAACAAATAATTATCTTTGCACAGCGTACATAATATAGCTTCCAAACTTCAGATTTTTTCACGGCCTATTATATTTTGACCTACATTGCATCTTATTCTAGTAATTAAATATATTCATAGAATTTGTTAGAAATTTAGAAACAAAATAGATAACTATTTCAAAAAGTTTTTTATTTGGAAATGTTAAATTATATTCTATAAAGTTAGTTTTTTTGAGCTGAATAAATTATAGGAAGTGAAAATGGATTTTTTAATTAAACTTATCCTAGTTGTATATTAAGGAATTTAATAATTTTATATTTATATGGTGAAATAATTTTCAATAATAAAAATTTTAAAAAGTTTTAAAAATTCGGGTCGGGCTGGTCGGGCCAAAACCTTGATTTAAAAGGCTCCAATTTTTTAACTCGCTCTCTATGGGCGCACTGGAAATGATATATAGAAACTTTTTAGAACCTTATAGATGTTGAAGAGAAGAACTAACCTTTTAAGAAGTGATGTCGTCAAATTTAGCTGCAATCATTTAAATTCAATTATTCACCTAAGAACTCTAATGATCCTTGATTATAATTAAGTTTTAACATATAAATCTTATCCCACTAATAATACTCGTGGTTATGAGGATATCGATGCCAATAGCTAATAGTAATTTATTATTCTTGCCTAGATCAACTGATTACCGTTTTACCAAAATTCTAAAATTTTTTGATGATTTTAAAATAAAATTTGCCATAATTTTTGCCTAAAAATCTGCTTCTACATTTCATAATTTACCATTGACCTGAGCAGTGTCTAACCAAAAGGGAACATCTTTAATCTATCAAGAGTTTGATGATTTTAATCAATCTTTTCCACGTGATTGATCAAATTTACTTTGTCGAATTTGTTTACTTCATAACAACTAATTGCCTTCTCTTGAATTATTACATTTAACCTTATTGAGGCACAATTATTACAGACATGTCAGACAGGTTTAACAATAGCGCTTTTAAAGTCTTGTTTAAAATTTATGCTATTATTATTACTATGTATAGATCCTATCGTTAGTTTTGTTGGTATCCGACTACCTCACTTCACTTTAACCTTTTTTCAAGATTATGCCGATTCGATAAAAAATTTTACCTACTAGGCTATCTACTCCAAACGGCTATTTTTAGTTTTGATAATCGCATATCTACTTTGTCATAAAGTTTCGTTCACATTTTCATTAAGAGATGTTGTGCGGTGTCCCGTAATCATTATGTAAAACTCAATATTGACGTGCCTTCAAAATTTCTAGTGCGAATAATTAACCTTGCGCAATGATCATATTTTTAAGTTTTTGTATTTTACGACACATTGAGCAATGTTATTTTATGTGACATTTTAAATTTTTGATTAAACAAATTTGCATCAGGAACTTCTTTTAAAAATCCTGCTGAAAATATATCTATACATGTTCTCGCTAAATTTAACACCCTTGGCTATTATTTTCACTCAAAATATATTATATAACCCAATCATTAATATCCTCAATGAGAATATGGAGATAATACAAATTTGAACTTAATTTTGAATTATTTATCCCCATAATAAGAGAAATTATATAGGAAAGATATAAGTCGAATAGTATCCCTTCTAAGTCGTCATTATAACATCTTATGATTACTTTTATAATCAAAATACAAACAGCCGCTGTCAATGTATGGAATTATAAATAAATACATATTCTCTTTATTGCTAAAAACATGACGTGGTGTTCCTATCAGATCATTAGCTGCTCTTATTTTAGATTTGATTAAAATACTCAGTCCATATTACACAATCATATCTCGTAGTCATGGTATATAAGAGTTTCTCAAGACTGTTATTGCCAAAAATTTATTACTTTACTTGCAAAAAAATTGTTAACAAGAGCTTTTAGTAATTATATTATTTATAGGTGTGTAAACTAATATTAAAACTTAAGAGTCTTATCAACAAGGAACTTGCATCGGTTGAAAGTTATATAAATAAGTTAGTTTGCCTCATTATATATTCATTTATTTAAATAGATAAGCATATTTAAATAGAACAATAGTTAATAATTTATTACAAATAAAGTCATTGCTTTAAGATGGTGGTGAACTAAATTCGCCAGAAATTTTTGTCAGGCAAACAATGCATGTAAACTAACTCTGATAGTCTTAAATACTACTTTTATATAGACCTGAAAAATTTCTATTTCTTGAATCGTGCCATTACTACTATAGTTGACATTGTAAGAACGATTTACTCCTAATGGAGTGGATGCATTATTGAAAACCGGTCAAAGGAGCACAGAAATAGGAGCGAAACTCGTCATGATTGCTCAGATTTGCTCAGGGTTTTTTGATATGGTGAATTTGTAACAAGTAATAAATATATACATAAATTTTTAGAGAATTTATTGGAACTTATCTCATATTATTCATCAGAATTTAACATATTGTCTTAGCACAAAATATTTTATATTAACATGTCCTAGTTAAATCAAAGTAAATATAAGATTATATAAAGATTGTATTGGAACATTTCTCATCATGTATATCAGAATTTAACATATTGTTTTAGCAAATACCTTATCCTGATGTTATACTTATAATAAAAGTCATTTATGTATGGAAAGATTTTATTGTATAATTTAGCACTTATATTTTTTAAATACCAACTATGGATTTTTAAAATTACATATTTTATTTATCCTGATGTTTTTTCTTACTTATAATAAAAGTCAATCATGTATGAAAAGATTTTATTGTATCATTTTGTTTATATACATGTGATATAGATAGATAGATAGGGCCGCCCCGACTAACAGTCGTTTTTTCTTAACGTTTACTCGGGTTAAGACGAGTGAGAGTCTACATCTTTAGAGATGTGTATGAGGACCTATTGGACTAGATGTCACAATAGTACAGGCTGAGGATATACATGTGATATAATTGCATGATGTATATTGACATTTTATGAGATGACATGTTTTTTAAAAAAAATGAGGGACTGATTTCATGATTTGGGTTAGGGTTATTTTAAAATTAATACACCCTTCTTTGTGCAAATTCTTTTTAGAATTAGGTTTGATAGTTTTGCCTTGATTTATTTTCAATAAACAAAGTGTGCTCCTTTTTTCCTGATGAGCTCCTTTGACCCCCAGTCGAATTATTGACCAGCTGATTTTTAAAAGCCGAATAAAATGTTGGATTTAAGAAGTCACAATAAAATTAAGATAGGCCATTATATATTGGGGCCTACTTTGGGCGTAGGGACATTTGGGAAAGTCAAAAGTAAGGGTTTTTAAATTAAACACATTATTACATTAACTATATTTGTTATATTCGTCATTTTTAATTATATAAATTTAATTAGTAACATTCATTAATTAATATTATTATAGTTGGCAAACATGAATTAACTGGACATAGAGTTGCCATTAAGATTTTAAATCGTAACAAGATAAAGTCCTTAGATGTTGTTGGCAAAATTAAAAGGGAAATTCAGAATTTAAAAAATTTTAGACATCCACACATCATAAAATTGTGAGTTAATATGGTTATAATGAAATGCTTATAAACCTTATCTTTATTCTTACTAGATATCAAGTCATAAGTACTCCAACAGATATTTTTATGATTATGGAATATGTTCCGGGTGGTGAGCTGTTTGATTACATTGTTAAGCATGGAAAGGTATTATTTTGTTTCATTGTGTGAATAATCAATTACAAAACAAACCATATACATGCTTATTTAATTAAAAAAACATGCCCTATTATTAAAATTCAAATATTGTTGTTTTTTATATCAAATGATTTACTTTTAGCTTAAAGAAAGTGAGGCAAGACGTTTTTTTCAGCAAATTTTGTCAGGGGTCGATTATTGTCACAGACACATGGTTGTTCATAGAGATTTGAAGCCTGAAAATTTGTTGTTAGATGCTAACCTCAATGTGAAAATAGCTGATTTTGGTATGCTTCTCACTATATTTCTACATCAATGACTATTCTTTAAGAAACGATAGCTGAAAAAAAGATTTGTTACCCACTATTTGTATTAAAAGTCAAACTTTAAATCTGAATTTAGTTTTACTAATTAAATCATTAAAGTTATATAAAATTTTAATTTTCTTCATATATTTATGTACAAATAAATTAAGAGGTCTAATACAACATAAAATCATATTTGAGAAATTGACTCAAACATGTCTGGCTAACTCATGTTGGCACTAACATAAACTAAAATCTAAAGTCTTTTAACATTAGCCCAGTAGATAATAAAAATGCACACCCCTCAAAATTGTAAATAAAATCTAAACTTTATAAGATTTATCCCCCTCACACTTCCCCTGATTATTTTTATAATACAATTGGTGATAGGTTACTTTAAATAAGAAAAATTTCCCAATTTTGTATTAGTTAAAGCAGTGTTAAGTACACATCGTACACATGGGCGTAGCCAGCATTGGAATTAGAGGGGCAATAATGATTAGGATTTTTAAAAACAAAATTTTAAGGAGAGAGGCAAAATACCAATTTTTTTAATTTTAGCCATAATTTTAATAAATTTCAACAAATATTTGGATTTAGAGGGGGACAGCCGCCCCCCCACCCTTCCCCCCCCCCCTTTGTGGCTACGCCCATGTAATTACACATTTTGACATGCAATGTATTATTGAATCACGTATTTAGGCTTGTCCAATATGATGATGGATGGAGAGTTTTTGAGGACGAGCTGCGGTTCACCAAATTATGCTGCCCCAGAAGTTATATCGGGAAAGTTAGTATATCCTGTTATAAATGAGGCCACATTTTATGAGCTCTAATATTTTTTTAATCAAAATAATTTATTAGAATGGTGTAAAAAAATTACATTCACGACTAAAAAACTATAAAACGCGCTAAAATTAAACAAATGGCATTGATCCGTGTATGGAAATAGTGTTAGATTTAACGATTTTCATTGTGATCTTTTGCCTGATAAAAAGGTACTCTTTCAAATCTAATGAGACGTTAGAGTATTAAGTTAAAATTTATTTTTTCATATTTTCTTTTTGCAATATAATTTTTAGGTGTATTTTTACTATGTAATTAGGAAAAAATTCCGGTCTCATATTTACACACTTAAGTATGTCTCTCTCGATTATGTAAAAAGATGCTTTATTAATTGCTTCATATGTTGTATTAACTGTAAATATTTATGAAAATGGTGATTAATACTAAAAACAGCGTTTATTTTTGCCCAATAAATATCAGTCTTAGTAGTCCATTGCAATTATAGTATGTTAAAACAAGTCCATACCCGACCCGGCCCGACTCTAATGGTTTTAGGTGGTTCTTCGCAGCTTAAATACCCACTCAGATGTTTAGTGAGTTGTTTAAATTTTTGTCATTTTTGAAACAAGAAGTGCACTAGGGACTTGTGAAATCAACCGGCAAATTACAGATTCCGGTAGAGTTTTTTTCGGTGAACACAAATATAATTTTAGTTTTTCCCCTATACGTCAAGTTTTTGAAATATTTGCTGTCAAAGTTGCAAAAAACAGCGATTTAGGCGTTTACCTCCGGGTATATGATCACGGATAATCCAACTTCAAGCTCACTAACAAATTTTTTTATTCCAGTTTTCCTAGTATTTAGAGCAAAATGATCTTTTTGCCCCTTTAAATCCTACAACTTTACATTATTTTAAATTCTCCAAAATAGACTATTCGACCGGACACAAAATAAAAAGGCATGATAAGCAATTACTATAAATTGATTTATTCCGAAGATTTAATAATTTTGAATTTTTGCTTTGCCATTTATTTCTAGGTTGTACGCTGGGCCCGAGGTCGATATTTGGAGTTGTGGCGTCATCCTATACGCTCTGCTGTGTGGATCGGTTTGATTATTTTTACGCAAAAATTTTATTTTTTTAACTCATCATTTAAGCCTTTTGCTTCATTATAAGTCAATATTTTAGTTACAGGAATAGGATTTGGAAATTGATGTGAGCTATTCTGTTAATTGTTTTACAGTCTAAACTAATATTTTGTTAAATATATATATATGAAAATAATTAATTCTAATTGGTATCAAAATAATTTGTTTTTGCAAATAGTTACCGTTCGATGACGAACACGTTCCAACACTGTTCAGGAAAATTAAGTGTAAGTCTCCAGCTGTAAAAATTTTATTATATATTTTTTTAAATTTTTTTTTATGTTTTTACGAAGATTCCTTGCTTGTAAAACGTGTTTTTGTTATTTTCGTGGTTATAGCTGGAATTTATCATTACCCTAACCCCCTGTACCCTAGCCCAGAAGTGAGAGATCTGATCAGTATGATGCTCAGAGTGGACCCCATTAAAAGGGTTACCTTGGAAGAAATCAAGTTAGCGTTTTTACATTTTTTAAACAATATACCATCGGACGTTAGTGTGTTAGCGCCATTTTGAAGTGTGCTAAACTAAAATATGTGGAAGTACTTTACTGAAGCTTTTTGGATTTTAGTTGCTTTTAGCATTCCGTTGGTTGGGTTAAAAAGTGTGGTTTGCATAGAAAGCGGCCAAACGATAACCTATTTTTGAAGATAATATAACCCCTAATAGGAGTGCCGCAATTAAATTAAAAGTATACTCTAATTAGCGCCATCTAGAAACAATTTTAATTAAAAACAAATTTAGTTATATTTATCCCTATCTATTTTAGCATATGACTCGAAAGTCATAACAGGCATATATAACGTTTTCGCTGAGCTCATCAGTATGCCATATTTAATTTTCTACTCACATTCTAAGCGAAATGGGTATATATAAGGCCAAGTTAGATTGATTTCGCTTTTATTTGGGCTACATGCGCCCACTCTCAAGGGAAAAAGGCGTTTCAAAATTAGGGCTTTTTTAGCGACAACTTATTCCCAATCTTTGTGCGCTTAGTATTGCAACTTTAATATATTTGCTGTTTTAATTTCTTTAATTAGATGATTATTTTTTTAAATAATATTCCTTATGAAAAAATGGTTTGGGGTCTCAGGGACCCCATCTAATTACCGGAGGGAACTTTAAATTGAATTTCGCCCTTAAACCCTTTTTGTTTCTACTGTTTATTTTTGTAAATTTCACCCTTCGAAGCTTGTCCCACTTGTTGGTTTTATAATAAACGTTTTCATACGATTTTTTGAGTGGGGGTCAAAGGGGCACATCAGAGCTCATCAGGAAAGGAGCACACTTTGTTATTATAACCCAAACCCTAACCTTAACCCTTACCCTGGCCCCAATACTTACCCTAACCCATATATTTACTTGTTATGATATCACTAGGACATGTTAATATAAAATATTTTGTGCTAAGACAATTTGTTAAATTCATCCTGAGTCGTGTGCTCCTTTTCTGATGAGTTCTGATGAGCTCCTTTGATCGGTTCCCGATTTTTTTATTAAAAAGTAAGTTAGAGCGGCGTAGTACTTTTAAAATGACTTGCTTGGTGTGCAATTTATGGACTCGCTTTTTGCCTAAAATCGAGTGTTTTTCGTCTCTTGTTTTGTTGTTACTTATTAATAATTTCAAATAACATTTTAATATTATCCTTTTACAACTTGTGAATCAGGCAACACCCTTGGTTCAAAAAAGATTTACCAGCTTATTTGTTCCCACCGCTTACGGATCAGGAATCTTGCCTCATCGACAAAGATGCCGTAGCTGAAATATGTGAGGTAATACCGATTGCCCCTTGTTTTAAACGCTTTTTCTATCAATATAGACGCGTAACCGTGGTGGGCTTACCCCGGGACGGGCGGGGGCAAAAGGGGCAACTGCCCCTAAACCTAAATTTTCATTTTTTTGATATTTAATGAATTATTTGATTAAAAGTTTGAAAAATATTTATATTGTTTACCAAAACATAAATGTATGGTTAGCTAGAGAAAGATTTTGCGCAATTCTTTTTTGCGATTTGGATTGATGGTCTAATTAATATTGCCTCAAGTCTTAAGTTAATTGGCTGCATAACAGCATTTAATAGTTTTAATCACACCCCCTGGAGAAATAACAATTTTGTGTAATTAAACTTGGCTAGCTCGAATTTAGCAAGGATCTTCTCGCGACAGCCTAGGTCCCACAAAACTTCAAATACTCGCTGTGCGATATAATAAATGTTTGTCCCATTGTGTCAGCTAAACGAATTCTAGCTTTCAGGTCCTAAGATTAATTTAAAGAAGAGAAAAAAATTTTGCTTTCCCACTATAATCGCGAATTTTTTTTCATTATAAAAAAATAGGCATAATAATAAATATATCTAAATGTTTTCCAGCTATTTACTAATTTTCTTAATAAAGTCATTCATCCTTTACAAGATAACTATTTTTAAACTATGTAACTACACAAATGGTAGCAATCTATGCAGATTTTGGTAACAAAAAAAAGTCATGATTGTTATATTAAATCGCTAGAAATTTGGGGTGACGGCAAACGAAGTTCATAAAGCTATCCTGTGCAATGATCCCAGTAATAATTTGCTCATAGCTTACACTCTATTCGTTGACAACAAGAGAACGCGCGACGATTCTAAGGCTGATTTTCAAGATTTTTTCGTGGCTAGCAACACGTGTCCACTAGGTTCTAATTCTTATGTGAGAATTTTAACATTAATTCTAAACTTATTGCTTCTAATTTTTGTTATTTTACTCGTTTATTGCTTATTGTGATTTGCTTTTAACTTGCTTAACTTCTATTTTGCGTAGGGTGTTAGTTTTAAAAATTTTATTAGAGACTTTATGATTAAAACTATATAACACGATCTTATGTAATAAGAATCTTAGATAAAAATAGTGCAACTGTGCCTAGTGACAGCTTTTGATATTTGTGAAAATTGTTTGCGTTTTAATGATTAAGTTAACAATCATTTCTTGCTTTATTTTGCCGTTAAATTAAAGTAGATTTTTAATTTTGATATGTTTTTTCGATCGTAATAGTCGGGTATCGGTCAAAGTAGCAAAGCACACCCCGAAAGAATGCCACGTAAGTTTTTTGGGGTTTTGTCACAACTTTTTCTTTGAACTTTGAGGCTTCGATCCGACTTTTAAAAACTAACAAAAAACGCCTGGTAAAAATTTTCAAAATTGTTACTTAGAGTGTAGCAATGATGTTTTATTTTGCTGAGTTGGTTATACAATCTTCGAAGTATCATCATATATTGTGTTTTTAGAAACCATTTAAACAGTTTTCTCTTCTTTTTTGCTGTCGTCATAATGTTTTTTAATAGTGTAATTCAACCAAATAAATCGTATTCTCAAATTATATGCATTTTTTTGGGAAAAAGCTCTACTGTCAATTAATCAATAAAATACGCTATTTTACTGAAAATGTTCCAATTGTTTTTAGTTTTGTTAAAATAAGGTATGGATGTTAAACGTTGATAGCAAAATAATTAATTTACTTTTATAATATGTGGTCAACATATTTCGTGAAAATATATCCAGCTCTAAAAGAATCGGTTGCGAGTACTTCTTTAGCCAGCGCGGATCCCAGCAATTCTTTGGCCTCGTCTCAAGACAAGAAAAATGACATGGCTTCTAACATGAGGGAAGTCAGGCGCGCTAAATGGCATTTGGGTAATTTTATAGTCTTAACCTTTGCACAATGTGTTATTTTCGTATTTTTGGTTTTTTATAGGAGTGGTTATGTCTAGATATTAAGGTGTATTGAATTATTTTAGAAATAAAGTTATCAATTTATCTTAAAAAACACGTCTTAAGTTCACCAGAAATTGGTGTGAAAATCGAAAAAACACCTTAACTAACCCGGTATTCACATTAGCTGTCTGGTTTTTAATTGTAACATGTAGAAAAGTTATCATTTAAAACTTTCTAAAAAGGGTATATTAAAAATAACCCGGGATTTTATGGGTACAAATCAAGGGGAAAAGATTAATTGTTGTGAGCATGGATATAACTATTTCTCTAAATTTTTGTAAATCATCTTTTATCACAAATTATTGGATGACGCTACACCTAATAGATTGTTATTCATCTACAGTTTTTCATATTTAAAAGGTATTAGATCTCAAAGTCGGCCGCACGATATCATGAATGAAGTGTTTAAGGCGATGAAAAATTTGGATTTTGTAAGGCTAAAAATACAATTTTACTCGAATTCTTCATTATATATTTGATTCGCAAATAGTTTTCTCCTAACCACCATAAAAGTGAACTCATTCTTATTTGGCTTTTCATAGACCTAACTCGATCTAGAAAATTAACTAGGGCATACTGATGAGCTCCAATAAGAGCGAAAACGTTATATAAATGTCTATTATCATTTTTGAGTCACGCGCTAAAAGAGATAGGGATAAATTTTAGCCAAATTAGTTTTTAATTATTATTATTATTATTTGATTTGCGGTTACCACCCCTTTTAAATCTCTCTCTCAAAGTATTGTAGAATATTTTAGATTCTTCAAATATTTTTCATTTCCTTCCTCGTATATTATTGTAGTCATGGAAGATTGTGAATCCGTTCCACCTCTACGTTAGGCGCAAAAACAAGCACAACAGCAATTACGTAAGTTATCATCTTAAAGCGCTCCATTATATCTAAGATTTCCCATAACCATGTTACCCTATTTATACAAAGTTTATTTTGTTATAGGTGAGCCGATATTATACATTCGTAATAAAACCGCCAAAAACTAAACTGATTTAATCAAATATTTTAATTTTATTTAAGAGATTGTATCTATTTTCTAGATCCCTTTATAAGGTTTTTTAAATCGCCCTTCTATATTCATAGAATGATACATAGACTGCTCATGTCATATGGTAAAATCTGTACCATTAGATGCATCATTTTAAATTTGACCATCTCCCATATATTTCTGCTGTGCCCCTCACTGTTAAAACATAAAAAGAGAATTTACCTTTCTCGTTAGTTAATAAATAAAAACGTAATAAATGATTATATATGCAAATGGCACTGAATTGCTCATCATCACATTATTGGTATATATTTTAAAATACTGTTCGCTTGTTCAATATTTTTTTCATTACATGTTAAAAAATTTTAATTAACCAAAATTACTATAGCCTTTCCTTATTTGTGCACATTTGAAAATGGCGGGCAAACGGTACTCTTATTGAACGTTGATGAGCGGTCTATCTAGTCTATGTTTATATTATGCTTTATCTAAAAATTTTCATTATAATTTTGTTATTTAATCAAATTATAATAAAAGAAGTGTTTTTGAAGGTTTATGAAATTTCTATTAATATTATTTCCAATTACATACACACTATTAATCTATGTTGTGGGATTTTTTTAAGGTGTACCTTTGCTTGCAATTGTACCAAGTGGATCAAAAGTGTTTCCTGCTCGATTTCAAGAGCCTCAACCCCAATCAAAGAATTTACGTGGAACCAAGTTTAATTTTAATATGCTTTTTTATAAAATTATTTTAATGGGCTTTTCAAATTTAACATTTTAGTCATGGGCCCCCTTTTGTTTACCATATTTTTAATGTTATAAAGGTTAAATATTGTATATGGCTTATCAGACACTTAATTAAATCCAATGGGTGGGGTATCAATAAAAATCACAGATTATTAAGATGACCTTATCACATGCATGCTTTTAGTGACTACCAAAATACCACACTCTATAAAATTTGGTTGTGGGCGGTCAAAAAGCAAATTGTTTATAACCTTGGTTAAAAACACTAAATCTGACAAAAATCGAATTCCACAAGTATTGAAATAAAATATTATCTGCTGTTATATTTGTCATTGTCAAAAAGTCATATCTGGATTTCAAATTTTTTAAATTGAATTAACTAAATAAATTTTCTGTGAATGAGAATAGATTAAGACTATCATTCAAAACTTTATGTCATGATCTAGCTCAAATTGTATAAAAACTCTACACGTCTTGCATGATGAGGTGCAAATTAAATAAGACCCAAATGATCTTAATTACATGTTGCGATAAAAACTAAAGATTTTTATTGCTATTTTTAAAATTATTAAGTAAAACATTTAAAAGCCCCTAATTTTGTTTGTTTCCAAAACCTTGTATATAATGGAATTTTACATGTTGGAGACAATTTAAAATTTCCATCAAATCTTTGTTTTCTCTTCTTACCTAATCTTTTTACATTTCCCAATTTATTAAATATATTCAAATTAAAAAAATACGATTAGATTAAACCAAAATGAATATGTGTTTAAACGTTTGCGCGTTTATAGAGAAAGATATCAAGCGAAGTAAATCGGCAGACAACGTATTGAATAACGCGGAAATGGATCGGTCTGCCCCTACTAGTCCCCGAGAACTCAATCCGGACGACGTATTTTTGAAGTTGGAAAAATTGGAGATAGGGAATCCGATTGCTTACTGTGATAACGAAAAACTTGGCGATAAATCGTTAACTAAATCCACCACGGATATGGATAGTGTAGGAGATCCTAAGGGAGTAGAGGGAAGCGAGCCATCTTCACCCAAAGTAAATGATGTGGCATAATATCATGGACTAATAATTATTAGTGATGTAACGGGCGCGCCGAGGGGTGTGTTAGAGTGATATTATGGTGTGCATAAAATTGCCACACTCACACTGATAGTCTTCTTTTCTTTTTGGAGATTTAAAATGTGGGTGTTGTGCAAATTGACCACTAGTATATTATTGTCATAGAGACTCGGATGTGCCCATTACCATTAGATCTATGCTTACGGAGTGGTGTGCTATTCTTTGCAGTCGTGTATAAATAATCTAAACTTAAGAAGTGTAGCTAGAAAATAAGGCACATGTGGCGGTGCTATAAAAATAACAACGCTCGCCCCATAGTAATGTTATCTAAAATTGAGGACCATGGGGCAGGGGATTATTTGAAAAAGAGACCTTACACTAGGGAAGCGCTTCTCAAAATAGACTCTTGTGATGTTAATGATACTTTCAACAGCGCAGGTTAAATAAGACGTGTTAGTTAACATCGCTATTAATAATACTAGACCACAGTTGATGGTTTTTAAGTAAGGGTGTAGGCCGCCATTTTGACATCACTATTCATTTTGTTGACAAATTTAATGTTAAACTTACCTATGGAAAAATAGTCCTAAAATGTTGTAAAAAGGCCTGGGTTTTGTTTGGTCGACCTTTGGATAAGACTGACGGTCGACTCTAGTCTGTTTTTTTAAATTTGGACAAAGATCAAACATAACCCAGCCGTTTTTACAACACTACCTTATTAAATGTTCTCATTCTTCTTTCTTCCATGAATTTTACAATTTTTTAACTGCACAAGTGCCCATATTGGAAAAAGCACGGCCAAAATGGCGCCCAGAGTTACTTAAAAAGGAGCTGCTCATACGTCTATTTGTATTTTTAGTCTATACATGATAATTGAAAGTGTAAGACTTTGCGTTACTCTAACATAAATAAATTCATGCGTGGATTCGCATTGAATTAGACCCGCTTTAGGTGTGGGAATTCATATATATTTATTATTTAATTAACCCTAAAAAGCAGGAACACGCGATTTTAACATTATAATAACTTCTTATATATATGTAATGCAGCTTTCGGAGGATGTGAGCGTGGCGGAACAGGAGATCAACATTAACATCTACAACAATACGCAAACCCCGAAAAATCATCAGATCCTAGAATTTTTCGAGATGTGCGCCGATTTAATCATAACTCTGGCTCGTTGATGCTAAGAAAGATTTTTATTTTTTCCATTACATTTATTCACATCCTCGTCTAATCAGTCTAAAGTCGTTTTAAAAATTGTGTAGATTATTAACGCTAAATCTAACCCCTAAAACTTCATTATCGTGTTCTCTATTAGTAAAACAAAGGCCAAATTCTCGGTTAACCGCTTATCTCATCATTGTTACTTCCTTGTTATTTCCACTGTATATCGTAAATTTTTCCCCAAATTTTAATATATATATATATATATACACAGAAACACAAACCAAATTTAATGTTTATCTATATATCTCTATATACAAATTTATTAATTTACACCTTCATAAAATTTATATGTGTAAAATTGTTGCAAATATTTAACGGAACAGCCTCGTAGTTGTGTTCGTACACTGTAGCAATTATATCATAGAATAACAACGGACGATAAACGTTTATGTAGTTTTTTTGACCCTTTTCACAGCACCGGGTTTGGACGGCTTACTTTTGCCACGCTTTCCATCTGTTAATAACGATATATATTTGATAAAATTGTAAGCCAATCCAAAAAATTTACCCTTTGCAAATAAATAACTGTTAGTGAAACTTAGACAAGATCGGGTTTCCTTTATAAATTTGTAATCCTAAATAGAAAGAATATATTATTGTTAATGAAACTATCCTATGGTACAGTAAAATGCATAGTAACCGATCAATGTTTGTATATATTTGGTTACTACAATTTCAATAGGGGTGCTTAGTGATAAATAAAATGATTTTCGATAAAAAAATCTTCTAAATCAATTAATTAAGTATTTAATAGTGGAGCTGGCAAGGAAATTTTTATTATTACATCTAGTGAAACTCTTCTATTAAGTCAAGGCACAAAAAAATACAAATATAAGTTAGTGACAAATGTCTAGCTTTTTAACAAATAGAAGGACCTTGGTATATTTTATGTCCCTTTAACTTTCTTCCGTAATGGATGAACCCCCATCAAGGTTTTCGATATAAATTGCATAACAAAAATTAAAAATTTGTCAGAGTCAAAAAATTATTGAGTTCACGATCGCATAGAGCATGTTTCAGAAAAAACAGTTCATGGAAGCCGATGTCCCTTGATGCGACGCATAATTTTGCTTTTTTAAAATAATGTTAGATGTAAAAAACTTAAAAATTTAACCTAATGTTTGATAAACGGGGTGAGGCACGGTTTAAATACGAATCGAAATTAATATGAGAGCATCTTAAATCTCAAGAGGAATAAACAAAAACTTTACACGCTATTACCTTTAATGTTCCCTTCTGTTCAAGTTGGTTTTAATATATTTGAGCTACGCAATGAAAAGTAGTTGTAAACGCGGCGTATTTTAGCCCCAAAACTTGATAAAATTCTTCTATTGCTTAAAGCCTAATTATTAACTTCCACCAAAAACGCAAAGTTTTACGTTATCAATTCACTTTTCAAAACTATAAAAATTATACTTACCGTCTTTAGATGGCTCATTTTTAGTGTTCTTTTTAGCTTTGCCTTTGCTCTTCTTAGAAACCAGGGTTGCTGGTAGAGGAGGGTCGTTTAATTCCATGCATTTCAAAGCATATTCTCGCGCTTTTTTAATTTCGTAATTGACGCGATCTTCGCTAGATGTTTTGGCCTTTTTACCACCACCCTTCTTGCCCCCGTTTTCTTTCAATTTTTTCCTTCTCTCCGCATTTGCTTTGTATTCCGGATCAAGCATTAAGGATTCTATGTAAATCATGTCAAATTTTATTTGAAAATTCACGGACGTGAGATACAAATCATCGGAGTGCTTGGAATAAAATTCTAAAGTTTCAGCTATGCATTTTTGGGTATCTCCTAGAACTTTCATTAATTTTCATTATCGCCAAGCAACACGCAAATCTAGCCTCTAAATTTATAACATACAGAGTTAGACAAAACAACGAAACTTTTTCCCTTTACTATCATATTGTTCGGTTATTAGCTTGTGTCGATTTATAAGCTTATAACCAAACATGATTCAGCTTTACCCCTAGCCGTCGCAATTTTAAATTATTCCTCGTAAAATTTACCCAAAAACACATTGAAAAATCAGTAAAAAGATCTCAATAATTGGTAGATGAACATAAAATTTTAAAAATGGAATAACATATTTAATCAAGGGTAATGAATAAAGTATTGTGGGTAAATTTATCGAAATCTCCATTTATTAGCCGCGATCTCAATTGTGGGCTTGTTAAAACAGAATAAAAAACAATTGATATAAATATTCAGATAATTTTGTGTTCTACCCATTTTTAACATATCCATAGCAATAATAAACTGATCAACGGAAAAAACATATTTAACAAGTATTGTAGCTAGTAAAAATTATTTATTACCTATACCGATTTCCCAATAATTAGATAGTTTTACTTTTAATGACTTTAAAAACTGGGGAAAAGGTCACCGCAATACCAGCCCAGCCTAAAAAGTGACATCAAGGAGAAGGAATACCCCTTAGCAAATCACCTATGCAATCCATCCATCAACTCCTCCCAACTTTTCGCTCAAACATAAAATCGGTGTCCTAATCGCAAAATATAATTTAAAATTCCTGCCCGCTCGCGGAGATCTATAATATTTTTTATTTTACCCTTTTAGTTGTTATGCAATTTATGGGCTCGCTTATGCTTGTCCTGTCGTTTCGCGTTTTATATTTAATATTCATTCGTTTTTATAACGTTTATAACTTCAAATAAAAAATTTAACGTATTTTCAAACTCACTTTGTTCGTTCATCCGTTGGCCATGGGTTTGAAACCAAGTCCGTTTGGGACGAGACATTATCTCGTCGTGGTGTTTTATCATCTTTTCCGCCTTGTAAACCCGTAGCTGAGCCACGTTGAGTTCTTTATCACAGGCCTCGCTCTTCAAGTATTCTTGAACGCGAGGCTCAAGTTTTTCTAATTTGAACCGGGCATCCGAGATGACGTCTGGTTGGATTTTGCGGTAAACTGCGGATGAGGATTTGGCAGAGTTTTTAATAATTTCCAGGAAAAGCTTTCGCTCCTGGTCTCCCACCAACGATACGGCCCTGTTTTGTGTTGTGTGGTGAAAAGCGTGAAATTTAGTGAGAATTTAGAGAGAGCAGAAATGCCGTTTGGCAGAACAAATTGTGTTGCAACAAAAAATCAAATTGCGATAAGCACAAAATTAATCATTTTTAGTTAAAAAATAAGAAATTGCCTATAATTTACACAATGTTATGGAGAGGGTAGGAGGACGGCTGGGTTTTGTTTGGTCGGCCTTTGGTTTTAGTCGCCTAAACATAAACAGACCAAATTTGGTTTGTTTTTCTTAGTCGAGCTCTAAACTTAGTCGAAATTTGAAAAACAGAGTCGCCCCTTAGTCTTAGTTGAACCAAAAGTCGACCAAACAAAACCCAGCCGTTTTTACGACACTAGAACACACTTTAGTATCGAGCTGTCGATGATAACCACTAAAACGAATATCGCGATTAATACGTCAATCTACGGGTAAAATTTAAGGATATTGCGTCTGCGTGTAAACATTTTGAAAAGTTAACCTCTTAAAAAAGCACGAAATGGGAAGAAACTATGAGATATAATGGCCAACGGATCGTTATTCAACTAACCTTCCTTTGTTTCCGGCTCGGGCAGTTCTGCCCACTCGGTGTACGTAATGCTTGTACGAGTTCGGCAGAGTGAAATTCATGACGGTTTGTATACCCTCTATATCTAAGCCCCTAGATGCGAGATCCGTGCAGAGTAGCACATTAGTCGAGCCTTCCCTAAATTTCTTCAGCGAATCCATCCTCTATCACCACCACCACCAAGTGATAAAATAACGATATAACATTTATATGGTGCGCACTTTAACAAACGTATGGCTGTAAATTATTATAAAAAACTATCATAAATCCTCCTGGCTACGCCCAAGTACATTAGTGCGTTGCACATATAGAAAGGTAGCTCAGTTAATTATTTTAATTACAATTATAATCGCGCATACACTACTCTCGTATTGTTTAATAAGAATTTTGCCGTATTGTGGTGAAAACAATTATATTATTACAATTAAACACGTGCAGAAATATGCAATTGGAAAACTTTCAAAAATTTAATTGTAAAGGAAAATAATAAATTGCGTTAAGTTAAAATTATATAGAATGCCCAACATGACGGAGAGACGCAGACACACAAGATATAGCCGAGCACATAAAAGGAAAATTAAGGCTCGGTCTCAAAGTTGTTAAAATTTTCATTCCTTAAATCTATTTTCCCCTTTCTAAAGCTTACGAATTCCGAGGTGCATTGCATGACAAAATGTTAAAAATTCTCCAAAAATCAAATGTTACATTATAATCGCGATCGCAGTGTTTAATATACAAAAATAAAGAAGGAATTGGGCTCGGGCGGAGCGAGAAAAATTAAAGTCAACCAGCAGTCATCAGCCAGTCATTATTGGGAAGCAATAATTCTTTTCCAAAATCATAAGTTTCCATTAGAAACTCAAAGTGGACAGGACAGGATATTTTTAGACGAAAGAGAGCCCGTAAATTGCATAGCAAATAAATTAATCGTCGGATACAAAAACAGTTATGGAATTTTGGTTTGGGCGAGGTCGAAAAAAGTAAAGCCAATCAGCGGTCATTAGCTAGTGTATTAGCGATGCAAAATAAAAGTCTTTTACAGAAGCATAAGGCCACAGCCATTAAAAAACCGTATAAGTTTCCACGGCATTTATTCAAAAAATACAAGTTGGACTGCACGGACAAGACGGGACAACCAAAATTAAGCCAATAAATTGCATAGCAATTAATAGAAAATCAAGCTAAATTGGATTAAATGTATGATAATAACCTCGGTTTGATTTAAATTTCCGTGCAATTCTCCAGCTTCGATACCCAATAACTTCAGTTGGACAGCTAGTCTGTGCGTCTGCACCTTAGTTTGCACAAACACTATGACCCCGCGTTTGAATGTTCGTGTGAGAAGAGCTATAAGACAACCATAATTAACGTTAAATAAATGTACCGTTTTCCCGACATTTTGAAATGTGCACAAATAACGAAAAGTCATATTATTTTATTGATTTTGATTAATTTGTTTTTCAAACGGAATGAAAAAATATTGAACAAGTTAAACATTAAAAATTGCATTTTAAGTAGATACCCTTTACACAACACATAAAAATACTGCGATGATATGTTAAAGCAATTTAGTGCCATCTGCATTTTATTAAACAATCCTTTATTAACATTCGTTTTTATTTATTAACTTATGAGGAAGGGAAATTCATCGAATTCAAAATAATGTAAACATTTCCCTATTAACAACTCAAAACATTTCTCATTGTCGGTATACATAATTGTTGTGTCTCAAACACCCCCCCCCCCCCGTCCTACTTCGAATAGTGATGATTTATAAATTGCATAGCAATTAAAATTCTCCCCCCCCCCGACCTACTACTTATAACGATAATTTAATTACCTAACTTGATTTAACTTTTCCCTTTCATCTTAACCACCTTACCACAATTGAGATCGATCTCGAAAAAATTTCTGTGGTGTTCAACCTAAACCCCCTCCCCCCCCCCCCACACAAACGTGCACCTTTTTTATCAATCGATACGCACTCACACATACGTGCACCATTTTTTATCAATCGATACGCACTCACGCATACGTGCACCATTATATATAATTATTATAAAAGTTAATATCCCTCCCTTTTAAGGGAGGGCCGAAATATTTGTAGTCAATAAACATCGCCTTAGAGATAATAATTCTAATATTAAATAAGCCCATTGACTTATAAATGGTGTCAGATAATATGGATAATCGAACCTTCGGCAACCAACCCCAAAGCAGAAATGTTGGAAATGCTTTAATTCTATTTTTTTTTAATCGAACCATTCATTCAAGAGAAAACTCGATATCCTGATTCCGAGTATCAAACCTCAGAAAGGAAATATCCATCATTGCAATAAAAAATTCTAAAATATTCCACAGATGATTCAAAACCAAAATTCGTCATGTCTGAGAACAGATAGCAAAATTCTAGGAGCGAAGAAAAATCCCTCCAAATTCCGTGAAATTGGTAAACAAACAAATAACCACCCAAACTGAAGCATACCTGAGTGTCATACGATGAAAAATATATTCACACCAATTATTCGATACCTAGATATTATGTAAGATAAAGAATACACATGATTTGTTCACATATATTATTATATGACGATTAAATTGTTATTCAACCCCTTTTACTCTAATTCATAATGTTACATATTATTTTTGATTAGTATTTGGCGGGTGGCGAATGGTAATTTACAATGTAGGTATAAAAAAGTAAAAAAAAGTAAAACGGTACAGCCTTTTGATGGGATATTTAGTTTATATTGATTATAATTTTGATTGAAGCTGTTGCCCAGTGGTGCTTTACAGAGCTGGGAGGGACCACGTCCAGTTGCCATGCGTATAGAGCTGGGACCACGTCCAGTAGCCATGCGTATAGAGCAGGGACGAGGTCCACTATCCATGAAGTACCCCAATTGATTTATAGTGCAGGATTTCATTGAGATCAGTTGCCATAAATCAGTTCCGAGGGCAAAAGCAGAACGATAAATTAAATGAATGGGCTAGATGTCAGCAATTGTGAAAAAATTGTATTGTTGATTATACTTATGATTTATTTGAACTTTGATTAAGAAATAGGGTAAATTGCCACCTCAACCTAAGTCCGCCTCAGTCTTTAAATGGCCTTCAACTTATCGGAACGTTAGGACTTTAAGTCGTTGACTTCTCGATAAAGGGGGAGGTGTTGTGTCTCAAACCCCCCCCCCCGTCCTACTTCGAATAGTGATGATTTAAATTCTCCCCCCCCCCGACCTACTACTTATAACGATAATTTAATTACCTAACTTGATTTTAACTTTTCCCTTTCATCTTAACCACCTTACCACAATTGAGGTCGATCTCGTAAAAACTTCTGTGGTGTTCAACCTAAACCCCCACCCCCCCCCCCCCCCACACATACGTGCACCATTTTTATCAATGGATACGCACTCACACATACGTGCACCATTTTTATCAATCGATACGCACTCACGCATACGTGCACCATTATATATAATTATTATAAAAGTTAATATCCCTCCCTTTTAAGGGAGGGCCGAAATATTTGTAGTCAATAAACATCGCCTTAGAGATATTAATTCTAATATTAAATAAGTCCAATTGACTTATAAATAATAAAAGAAAAAAGAAAAAAGGGTGAATAAAATAAAAAGTAAAAATCAGTATTATTATTATTATCATCATCATCACAAGCGCTTACCAGCCAATATAGCTTCACGATCGCCTTCCCTTTGATCCCTAATCCTCACAAATTCTTGCCTCAAATTGCAAGCCACTTGGGTGTTACTGTTAACGAAAAGTTTGACGGGGTTTTTGAGCGAGACTCCGGCCAAATCTTTAACCTCGTCGGTCATGGTGGCGGAGAATAGCATGGTTTGACGCGTGTAAGCGCATTGCTTAATGATCTCTTTCATTTGTTCGGCGAAGAAAGTGTCCAACATTCTATTATTACGATTAACGAGAATATACGCGTACAAATTATACCTCTTGGACAAAAGAAAATTTAAAACGTAAAAATGCTAAATTTAATGCAAATAAATTGATATTCAAGGTGGGTAGCTCTATCTATTACATATCTTAAATGTATTCTCAAAATTAACAATATATGTGGATTTCAACATAATTTAGCAATTTAACATAAAATCAAAGCACTATCATATTTTACCTTTACCTTCAATAATAAAGATAGCATCATTTTGAATCCAAAGATTTAATTGTGAGTCAAAGAAGCAAAATAAACATTAACTGTATATTAGCACTTGTTATCAACCAAAAATGTCACACGGTGGCAGTTACTGAACTGCTTAATTTAATATGAAATGTTCATTGAGAGTTTGTGCATATAATTTGGTTGCAAAATAACCATTAATTGTAATGCCTCTTAAAGCATGTAAACCTTATTAGAAAGTTAGAGACTTTAAATTAAATTTTAGATAGATTTTAAGATTTGGCAGGGTGAGATATGGCTTTGAGACTTATACCATCACAAGTCTAGATTTATTAAAGCTAATCACAAAAAAGAAAGCAAATCAATTGCCAAGTCGGGTGGCCAGAAACATAAATTTAAGCATCAACAGATCAGAAAAAAATTTCAATAGAAATTTGCAAATTTAATATAAATAATCATTTTAAACCTTCTTTTGCCCTACTTTGTTAACTACATTTACACTTTAAGGCTCATATCTAATGCAAAATGCAAAGCTTTTTTAATTCATTTTTAAATTTCCTTTTACATTTTGCCTCAACAAATAAAAACATTGCACGTAAATAACTTTTTTTTGTTTAAAACCTGTCAGCCTCGTCGAGTATGAGTATTTCAATATTCTGCAAATCAAATGATGGGGCATTTTGTAAGTGATCAATCAGCCTGCCCGGTGTTGCTATAACTACATCTGGTCTATTTCTTAAAGCTAATTCTTGGTTTTTAACATCAAATCCACCAACGGATAGCGCTATAGTTACATTAGTGAATTGTGCCAACTGTCTTGATACCTACAGAATATTAATATAGAGATGGTAAAAATTTTGAAAATAATGTTATCTATCTATATAAAGGTTTTTTTAAATGGAGAAAATTTTAGGTTTAAAGATCGAACACATTTTAAAACAGGCATAGCTAAATTTGATATACAATGTTATTCCTGTTTTTAATTAATCAAATAACAAAAATAAAATATTAACACAAAAACCTAAGTCATATTACTCACTAATTATATTTAAAGACCTTATTTTATATGGCTTGGCAAGTAAGTTTTATAAAAAACTTTTATAATAACTCTATGGATTTTATTAAAGGTCTGCAGTAAAATCAATAATAAAGTTTTAATAACTTAAAATAAGTATTATTTTTTAACTTATTTTTACTTGATAAACTTGGATTCCTAACTCTCTTGTTGGAACAAGTACAAGCACTCTTGTAATGTTGGCTAAATATTTTGGTTTAAAACTCAACCTTTCCAGAACTGGTAGCATAAATGCAGCAGTTTTCCCAGTTCCAGTTGAGGCACAAGCACAAATATCACGGCCTTTTAATGCAACAGGAATTGCTGAAGCTTGTATTGGTGTGGGTTCTGTATAGGTGAGTAAATTTATTGCCTTAAAAAATATAAAAAATTATACTATTGTTACCTTTAATAAAGGGCGTGATAAGTTTAATTCCTGAAATGATTTAACATTACTTTCTATATGTCCTTCTTCAAAAAAATTCTTATCGTCTTTCTTTTTAGCCTTAACCTCAATTTTCTAAAACAAATAATATTACTGCTTAGTTACTTTACTTTTAGTTGATCATGTTTATCCAAACTAATAATAGGTTCGAAATTATCTTCGTGATTTGATGAAATATCTTTTACAGGTTTTGCTTTAAGACTATGTATATCTTTGTAATTGTTAGTGCTTTCAGCATCAAAATTAAAATCTTCTGAAAATTCAGCAACAACCATCTTAAAATAATGAATGAATGCCAAGGTGGAGGCTTATTCATGTCCGTCATTAGCATACACTTAATTCTTATTATGTTGACTGGCTCAAATATTTCCCAATCTTTTTTTACTCTATATCGTAACACCTTGTATTTGTTTGAAATGTTTATCAGATTCATTTTATAACCACAGTATGGGCCGGTTCCTCTGTTACAAATTAACCCCCCCCCCCCGGGTGAGAAAGAGGGTAAAAAGGGGTGGGGGCTATCAACCCCCCTCCCGGGCGAGAAAGAGGGTTTAATAAGTAGGGGGGGGGGGGACAGGCAAAGTTCTGATATATAGTATGAGCAATTAGCCGAGGGGGGGGGGACCGGGATTCCTCCACCTCTTAGCCAAAATTTTATAAATTTTTAATAACAAAATTAAATGGGTTACAATATTATAGTTTAGTTGCATAAAAGATTTTAAGACACTTATAAAAACATGGAAACATAATATACATATTCAGTTTTTTAATTTAATTTTCGACACAATGCATTATAAAATTTCCAAATATGATTGTGAAAATTGCTATGGGAAAAAAGCTTGGTTGAACATTTTTTTCACGTAAAAACATTAGACGGCCCAGCCCCATTGCTAGGAAGTGACTAATTAAGCTCTTATGTTTAATATAGTAATTAATTTTTTATATATTTCAATTGGTATAAATATTATGGTTTGCGTTTTAAGTTATTAATTATGCATTTAGACAAAACATATGCATATCCAAACCTAAGCATTAACTATCAAAATAAATTATACTTATGATTATCTATTCTATCCTATATATATAGTATTTAATCCACTGATTACTAATCTCTAGATGATACCTTATATATCAAAGATGTAGATAATAACGTCAAACAATGATGTAGATGAGTGGAGTAGCCAAGGTTCCCCCTTAGCAAAAATTAAAAAAAAATGATATGAATAAAATATTAAATTAATTAAAAATATTTAGACATAAAAAGGACTCACCTATACATACCTTAAAGGATTTATATTTATTTATAAAGTAAATTTTAGGCAAAAAGCTTTAACCACATTTGGTCTTAACACCTAATGCATCATTGATCGTAGTTTTTCCGTTGCCAAGAGATTAATATCTTATTCAAATGATAGGATTTCAAGACATCGATGGAGTGAATTGGCAATATTAACATATCATAGGTAATGCTCCGACTTCAGGTAAATCTCTAAATGACAATCGCTGGGCAAATTAAAGTTTATTATAATGTTCCTCATTCTATACTAGGATGGGGAAATCTTTAAGGAACTAAAGCTATAGCACATAGCAACCATATTCCGTTATGTCTACTAGCACATAGTCACTTTAAGTCCTATAAGCTATAGGAAATGGAAGGTTTGAGGCGCTAAAGCATAGCCGATAGCACTTAAATGCGCTAGAGCTATAGCACGGCGCTAACATTGATAATAATTTTTTTAATTGTTTAGATATTAAAATACATCTGTTGTGCGCCACCACCCTTTCTTTTATTTCTATATCTATTTAACAACTTTTGCTGTGAAAATAATCATTTATCATATTTGTCTAAAGTTTTATGCTAAAACTCATCACAGTTTGACAACCCATCACTGTTTGATAATTAAATTGCCCGTCAAGGCCAGCCAAACCCTTTAATTGTCTATTTCACTAATGCTGTCCGAACTGCCGGGCCCAAATGACGATTTTAATCCTATTTTCGTCGAACATTATTGATTTTGTTTCTAAAGTTTTTATAAATAAAAAAAATGATAAAAAATAATAAACTATATAAAAATCTCCTTGTTATGGTGCCTACCCAGGCCTGCTTAAAAGTCTTAGACCTGCCCGGCCCCTTGGCCGAGTGGGCCCAGCAGCGGGCCCCACTTTTTGGTTGTTTCTTTTTTTACAAATAAAACGTTTAAACAAATTTTTTGGCAGCTCCCTCCCCCCCTTGATAAAATCCTGGCAATGCGCTTGGCCGCCATGTGATCAAATACACTAAAGCATATGTTTGCAAACATTGTAACTTGTCAGTTGACGAAGAGAGCCACACGTTGCACAATAAATTGAATTAATTTAGACACTTGAGACACTCTAAAATCAATGGCATCATCTAGCCAGCCCTTAAAAGGCATAAATTCCTTCCATACATGAAACGCCTTACTTCCCTTGTCCTGACGGTTCCTCACTAGTCCCATGGATAAATGGTCTCTTTTTAAAATAGAATTTTACACGCATCGACTTGTTTGCCCCCTCTAATCTTAATTATGACCCCATGGCCCTCGCAGAATATCGCAAGCTCAAAAAATACAAAGCCCTCTTGGAGTCAAGAAATTTTAACTCAATAGTTTCCTCCTAATCAGGATCATATGGAAAAATGCCTTTGGCTCTATTCAAAGAAATAGTTAAACTATCCCCCCCCCCCTCCTTCTCAATATTGTACCGCGTCTTTATTAAAACAATCAATTGCAATTTTAATTCCAAATCCTTTTTAGATTCATAACCGCTTTTAAAAGAGGAAGATGAAGAAATAAATTAATACTTATAGCGCTCCTTTTATTTTTTTATAATTATAGTATTTAAAACTATATATATTATCTATAAAAAAACTTTAGGCGTTTTAAAGAAATCTAAGCAAGGTTTTCAAATATCTTAAATGGCTTAGTCCAATTAAGAATAAAGTAGGGGGAAGTGTTAAGCATACTTAAGTGGGAGGGGGGGGGGTATAAGGGGGGGGGGGGATAAGGGGGGGGGGAAGTTTAAGATAATAGTTTTATAAGTTTCATTTAAAATTGAATTTTAATTTTTTAAATATTTATATAAACAGAAAATTTTGAAATTGGGGAACCTATGTGTTTGTAACAAAAAATGATGAATGTTAATTAGTCCAATGAAATATATTAATAAAGTATAGGGTTTATTGTCACATACCACATTGAATCTAAAAGACTCGTAATCATTGAACTTCGATGGATTTTTCCATTACACCTCATTTTTATGAGAACTTATTCATATATAAGTTAATAATTGTTTCCTTGTTTTGTGAAGGGAAAAAATAGGTGAGAATCTTAAGTAGGCTAAACGTAGTGCTGCTAGAGGAAAATAACATTCTATATTTCCTGATTAATTGCAGCATACTCGTAGACGAACAAGCCAGGCATCCCTTACACTGCCTGGCAAACAAATTCAAATATGCTAGACACAATAAGGCCAACGCCTTAATTCAAAGTGCCCTGAAGAGAGCAAAGATTCCATCCATCTTGGAGCCATCGGACCCCGCCTTGGAGGGACGTATGCGTCCTGATGGATCTTCTTTAGTCCCATGGAGCAATGGTCTTCACCTTAAATGGGACTTCACATGTATTGACCTATTTGCCCCCTCTAACTGCAACAATGATTCTTTAGCTGTTGCAGAGGGGCGGAAAACCAATAAATACAAAGCCCTATTATCCTCAAATATTTTTATTCCATTGGTTGCTTCGTGTTCAGGCACCTTTGGCAAACAGGCCTTAGCTTTTTTTAAAGAGGTTGGAAGACGTTCTCCCCCGTCTAAACATTCGGTACCCTTTTTACTAAAACAAAGACTTGGTATTCTTATAGCCAAGTACAACTTTAAATCGTTCGCGGATTCTTGGCCAATTTTGGAAGATCCCCTTGATGATGATATATCCGAATAGTGTATTATTTTATTCGGCGCATTTTGCCTTTTATATTTCATGTATTTATATTATATTACTGTCAGCGGATTTTTAACAAATAAACTTTTTAATATAAAAAAAAAAAAAAAAAAAAAAAAAAAAAAAAAAAAAAAAAAAAAAAAAAAAAAAAAAAAAAAAAAAAAAAAAAAAAATTAAGAATAAAGTAGGGGGAAGTGTTAAGCATACTTAAGTGGGGGGGGGGGGGGGATAAGGGGGGGGGGGGGATAAGGGGGGGGGGGGAAGTTTAAGATAATAGTTTTATAAGTTTCATTTAAAATTGAATTTTAATTTTTTAAATATTTATATAAACAGAAAATTTTGAAATTGGGGAACCTATGTGTTTGTAACAAAAAATGATGAATGTTAATTAGTCCAATGAAATATATTAATAAAGTATAGGGTTTATTGTCACATACCACATTGAATCTAAAAGACTCGTAATCATTGAACTTCGATGGATTTTTCCATTACACCTCATTTTTATGAGAACTTATTCATATATAAGTTAATAATTGTTTCCTTGTTTTGTGAAGGGAAAAAATAGGTGAGAATCTTAAGTAGGCTAAACGTAGTGCTGCTAGAGGAAAATAACATTCTATATTTCCTGATTGACAAAGATAACGTTAGCACAACAAGTGAAAGTTAGATGTGTATTGCCATTACATAAATTTCATATTAGTTTTAATAACTTATTTCTTTTTTATAAAGTATTTAGTAAATTCAAAATGATTATAAAGTTAATCAAGTGCTTGTTTAACAAAAAATTAACTTTCTTCATCGTAGCATTCATATTCCTCACCTTTATATACGTCCCACGTGCAAAGCTAAACTTCAAAATGACGTCTGATATTAACATCTTGTCCCTTCGTAAATCCCCTTTAAATTCTCAAGCCAATATTACCCATGTTAAGCCAGCTGTAATGGTAACATCTACACCCAATTTCAACGAAACTTATATAAATGAAACCTTATACTTCCCCTATCAACTCCTCACCACAAGCACGAGGCACACCTTAGCTGATTGTCCTTTTTACGGAGAAAATATTTACGTGAGTCCGGAATGGGTTATACAACAACAAAATATCTCTCAAATGACACGAACGCAAGATAAATCAATTTTTCTAACGGTAAACCCCATGGGTCGCCTGGGTAATAATATGTTTCAACTAGCCACTTTAATAGGAATTTCGGCTTGGAATCATAATAGAATTCCTCTCCTGTACAACTCGAATCCCCTGCTAGTGCAATTCGATCTTTCTGGATTTGGGTGGTACATAGTTAAGGAACCTATAAAAAATCCCCTTATAAATTCCACTGCGTTGAGAATCGAAAATATAACGTGGAACACTGTTAGTGAACGTTTGCCTTGCGCATTTGACCCACGATTTACCGATTTACTTAGTATAGAAGGGGGACCCTACGATAAAATTGCAACTTATTTGCAATCCTGGATCTATTTCCAACACGTAGAAGCCAAAATTAGATGCGTCTTCAAGTTTAGGAAGGAAGTTGGTGAAAAAACGAAAAATCTGCTAAATTTTATAAGCAAAAAATTCAGGGACGCTCTAGTGCGGGGTCTAAATTTACAGGGAACTGCTCGAACCATAGCTAAATTGAATGTAACACCTGCCCCAGTTAAGTTGTGTGGAATTTCGGGGCTGTGCTACATGCAATTTTACGTTAGTTTTGGGCATGATTTGAAAAAGACTCAGCTCCTAAACTTGAAAAAGCAGTTGAAAATTGTTAGGGGGTTAGTCAATTACCCTTTACATTACAAATCGCTGCTATGGCATCCTAACTATGAAGACATCGAAGGTTTAGTTAAATTTTTTAAAGTAGATTTTCATTTTTTTCATCGTTTTTGGAGAGCCTTGTTAAAGAAAGATAGATATTTTATAAGTATGCGGTAGGAAAAAAATCAAATTATACTTTTAAATACGTATTGTATTGATGCATATGAGTGCGCCAATTAAGAAAAAGGAGTAAATATTAGTTCTCCATCAGAATTTAGCAAAACTTGATTGTTATTATTAGATAATATTATACTCTAACTAATGGATACATTAACTTGTGGTAATTTTGGACCATCCACAAAAAGGGGACCTCCTATTCTTCCCTTTATAAAACACTGAATAGTAAATAAATTTAAGAAATGTTCCATTATCCCAATAAATTAAATTATTTTAGAAATGATTATAATTAAATAAATTCACGGATTATATATATATTTGTGTGCTCTTCAACTTCAGAAAATACGATTTTTTTATAATTAAAATGCGAAAATTTATGGTAAAGCTTAAAAAAATAAAAAATTTTAACATTATATTTAGCAAATAACGCGAGCGACAGAATAAATAGCGATGAAACCGAGGAACCCTATAAAGATTTGGCTATTTCTTCCGATGGGGTCATATTGGCCCCAAGCGATTCGACAGCACCTTTTACTTTCATAGGCGTTCACGTAAGACGTGGTGATTTCATCAACAACGGGCGAAACCCAGCTTCACAACAATGGCTTTTTAACGCCATGTCCATTGCAAACGAGTAATATTAACATTATTTTAACATTATAAATATTTTTTGATATAATTTATATGGTTAGAAATTATTAACCTTTTAATAACTACAAATATTTAATTATACAATAATGGGTATCGCATGGTGTTATCAAGGACCCAGCCAACGAGAGCTATCCCCTCACTTAAAATCTAAATATTTTATTAATAATTTGATATAAAATTGGGTTAGAAATTACAACATATATATTTTTCTTTAAAATCATTGACCAAATTTTTGCCTACCCTAGAACATAAAAAGATTTTAAAAATGTTCTTTATCGCTCTACATATTATGACTTATTAACACGATAAAATTATGAGGGCAAACACAATATTATTATTTTTCAGCTAACATTACAAATTAATTAATATATCTGGTACACCTTTTTAAGTAAAAAATTAAATACTAATGGGCTTACCCGTGGTAGGAATCACAGGGGTGGGGCAATAATATAATTTAAGGAGGAGCAAAATAATTACTTTTTAAAATTTTATATAATTATATTGAATTTAAAAATCTCTGAATTTAGAGGGAGGGCAGTTCTCCGGCAACGCTCATGTATAAACAATATACAAGATCCGTAGTAGCAATTGATTTAATTTCCATTCAATTTATCAATTTATTTTAAACATTCGATATTATCATTAACTTATTGTTGTATATTATGCCTCATGATATTTGTCATCTATTTACTCAGCAAATACCAGAACGCAATTTTCATAGTATGTGGTGACGAACCGCAATGGTGCATGAACAATATGTCGCAGTTTCCCTTTAATATGGCTTTCATAAAAAATCAAAATTCTCAAGAAGATTTAAGTTTATTGGCTACCTGCAATCATACCATTCTAACTCTGGGATCTTTCGGATGGTGGGCTGCTTGGCTAGCTGATGGCGACGTCATATATATGAAAAATTTTACCGACAAAAATTCTTGGCTTGACAAACAATTAATTCGTTCTGAATACTTTATGCCACACTGGAAGGCCCTGTAACGACGAGATGGTAAATATTTTATAATTTTCATCCCCTAATCAATAATACATGAATATTTTTAAAAAATTTAAAATTTGCAAATTACTTCAAAACTCTCTACACTAAATTGGAAATTAAGTTGGGGCATTTTATGATAGGTGGGTATGGGACTCCGGGCTTGTTAGACTACATATTTGAAAGATTTCTTGATGGAAATACGCTAAATTTTTTAAAATACCTTTAATAAAATTTATAAATGTTTTAAAATCACTCTATCACTCTAACAGCATTTTAAAATTGCTTACAATATCGGTTTTGAGGACACCACCTGGTCAACGAAGACTTATTTTAAAGTTTTATATTTCATCCTCTTCCTCTGCCCCATTGATTATTATTAGAATATCATGCTGACCTTACAATTTATTTTAGCAAGGTTATGAACAATGAATGTATTTATAACTAATTCTTAAATTAATCTCAGATCGGACTCACTCTCTTTTTAAATAAAAGCGTGTATATTAACCAAATTTTTTGCATTGCACTAAATCACATAATTTTTCTTTATACTCTATTTATACTATTGTCTCATGATAAAATTATTTTAACAATTTAAAAGTTTTTTGGTAATGGGTCCAAAAAATAATATAACTCAAAGCTGGCAACAAACGGGCTATCTTATCTACAATATACCTATCTCATTTTCCTAAGTAAACGGGTCGAACGTGTTAAAACCGACCAAAAAAACGTTGGTCTGTATATGTTTAGTCGACTAAAACCAAAGGTCGACCAAACAAAACCAAGCCGTTTTTATAATAACACTAGTTTGCATTTAAGTATACACGATTTGACTTCTTTATGGATCTGTCAAAAGATTATATATTGTTCATGGTATTTTATATAGAAACTTTGTGAATGACATTCCTTTCGTTCCAACAAAGCATATCCAAGAACCCGTATTTATGGCTAAATACAACGAGAAAAGCTAGTCATTCATCGGCAAAAGTCGCCCTAAACTTTGTTTTTATTTGGAAATAATTACCTTCAAGAAATAAAAAAAAACTTTGGACTATCATTAATAATTAAAATTATTTCTCTGATTGTGAATCTTATTGTTTAATTTTACAATGGATATACTAAATGTATACTTTCAGTTAGTTGATCAATTTAATGTTAAATTCTCTGCAACCTATGCATCAATCAAAGCCCTTGTAGGGGTCAGAAGGTATTGCTCCCCCCCACCCCCAAAAAAAATCTCAATAAATTTGACGCAATGTTTAGTTACCCCCCCCCCCTCCCTCCGCTAAATCAAAGTTCAATTTAATATAATACACTTTATAGTAAGATGTGGTCCTCGATTTAAAACCTTAACTTCTTAAGTGTGATCTGCTTTAAAAATGGAATTATCGCATACATTTTTCTATTAAATACCAATATATACGCAATACTTGATTTTAGGTTAAAATCAAACTATCGTTTTTTTCTAAATGGTTAATCAAAAACTTTTCATTAATAACATGGAAGGCAGTGAGGAGCGACTGCCCCCTTTTGATCAATAAATTTTTTATAAATATGGCTAAAATATCAAAAAATGGACACTTTTCCCTTCCGCAAATCATATTTGCCCTTCCCTTTAGTTCCAATCCTGGCTACGCCCATAATTTATAATTTTTATATCAGAGCGCGATATAGGATAAACGAAATGATTTTTTAGCTTGGGCGTAGCCAGCATTGGATTTAGAGGGGGGCAATAATGATTTAGGGAGGGGCAAAATGATCATTTTTTGAAAATTTAGCCATATTTAATAAATATCAACAAATTATTTGATTTAGAAGGGGGCAGTCACCCCTTCCTGCCCCCCCCCTCTTGGCTACTACGCCCATGTTTTTAATCTCCCATTAGTTGAGCAGTTACCTAATAAAACCTAAATCAATATGTATGGACAAAAATGAAATTATCATGATTTTAATTTACTACAGGCTTGTAGTCACAACCGTTAAAAATAAATAAATCTGGTAAAGTATTCACTACAAAAAAGTGTTTTATGATAAAAATCGGATTTGATTCCTCTTTAATTCATTCTGTATTAATCCAGAAAATTTGTATCATTATTTTAATTTGTTAAGTTTTACGTGAATAAATTGTTCTTTTGTTTGTATCAATAATTTTATTACCTTAGCTAGCTCACCCTCTCACCATACCACAACTTTGATAAATGTTTTAAAAGAGTGAATTTACTAAGTTTCTAAAAAATTAAACTAATAAAAAATGTTTATAAAATAATTTTAATGGCACCGTATTAATATTGCAGGAAATTAATATCAAACAAAAAATAATTTTTTACGTGCTATGAATTTGATTACAGACTAAACATAAATTAGGACTTTAATTTGTTCATAAATAATATTTTATATTTTAATAAACATTATAGTAGATTTTCGAATTTCCGTAATAAATAATTTTCCCAATCATGCCCTGTGTCCTTTGTCCCCACCTAATTATTATAGAAGTGATTATTTAGCGCTGTCAAACGATTGTCCTTCACATCGACATCTTTCCTCCAAAATTCTGATGTACGAAAAAAACCTATGGATTCTAAGAGCTATTAATTTAAAATAGAAAGTGTACCCCGCCCTTAATATTATTAATTGCTATGCAATTTATGGGCTCGTTTTTTGTGCGTCGTCCGTCCGTCGTCCGTCCGTCGTCCACCAAGTTATTGGCGCCAGCCTTTTTTAAATTAAATTAATTGTTAATACCATTGATAATTCGACTTTTTGACCGTCCGCAGGCTACTGACCATTGAAAAAAATTACCATTGGCCAAATAAATCGAAATTTTTTGTTCGTTTTTGAATAGGTTACCATTGATAATTACCCTGTGCCCTCCACTACAAGGGCCTATGCCTCTACTGATATGGGTCCCTGTTAATTAAATTAATATTTTGTTCTTGTTAATACCATTGATAATATGACATTTTAGCCGTCCGCTGGCTACTGACCGATGGAAAAAATGACCATTGGCCAAAATGTGAATCGGAATTATTTTTTTCGTTTTTTTTTTGACTATTATGATTGTTCCTGTTACTACCATTGCTATTATGACTTTTTGGCCGTCCGCTGGCTGCTGACCAATGGAATAAAATGACCATTGGCCAAAATGTGATTCGAAAATTTTTTTTTCGTTTCTTTTTGACTATTATGATTGTTCCTGTTACTACCATTGCTATTATGTCTTTTTGGCCGTCCGCTGGCTGCTGACACATGGAATAAAATGACCATTGGCCAAAATGTGATTCGAAACTTTTTTTTTCGTTTTTTTTGACTATTATGATTGTTCCTGTTACTACCATTGCTATTATGACTTTTTGGCCGTCCGCTGGCTGCTGACCAATGGAAAAAAATGACCATTGGCCAAAATGTGATTCGAAAATTTTTTTTTAGTTTTTTTTTGACTATTATGAATTTATATCCACTTTTACCGTGTCCTGGCTGATGACCAATGGAAAAAAATGACCATTGGCCAAAATGTTATTCGAAAATTTTGTTTTCGTTTTTTTGGCTATCATTGACTTATAGAGTATCTGTTGGTACTGACCAATGGAAAAAAATGACCATTGGCCAAATTTTTGATTTTTTTAAAAATTGTTCAAATTCAACAAAAACTTTCTCCCAACAATTCTGCAAAATCTTAACATTGTCATGTTTTATAATATAATGTTTGTTACACGCCTAATTTTAAATATTTTTGAATTTTGGCACATATACCCGTTTTTAAACTTATTTTTTATTCGCTTTTGATGATTTGAAACGAGGAGTTTTAAATTAGTTTAAATAATTATGTTTGTAACAAAGTTTAATTTTAATTTTATGTATCCTTAATGCAGGACTTGCGTAGGTCAATACCTGGGAGGGGCAAAGTGATTTTTTTAAATTTTAACCGGTCCCTCCAATGGAAGCCTCTAAATTCTTTCCAAGCTCGTAAGTATGCTCGCATTATGCCAATTTGATAGTTTACATATAAACCTTGAGGATTATATTTTTTATTTAATAATAATTTAATATTTCTTAATGTTAGGCACCTTTTCAAATTAAAAAAAAATATTTGTTATCCCAAAATTAATTTTGATAGGTTATTTATTAACCCTAATTAATGCCCCCCCCCCAAAAACATACTCTCGAGTACCCGCTTCGCCCAATAACTTAATCTTACTTTAATTACTCAACCTTGGAATTTAATGGCTTTTCCGAGGGAAACGAAAAATCGTATAGAGAGCATGACTTTGTAAATTTTCAAATACTCATTTCTTTATTTCCAATAAACCATCTACAAACTTAATCATTAATTGTAAGAAAGTGATAAAAAGAATATGAAAGGTATCTCTTTAAATTAATTATTAATGTTAGAAAAGGTAAAAGAATTAAGTTTTAACAATTATCATGATTAAGATTTAAGTTATCATGCAATCGGATGGTTTTTATCAACAACGTTCTAATTATGGGTTTACATGATATTAATAGTAACAATATCAAAAATATTATACTAACTATCCAAAAATTATTATATACGACATGTGTATCCTTCAAAGCAATCACGTGGTCTCTTCTTTTGAAAAATTAAGTATTCATGGCCAACGGGATGTAATTATAAATACCTCATCTATGGCTTGTGGGAATACTCCTGGAATAATCCAATAATAATTTTCTTCCCCGCTCTATAGGTAACTGAATCCCGGCTCTATGAATTTCTTTTTATTGGATAATTCTGTTATTGTCGTTCTGAAATCCATCTAAAATGAGGAATTCTCAGCATTTTAATATGCCTTTACCTCCATACATGAGGAACTCTTGCCCTCATCTGAAAATTAAGGAGACTCCTGCTGCCTTAACAATTATGGATGTCTCAGACCCGACCTGAATTTTCCATGTACCAGTTTTCAATAAGTTTTTGAAGCAATTAGTCGATAATTCATGCATTGGGTAGGGGTGATTTGTTTCGAATAACTTCTAAATCACTTTCAATCCTGTTTTCTTTACCTTGAGGAAATTTATATTTGTGCAGGATGCGATTTTGGGGTATGATGAATAGGAATATACGAGTTACTGAAAATTAATTATTTGATCATAAATATCTTCTGATTTATCTAAAGTATGTTTGTATTGAGTTAACTTATTCTTAGTTTAGAACATGGACGTACGCAGGTTTTGAATTGGGGGGGGGGGCAGAATTAAAAAAAATTTCCCTATTATTTATAATCAATATATTTCGTGTTATTTCCCATTAGTGTTCAAAATTTGTTAATTTCGACGAAATGAAATGTGTTAAGGATAATTACGTAGTATTTTAATTATAACCAGACTACCTAATAACCTAAATCTAGATAGATTGGCCTAATTTCTTAACACCCCTGAAATTAATAGGCATAGATCATATTAGAAATTTACTTAAAAATACATTTTATTACCAATTAATCTTTGACACCCATTAGTTAAAAAAACCAAAGTATGACCTTTTCTCCTAAAAAAGAATTAGTAATGAATAATTCAATTGGTTAACATCGATAATTACCCTATGCCCTCCCCTACAAGGGCCTATGCCTCTACTGATATGGGTCCCTGTGCCCCTACAAAAGCCTATGCCTCTCCTGATGTGGGTTCGAATCCCGGAGAGGGCATTTTTTTTTAATTAAATGGAAAATTTGTATAAATAATTAATTAATCATTAGGCATTTAATACCCCCCTATAGGCATTCTCGCCCCTTCCCACCTTTCTCGCCCATAAATTGCATAGCAAATATGATACATTTATACGAAGTGTAGATGAGTCGTCCCCCCTTCCCTTCCCCTCTTCCCTTCCCCTCTTCCCTTTCCTTCTCCCCCTTCCCACGAGGGCCGAAGGCCCGAGTTTTGATGACTGTTTTAATTGCTATGCAATTTATGGGCTCGTTTTTTGGTGTCCGTCCGTCCGTCGTCCGTTACCCTATTTAATTTAATTATCGAAAAAAAGCTTATACCCCACCATTATAATATATATAAGTCTCCTCGATTTTAATTTATTATTTGAACATAACACTTTTAAAAGCCAATTTATTTCAACACATTGCTTCAATTCTATTTACGATTTGCTTTAGAGTAGAAATAAAATTGGAAATTTTTATTTAATCTCAGTTTATCAAAATTTAAAAATGACGAGTTCAAATTTTGATTAAAAATAGGAAAACACAGAATATTTATTTTTATTGAATTCAGGTTTTATAATATTTATAAAGTTTTGAAACAGTAAGACGATCAACATTTGCAATTAAGTCGTATGCCCAAAATCACCTAACTTAGTTGATCTTTTGCTCCACACCTACATTCCTTTGTATCTATGACTTTCCGTTAATTATTCCATTTCATTTATTTTGATTAAATCATATAGTAATAAAAAATTTTCCACAATTAAAAAATTCTTGCTATTTAACGCAACATGCAATAGTATTTGTGTCACATTAAGCTCGGTCAATGAGTTCAAACGCTTTGGGGCATGTTAAGCTTCTTGCAATCCTGATAATTTAAGTTTCCTAGTATTTTTCTTTCTTTCTTTTACCTTGAATTGCATTTATAATTATTTTTACAACTACGGCTTTTTATAAAAATGTAGCAACATCATCTTTAATAAATTATCTTATTTGCCCCTTGCAAACTGGCTTATAGAAATTTTAAAATATTATACTATGAGTTTAATAGTAATGGGCAAGAAATATAAAGTGGTATTGAATTGCATCTTGGTCTACATATTTTTATCCCTAATGGCCATTCTCATGAATCAATGTTTACAACTATATCCTTCGCCTAAAAACGTATCATTATATATTACAACGACTAGCTATGTGCCATTTTTTCAGGCGATTAGAATCGCTAAAAGTCCTATCAAAATTTTACCTATACGAAGGAAGAGTAAATTAGAAAGCAAGGATATCCGTATAGTCCCAACTACCATGACTGGTAAATTATGTTTAAAAGCAAACATTGCCTTGAATATTAGCATACAGAAATGCCAAAAACTTTTAAAAGATCTTAACTATGGGGAGAGGGGAGTGTTCGGGCGGACTAAGCTCTTAGTTGTTGTTAATCAAGAAAACGCGATGAAAAGACATGGGATTCAATTCGGTGCGATTCCATTTAGGGGTTGCAGAATCCATAATTGCGCTTTCAAATTCAACCAAAAATTTAACTCCTGGCTGGCTGACGCTTTGCTATTTAGTCCCATAAACGGAGATGTCACTGTGGATTATCCCAATCACCCGAGACCAGCCCATCAAGTATGGATATTCTTGAGTCGCGAACCGCCAGTAAATCTCAAGCTCGGTGCTACGCAATTGGAAGGCATCAATTGGACGATGACTTACAAAACTAATTCCGATATTCCATATCCATGGGGTCATCTAGTACCCCTAAACTATAAAGACCCCGAGAGCAAGCTATTTCAAAATCCTGTGGGAAAAGGGGTGAGCCCCAGCAATAGGACGAGGATAGTAAAAAAATCCCTGAAGCCGGGTGGAAGAGTTGCTTGGCTGGTTAGTAATTGTAGGACTCAGGGGTTAAGACATAAAATAGCCGCCGAGTTGAGTAAATATATACCAGTTGATGTGTATGGAGGGTGTGGGAATATGAGTTGCGAATTCAACGCCTCTCGCCCGTGCTACGAAATGTTACAGGAGCAATACAAGTTTTACCTTTCGTTCGAGAGTAGTTTGTGCTTGGATTACGTTACGGAAAAATTTTACAAAATTCTAGCTCTTGACATTCTACCCATAGTTTACGGTGGGGTTGACTATAGCAAAATCTTTCCAACAGGAGTCAATGCTTTCGTTGATATTCTACAATTCAACGATGTGAAGGCTTTAGCGCAACATTTGTTGTGGCTGGATGGCAATCCTCAAGCCTATCAAGCTTACTTCGAGTGGAAACTGACGCGCAAAGTAGTGATTAAAAATCCATTGTGCCACGTATGTAAAAAACTTCACGATCTTGACTTCAGTGTTATGGGAATGACCAAAAATTCTAAATCCTACGGTCCCATAATGCGATGGCATAGTAAAGAAGACTGTTTCGACCCTTCGCTTTCATATGCATCGAATATGACACAATTATCGCTAATAAATGGAGCCCTTGGACGCTTCCGAGAAAACAAGTCAATTCACGATTAATATTTAAAGCCATCCGCAATTCTAATTTAAACGATACGACCGATTAATAGGTGAGGACAGATAGTAGCTACAAGTGAAAAGAGTCCTTTATTTATATTGTAGCTAAATGTTGTGATAATTATTGTGCAAATTCTTAAATAAACGTTTTATACGCGGTGTTGCCAAAATCTAAGGCATTCAATACAAGCAAATAATTAAAATCGTCCATCACAAACAATAAAATCAAAATTATAATTTAAGACTCGAATGGTCAGTTAGCAATCAGAGTCATCGGTAAAAAAATTTTGGACCCGAACCAACCAAAAATATAATTTAATCCAAAAAACCCTCGCTCCCACATTTTTTGAAAATTAAGCATTTTTTTAAGTTTTTTTTAGGATTTTAGATTAAAAAATCAATCAAAAATAAACAATGCTAAGAGGTAAAAAATAAGAATTAATATTGTTAAATTTATTTTTGAATATTTTAATGGTAGGGCTAACTATAATGAATGGTCTTTTGTCTCATAAAGGTTCTAATAAAGATTGCTATTTTAGGCGGCGAGAAGAGATAATATCAAATTAGAACAGTAGTTGTTAACCCATTTACTAATTGGGGCTATGGAATTTATACGGCACTTTTTGAACAAGTTTAACATATAAGAATGTCAAATAAAAAAATTATTCAAGTGTAGCCATGTCTTAGGACTGTTCTGAAGATCTAAGATAATTTAATCTGCGAAATAATTGTGTCCCGTCATTTTTTTTAGTTTGGTCATATGCTTTTTCTTTAAAAATTAATGCATCTCTCTGAAATTTGAATTCTTGAGACAGTTTAATCCATTTTTGGAGCTATGTAACCAGTTAAGCTTTGCTAGTTGTTTTTAATCTTATGTCTACAAAACCAAACACAAAATTAAAAACAGGTTTCCTTAAAAAAGTAATGAATAAATATAATTGTTAAAATAATCTATATCTAAATAAAAATTTTCACATGGGGGGGGGGGTAGAGTCCTTGGCGATTTGAGTAGTTTACAATGGTTAAAAGTCAAACAGTCAGTTATTCTAAGGATATGGCAGAGAGAATTATTCTAAATGGCGGGGTAAAAGGATGAGACTCGTTTTCCTAATTAACTGCAACCTATTGCTTGATATGAGTGCAAGGGTATTTCAAAGTTTAATTATTACTTTAAAATTTAGCATAAGATCAATGAATATGAATATAATAAGATGAGAAAATTTTTTTTGCCAGGAAAGTTCTTCTCCCATATTGATCGCATGGTAAGATGGAAAACTTATGTGTAAATTTTAAAGTAATATAGATGGCGCTATAATTATAACTCGAATAAATATTCCATTAATTTGCTTATCGCGATATTTTGACATTGAAGCAATTTACAATCATTAATCTAAATATTATTTAAGTCTATTATGTTCAAATATTAAGCAACTAATATATTATGTAAAGGTTCTATTTGTTGTAGGTTGTTAATTAATTTGTTTAAATTTTAAATGTTGTCAATGTGTTGCCATTGATATATCAAGGATAAGCAAGCCTCTTCAAATTACAGTAATTTTTGTTTATTTGCACGCGCAATCTAATATGAATCTTATTTCAGCTGCAAAAATTCTAATGAATTGCTTTATCAGACCTTACATGGACGCCATCACATTAGACGTTACAAATTTGAATTCATAGTCGACCAAAGTATAATTACACTAGTCAACAAATAATGGCCTTGTGTAAATAACCGGAAAACGGTCAACATATTCCGATAGAGTTTTTTGTGGTGAACACAAATATGTTTTTCGTTGTTTTCCTATACGTCAAGTTTTTTTTAGATATTTCGATTCAAAGTTGCGAAAATGACCGTGACCCTTTTCGATGCTCAATAGAGCGATATTGAATGGCTAAAAAATATTTTTTAAACCTCTAAGTGGTAGAACCAACAGGGTAAAACATTGAAAAATGATTTTTTCCCCTATTTTTATTACTTTTTAATATATATCAAAAATGCAATTAGTCCCTAGGCAAAATCGCGGCTTCCTTTGAGCCTCCCTCCCTCTCTATCTAATTGGCTTATATGCTTATATAACACTTACCCTTAGTGCATGTAAGTGATTGATGATATGTAATGGGGGCAAGAGGAATCGGGTGCAAAATGTAATATAGGCAAAATGTAATATAGGCAAGGGTTAGGGTTAGATTTAGTAATTTATTTGATAATATGTATTTACTTATTACATTTTGCCTATATTACATGAAATTTACAAAATAAACGATAATAATATTGGAAAACTTACCAAACGCGGAGGGTTCAGTCACACTTATAACTGCGCATGCGCATAAGCAATTCTTGCCCGTATTACATTCTGCCTATATTACATTTGCACAGAAGTGGGGCAAGAGTAGTGGCTTTACGTGCTATTACTCTAGTAGAGAGGGAGGATGACATGACAGGCATAGTAGTAGGAAAGGAATAGCTCGGATTATGCCACTACTCTTGCACCCACAACACATCATTAATCATTCACATGCACTAAGGGTATAGTGTAATATAGGCATATAAGCCAATTAGATAGAGATGGAGGGGGGCTCAAAGGGTGCCGCGATTTCGCATAGGGACTTATTGAAATTCGATATATTGGAAAAAGTAAAAACAATAGGGGAAAAAATCATTTTTCAATGTTTTACCCTAAGGTGGTTCTACCTCTTAGAGGTTTAAATTTTTTTTTAGCCATTCAATATCGCTCTATTGAGCATCGAAAAGGGTCAAAAACGGTCATTTTCGCAACTCTGAATCGAAATATCGAAAAAACTTGAGGTATAGGAAAAAAAACGAAAAACATATTTGTGTTCACCACAAAAAACTCTATCTGAAAATGTTGACCGTTTCCCGGTTATTTTTTTTGTAGACCAGTGTTTAACTCGCCGTAACTTTGCTAATATCAGGCGCGTAGCCAGAATTTTCACAAGGGGGGGGGGGAAATCTGGCTAAAAAAATTTACAACTCATTTTGTCAAAAATTAAATTAAATGTATATATTATGTTTCTAGGTTTTTATAAGTGTCTTAAAGTCTTTGATGTAACTAAACTATAATATTTTAACCCATTTAATTAAGTTATTAATCAAAAAACAGGTGGCCCCGCAAAACATAATTTTTTTTAATTTTTAAGGGTTTATGCATTGAAATTTTTTTTTCTCATCATTAAGGGGGAAGGGGCTGCCGCCTCCCCCCTTGGCTACGCCCATGATATTGAACATGTACAACCAGTTATAAAAAATTTCAAGATGCCCATGTTTTAATGTCAGCTTTTATCATCATTCTATTCAATCCTATATAACCAATACAAAGTTTATTTTTCATCAAATGATGTTTATAATATAAACGAGAACAAATTATTGTGCTCAGTAATTAATTCATTTTTTGCTCAGTAGAATATTCAAATGCTCAGTAGAATAATTAAATGCTCAGTAGAATAATTAAATGCTCAGTAAATAATTTAATGTTCAGTAATTTAATTAATTGTTCAGTATAATATTCATTTTTCAGTTTTTTAATCTTGCTCAGTAATTTTTTTATTTATGCAAAGTAACTAAGAATTAGTTTTTAAAATAAAATCCTAGAGCCAGATTCGAACCTAAGATATCTAAGTAAGAGTCTTGCGTGTTTCCCATGGAGTCAAAGTGATTGCCTCTGAAAATTGGCTTATTTTTGTTTATATGTTAATTAAAATAAATTTTATTTGATAAACTACCTCCTCCAAGTGCAATTGTCCATCGTTTTGTAAATAATTTATTTGCAAACATGTCGTTGGGTTGGCAATTAAACTTTAATTTTGCCAACCACCTAAAGAAGCCAAAAGTGTGCCTATAGGGCAAAAAAGAAAACGAGGCAGACCCTAAATCAGCCTTTATTGTTCAGTAATGGTAAGTTTAGATTATTTAACATTGATTATATAACAAATTTTAGGTTTTTGAAATGAAAGTAGTCTCCAGCAAAATTTGTCTATTTTTCATTTTAAATTGTTAATTATTATTATTTATCTGTGTTTGTAAATATTTGTGATTATATTCAAATAAAAATTTTATATTTTTCCTTTATAAAGTTTAAGATTGATAAATCTCAACAAAATTTGCAAAAAAATATATTATAAACATGTAAAATTTAAGAAGGGAAAGGCAGAGCATTTTAGAGTGGGAATTATAGGTCATCACTTTTCATATCGTTTTAAATTTGCCACTTATTTATTTGAAGGGAGAGAAAGGAGGACTAGGGAAAAAATTTAAGACACTAAGATACCTTATAACCTTTAAAAATTTAACAATGGGGTCTCCAATCTATTTAATTTAGCCAAAATAAACTATTTCAATTTCCACACACTCAATTTAACTTTATTTTACAAAATATGAGTGCTAAATAGATTAAGATTAAATATTATTTAATAAAATTACTGAGCATTTTTTTGAAAATACTGAGCATTTTGGATTTATAACTGAGCAATACTAAGATTATTTACTAAGCATTTTTAAATTTTTTACTGAGCATATTAATAAAATACTGAGCATATTTTACTGAGCATTTTTGATTTTTTACTGAGCATTTAAATAACATCCAATATAAACTAAAGTGTGTTTACTTAAAAGGCTCTGCACAATTTAGCCATTGCACAACTAAAATTACTTTATTTTTGCACTAATTTAAGTTTAAAGAATAATTTGCTTTAAATAATAAAATATCAATATTCCCCAACTGATCTACATCACATTTATCACTTCATCCTTATTCCCTAGCAAGACTAATATAGAAGCAATATGAACAATCTTTTTACACCAATTGTTTTTTTTGAATACCCAATAAAATTTATAGGGGAAAAAATCTCCTATTTAGGCAATACCTAACCCCTTGGATAAATGGTTGAATCTTTTTAAAACAGATTATCAAAGTTTGAGAAATATTAAATATGGTTTTCACTAAATCCTTTTGTTACACATGTAAAAAACTTGTTGGCTTCAAAAAAATAACTGTTTCATAATACATGGTCACCCTTCTGCTCGTTGTATCTCCTCTGGGAAAATCCCAACTGCTAGCCCTCTTATTCCACCTCTTGCCTCCATAATAGAGGATACTCCTCATGATGCCCCTTGCCCGACCAACTCAGATCTTCAATCCATAGACAGCCCCATTAGTACCCCTCCTTTAGACTATTCTTGGAGTGATTCATTATTAGCCTTAACCTTTCCCAACATTATTTCAAGAATCCCTAGGGGTGCTCGGCCGGCTACTCAACAGCTTATAATCAATATTATAACTTCCATAACAAACTCTCCCTAAAATCTCACAAATTGGGATAACTTTTCAGACTTACCTTTCACACCTTATATGTAAGAGGACCAACGTCGAAAATTTTTACAAACATATTAAAGACTCCCTTTTAAGTATCAAATTGATAATATTTTTAAAAATACCCCCCAAAACCAATTTCCAAAATCCCTGCCAAGAAAACTGCTAAGCAAATTTCTAAAAAAATTGATAGCTTCAACCCCAAAAGTGACCTAAGAATATTTTATGACAATGACTCAATTGCTCCGTACTCCCTGGATTCATACCAACAACTCAAATCTTACATCCCCCATCCTCATCGGCAAATCGACTCCCTACCTCAGTCTCTCCATAAAACTAGATTCTTCCGACATTCGGGAAGCCATCAATTCCTTTCCTATCGACTCCGCAGCAGGCCTTGACGGTTTCCGCCCCGTTTATTTACAAGACCTGATTAACCTCCAAAATGTAAACCCCACAATTTTACTCAACTCTATAACGTCCCTATGCAATTTAATTGTCAACGGAAATATTCCTACCGAAATAATCCCTATAATTTTCGGCGCTTAACTCATCGCTATTATTAAACCTGATATTTCGGTAAGACCCATTGCTATTGGCAGTGTTTTCCGACGTATATAGCAAAACTCATTTGTAAGACAATCATATCTAATTTAAGCGACAAGTTAATTCCTCGTCAATTAGGAATTGGGGTTAAAGGCGGCTGTGAAGCTGCCAGTCATGCTGCGCGGATAAGTCTAGAACAAATTCTATCGAATCACTGCCTGGTTAAATGGGACTTTGCCAATGCATTTAATAATATTCGCCGAGAAATGATTATAAATTCCTTCGTTGATGAGTTCACAAAGTATTCAAATTACATCAGTTTAAGTTACGGTTGTATATCAAAACTAAAGTTTGGGGGCTTTTTTATTCAATCGGCAGAAGGTATTCAACACGGTGACCCTCTAGGTCCACCTTTGTTTTGCCTAGAGATCAAATATTTAACCCAATCTCTCTCTAACCAATGCTCTTTATCATTAAACGTCTGGTACCTAGACGATGCCACCTTATGCGGCCATCCGGAATTTTCAAGGCCATACTTTTAATCAAGATTATGAAGCCGTTCTAAACCTGAAATTGAATATCTCTAAATGCGAGATATTTCAGTGTCCAGATATCGACATATATCCCATTTTTAAGCCCTTTTTAAAAGTTGAAATGAAGATTTTCACTCATCTAGGCTCTCCAATAGGTGGGCGAATGGCCTTAATAGAGTTTTTACATAATCACTTATCAACCTTTACCTTGAAGATGGAAATTCTCAATACCCTCCCAAAACATCACGGATTTTACATTATCAAAATTTATTTTAATATCTTCGAAATTCAACACTGCTTCCGGTCCTCATCAGCTTTTTTACTGCCCGAGATTTTAAAAAGCTACGATAGCTTTATGAGAAACACTCTAGAAGCTATCCTTAATATCAAATTCAGCACTTCTTCGTGGCTCCAAGAGCTACCTCTTTTTTATTAGCAGCCTTTATCTCTTCATATAAATCCGCCCAAGGTTTGATCGACCAATTAATTACAACAATTGAGGATCCATTGTTTGTACATGCTCTAGATGTCTGGTCTGCCAACGTCAACCCAGGCCCCTTCCCCATAACCCCAAGACAAAAGGATTTGAATTTTTATTACGGGCGGGCCGACTGACCTAAACAGGCCCGTTGCAGGTCTCTAAGCAGTACATCGACAGGGTTTAAATAGCATCATATTTACCCAACAAATATAATTAATTTTTTCCCAACTTAGTACTGCTTGTCCTTCTCCCGGATCCCCGCACTAAAGATCACCCTCACGAACGCATTTAGTCCGTATATAAATATTATCGCGGTCATCGCCACCGTCAATTGTTGACAAATATATTGGATTTGTCGATTTGTATCGTGAACAGACCTTAATAAAAACAGTGTCCAAATATAAAACTATTAACCGTCTAAGGAGCTCGAAGAGGTGATGGATAAAAAATTATAGGAACGTTTAAAAATGAGATTATTTTATTAATATGCCAACTATGTTAGAAACAATTCGAATGTAGGATAATCGTAACTTTAATAGATGGAAATAAGCATAATTTATCCAGATGGGGAATAATCGTTAGTTTTACCTTTTTTCCATACAAGTAACGGTTTTTATTTTAAACAGAAAAGTCAGAAGTTTGTGTAGTTCTAAGATCTTTGGGCTGGGTTGAATGCTAATGGCGTACTTAAAAAAACGTAATTAAAAATGGCATCGAACAAATCTAGCCAGTTCCGCATGTAGGTTAACCCGCTGTAAAAGTGCCTCATCCCTTTTTTTCTTACAACCTTTTAACTTAAATATAATTTAAAAGATCTTAAGTATACCGCATGATAATCAAAAACATCTTGGTATACCGATGGGTACCAAACAGCCAACATAGATTTTTTAAAGAACAAGCAAAATGATCTAGAAAATTTCTATTCTAAAAACGTCACCCATAATTTTAAATGGAATTATTATTTCTATTGAACCCTAAAAACTAATAATTCTTTGCTTACTTAAACCGCCTTCCTGAATATGAAACAATCCCCTCTATTGTTAATTATCCTCATCTATTGCGAATCAGCCCCTTAGTCTCAAGTATAACGGCTATACAAATATCTTCGGGGTGATTGGGGGGGCATTTATGTTTAACTAAATGTTTAAAAATAAATAGCGGAGGTTCACAAAAGAGTCAGGCCTTAAAATGTAAATGGATTTTGGCCATGGAGCGGGCTCACATATTTAATTTATTTTAAGCTTAATAAATGTTTTAAAATGTTCCATTGAGATTTGCAAAACATGTTGGGCCGGACTTCAAACGCATTCAAAAATTAAAAAGAACCGGGGTCAGATAAATTTCATTCACACAATGGGCATTTTTTATTTTGAGGCAAAAATTTATTATTTTTAGATAATGGTACATACCATAATCCTTTAGTGTTCCATTAGACCAACAAGTTTGACAGACAAGACGGGCTCATGCATAGTATTAATTTTTTTCTTGCACTTAAATAGGCATTAAATTTATAAATGAGATTTACAAATGGTAAGTTATATAATATATAGTCATTAATGCATAATAATTTTTTTGGTATTGTATAAGTTATAATCATTATAAAACCCACTAGATATAAAATACAAAAAATGATTTTAAGATTATACTTTGCGGTTAGGATGCCAATTTTTGTGTAAGCTAAAGTTTAAAGATTATTTGGAAATCGGACAAGGGGTTGAATGGGTTGAGTGGAGGGGCCTAATATTTGGCCGTCTAGCGGTCTTCTCCGAGGGGTTAGAGTTAAAATTCCCATAAAGATTTATACATTGTCAGGGAATAGAGAATAGCAGTCGAATCGCATTCTTATACCAACGAAGGGTCAGTAGGCCCTAGACAGATGGTATGTTGGTTTAATCTAAGGTGGGCTGGACCAAGTAATTTGTTAAGTCTTATTTAATTGTTTCTAAAGAGAAGGTAAGGATAGCTTAATTATACGTCTACCGTTTGGGAGTAATTACTGCCGAGAAACCCGTTGGTCTGAAGTATTTAAGGACTATGGAGTCAGATCCTCGGTCCAAAAACCAGAAAATTAAAGTTATACTGCTTGTGGATATCGCTCAATAAAAACAATATCTTTGGTAGTGCATTAGTCAAAATCCATTTATAAAGCTATATTCACAAAAAGGATCTATCAATTTAACAAAATTTGATTCAACCTATTAGTTTGTTCTAGGAAATGTTTATTAAAAGTATACACTCTTACCTAAGGATTCAAAAATTACCCATATAATTAATAGGCTTTTTTACGGGCGAAATTTTAAAATTAAAGGACATTTGTTATTCCTGGACATTAGATTCGCCTAAGTTGTTTTAGGCAAGTTGACGGGACAACGTTTGTACTGCTCTGACTATTTTTAAATTTTAAACACATGGACACTTTGATTCAAATTCCTAACCTATATTGGAAAATATTTGCTTTATCCACGTGTTTAAAAATATTGTTAATCCCATCATAGTAAAAATTCATAAGTGTACAATAACATATTTTTTCATTAGCAAATCAACAGATTTTGAAGTTCATAGGAATTGGCTCTCCATAACTTATAGTCTTCATTTTAGAGAGTGGTATCAAAATGTAAAGTATTTTGACCTTTTTTTAAGTCTTAAACTAACTAACAATTTATCTGTATATAGGAGCATTCTATATGGACATTGGATTACCCTCCATTTTTTGCCTGGCTTGAATATATCCTAGCAAATATAGCAAATTATGTAGACCCAAATATGTTAAAAATTGAAAATCTGAATTATGAAAGCAGACCAACTATATTGTATCATAGACTGACTGTTATCATCTTGGATCTAATATATGCATTGGGAATTAAAAGGTAAATATTTTTTATTAAATTTTAACTCTATATTACTTTTAAAATACTTCAGAATATTGAGAAATAGTCATTTTTTAAAATGTATTTAAAATGTTCCTATTTGATCTTGTTTATAATAATAATTTATTCTTTTAATTATATCTTAAACTTGAGCCAAAATAAAATTGCACATCATGATATAAGCAATCTATCGATATAAGGATATAATAATTGGTGATAAATGATTAATTTTTTTCTTTTTGTTTTAAAAATGCTTGCCAATAAAATTATCATATTACCTTCACAAAAATGCCAAAAATAATATAATTTTGTGTTTTGTATCTTAAAATATGATCACAAGACATTTTATGAATATTAGAAATTATTCACAACATGAAATTATTAGTATTCTATAACCTTAGGTGGTAATATGGTGAGACTAAATGGGACAGGGGTATTTAAATGCCCACTTTTGTGCTTGAGTATTTAGTATTTTTATATTTTCAATTAGATGCCTTGATAAAATACAGGATTTACTATCAAGTCTAAAAGAAAATACAATATCTGGAAATGTTATTAGCATAAAAACTGTGATCCATTTGATCTTGCCAGTTTTTTTATTGATGAATTTTGGTTTACTCATTGTAGATCACATACATTTTCAATACAATGGAATTCTATTTGGTCTCCTATTTTTATCATTTTCATACATAATTGAAGTAATTACTAAACTTACTCTTTATAAATTCATAAATTCATAGGACAGAAATTATGTTGGTGCTCTTTTATTTGCCATGGTGCTTAATTTCAAGCACATATTTTTGTACTCAGCCCTAGGTTATGGGTTTTATTACATTCAATGGCTGGCCGAGTTATACACTAGCTATCAAAGTAGGGTCAAGCAAAATTCCAGGAAGAAAGATTCACAAGAATCCAACGAAAGTTTATTACCATCTTTGTCAACTAGAAAACACTCTAGTATATCTATTCCATCTAATGGAACTTTGTCCAATCGTGAAAAATCTATCTGTGGTTGTGAAGAATCTAATCATTTTGAATTATGTGATGACAAAATAGCTTTGCCTTACTCTTTCGATGAACAATCGAAACGTTCGATGACACGGTCAGAAGTCTACCAAAAACTGGCTTTAAAAATCATAAGTCTTGCAGCCTTAATGATGGGGATTTTTATCATCTCCTTTGGTCCATTTATTTATTACGTAAGATGGTTAATATTTTTGCTTAGCCACAATTAGTTTTGGATTTTAATTAAAAGTAGTTGGATTAAGTTAAGACAATTTACTATCATGAAACATAGAATGGTGTAAGTCGGTGGTTCTTAACCTTTTTATACACGCGACCCCCCAAATATTTTGTAATTTGTTTGCGGCCCCCCATTTTTTTCATAATTATTTATATTTGTTATATTATCTATAATATATTAATTTTCTATTATTTTTTCATTTTATTATATAATAAACATAAAACACAACTTTATTATTTCATTATCTATTTAAATAATGAAATAATAATAACATAAAAACTTCATAATTAAACATAAAAACAATGTTTAAAATAAAAAATATATGCATTCGGAAATATATTTAATGAGATTTCTGCTGCTGAACATCTTCAGCCAATTTGTTAATTCTTGGTTAATTGATTGTAATGCTATCCTCATGCAGGTATCTAGTCGCAATCGATTGCGTTTTTTAGTTTTTATATCCACCATAGTTGAGAAGCCTCTTTCACACAAATATGTACTAGGGAAAGGCAGCAAATTTTTAATTGCTGCTGAAAATAATGGAGGATATTCTGCACGAATTTGTATCCAAAATTGCGGCAAACTTTTAGTTTTAAACAAAGATTTTAAATTACTATCATTTATTAATTCTAATAATGAAGCTTAAGACAACGAGTTCGAATCCCCTGGTGAGTATTTTTTCTAAAGCTTTTCTGAATATTTTTATTTTATTCTAAAAAAATTTGGCGACCCCCCGGCAAACTTCTCGCGACCCCCAGGTTAAGAATCACTGGTGTAAGTGGTTATATTGTCATTTATAAAAATGATGTTGGTTGACTTTATGCTTTCTTGTAAGAGCCATTGAAGACCTAAGTTGTAACTTTTAATGTCAGAATACTAATTGAATCAGTTTGCCTTTAACCTTATTTTTTTTAGTTTATAAAACTTTGTCTATTAATAAATTAAGTCCAAATATTTTCATTTCTAACACCTAAGGCTTGATTGGATAAATTTTTTCTTACACATGTTTGTAAATTTCCAAAAAAATTATATCCTGTTTCTGTAATTTTTACCCATTTAGATTTAGTTTTTGTCCTTGATTCTTTAAAAAAGTAACTTGGAAACATGTTAGTTGAGATTTAATTCAAATCACACTTGGTATCTAAAATTTAAATACTTTCCTGAGCAACCTATAATATTTTTTGCTTAGATTAACGTACCCAGGATAGATTTAAGGCTATGATAGGATAAATATGTTTTTGATCTTTATAATATACTTGCTTTGCTAGGATCAATTTTCTCAAGTTCTCAGAAGAATGTTTCCTTTCGGGCGCGGATTACGTCACGATTTTTGGGCTCCCAACGTATGGGCATTGTACGGGACTCTTGACAAAATACTGGCCTCATTTTTTGGTATTAATAAGATTTTAGTTTTAAAACCTAATATTTCTTATTAACACTCCTCTATTTGTTAAGCTAAAAATGGAAATTCATATGTTGTATCTATGCAGTTTCTTTACTTTTAAACGCTATAATTTGGCCAGTTCGAAACCGTAACATTTTGCAACTTTATTGTTTATACCTACCCTTCAAATGAAGTGTGGGCTATAACATCTGTTTGTTAAAGCCGCCTTTTCAATTTTCATATCAACGATAATTAGATGGACCATTAAGTTATATATATCGAAGTGTTAATTTATTAACGCATTCCATAGGTAAAGGAACAGTCCTGGCCACAGAATCACCTCAACCGTTTGCAGACTATTTGGATGCTAATTCCACTTTAGAATCCAATGACAGCATGATTCCCCAGATCATTTCTAAAATGGAAGTTCACGGCTTCTTACCAGAAATGAGGCCTAGCACGGTGTTGGCCATAACCCTAATTTCTTGCATTCCCTTCATCGTACGGCTAAAACACTCCTATAGATCTTTGCAGATGACCGAACCCTCTCGCCTCGCGCGACCCTTGTTAGATCGCCTCACCATATTAGAATACGTGATTTGGGCTTCTTACAGTTCCTTTCTTTTCGGTTGGCACGTGCACGAAAAGGCTTGCCTCTTGATAACTCTCCCCTTCACTTTATACCTAGGAGCCCGGGTAGTCTCCCACCTGCAAGCTCATCATAATACTACTTCATCGCCTAAAAGAGTTTTTACCACGTACGGCAGCAACGATAGCACAACCTCGACTTGTAAAGAAAAAATTACTTTAGCCGCTTTGGGAAGGGCCTGGCTCATTTTTAGCCTCAGTGCCGACCTCGCCCTTACCACTTTGCTCCACGAACGACCCGAGTATTTGACCAAAACGTGCCTTTACATCCTGTACCACGTATGCACTTTCGTTTTCGTCGCCAAATATACCCCTAACGATACTATCTCCGAAACGGGTGATGATGTTTGTTGTTTTCTTAAACTCTTCAGCTTCTTCGTCTCTCCAAGTTCTCCTGGAAAATTTGTCAAATTATACGGTCTGGGCTTGGGTCTATTATATTTTACAGCCTTCGGGTCTCCTTACATCCCTGGGCTGGGCCTACTCTTCAATCAAATTTACGGGAAATACCCTTTCCTACCCCTCATGTCAATCTCGGCATACTGTGCCGTCGGAACCATATACTCTTGGTATCTGTTTGCTAGCACTTTAATTGCCGAATCTGCTACGCGCTCCTACCTAACTGGTGCCCAAGGGCACGACTCCACTAAAATTGAATGAAACTTCAGTCATGACGCGTTACACAGGGTTGAGTAGCGTGTTTAACTATATACACCTCATAGTGTTGAAAGGGATGACAGGGTACTTAAACATGGGGGAAAAGGACTCTGACAATGGTGTGGTTATAATTAATTTTTGTACACCTCTAACCCGTACTAAAGGGGAGAGGGGTTTGTTCGTTACTGCAATCATTACTATCAAATACTTATATAAATGTCTTACTCAATCGCGAAGTTTGGAAGTATTACACTAATCCCGGTCTCAACAATTATTACTCTCAATCAAACATCATTATTATACGCGACATTTAGATTTTTCGTCGTTTTATGTGATTTTAAATGCATATGAATTGTTGTTATGCGACGTGTAATTGTCGGTATAATATAATCGAAATGCGACGGTTTATTTTTATGAGGTGGTGTATCAAAATTAAGGTTTTAATTGTTTATAATAAAGATGTATCTATTTATATATAAGTGTTCTATCACTCTTTATTTTATATGTTTATTTAGCAATGGTTTTAAATTTCGGCTCAACTTTTACTACTACCTTTTTATTTTTAGAGTTATTTAAAAACATTTTTTTATTAATCATGCAATTTACCATTTTACTACATGCTCAGTTATGCCACTAGGCGATTTACACAAATATAAAATTTAGCTATATTTCAATATCTATTAAAATATAGTTAGCTTTAAAATTTAAATTCAAGGTTGAAATGGAAAAAGCCATCTTTGTTAAGATTAATCCTAATCCTTTTTTTTAAGTATTGGCCATATTGTAGTGCATAGTAAGTTTTGTTTAACATAACTTAAATTTATATACGCCAGCTATATAAAAAAATGAGTATGAGATTTAGAAAGCGTATACTTATCACAATTCTAAATTATTGACATTATATATCATTTATGATAACGTCTGGCAGAATTTTTATCGGTGGCTTTCCAAAAGATGCGTCCGAAAGTGAAATTAAATTATTCTTGGGCACCTTTGGAAAAGTTTGAAATACATGAATGTTTTATAGTATATTTTTAATTATATAAAAATCTAGATGCGCCATTGTATTATGGTTTACAGTAAGGAACCAAAAGCGTTCAAAGGTATTTTATAGCTAAATTTTATAATGTGTAACTACTTTAATGTTATGATTGATTACATATTATATGTTATGAGGATTTGGATATGTGGAATATGAAGATTATTTGTCTGGGCAAATGCTGTGCAATAATAAAAATTTAAATTTTCGCGGATATAAGGTATTGATAAATAGTTGACTATAAATTTTATCAATTCAATATTCATATTGTTAGCAAATGTTTTATATAATTATGCATATTTCTAATCGTTGTCGCGACGCTATGACAAAATATATAGTTTTTTTGAGGGCCGCTTTTTATATAATCATTTAGAGCCATTCTTTATGTTAATATAAATTATCAAAGCTTATGTTTATTAGATTACCTTTCTAAGTTTATTACATTTTTTTAACTGTCTTGTTAAATTTAAAGCTATTATTATATTGAATTATTTAATTAATTAAAATAGATTGTTTGCAAAAAACTTCCCCAGCATGGACCAGAATTATTTAAGTATGGAACAAACCCAACGAGATACGTTAGTACTATGTCACCTAGTAAGTCACCAAATTTGAATGTGTTATTTAAGATGTATAAGATATAGGAGCCACACTTATAAATAAACAGCAGTCTCCGCATATCCATGGAGTAAAAAAACAACGACATAGTAAATTATTTGATCGTGCCACAAGTAACGCATTATAAAATATAATTAATTGTTGGTCATCATCATCTATTGGATACAGATTTAATTGTGGAAAATAAATTGGCAATTCCAATGCCTTGCAAAGCTGACTCTAAAAAGGTAAGTGAGAAGGTTATTGAAACTAAAGGCACTTCATTGCAAGAATCTAAACTCATCTCATATCCATATATATCGCCACAAGCTAATGAAAATAAGATTGAGACGAACCCTAATTTAGCCGAGCCTCCAGCAAGCATCATTAATACTAATAATTTGAAGAGAAAGTTAACGTCCGTTATAAGCGTTTTAGATGACAATAAATATACGACCCCAGCTCTTCCTCTTAACGCTTCCTCTTTTAGCTTAAATGCCTCAACTAAATTAATTTATTCTTTGGCTAAAATGACTGAAAATCAGAATGATGCGACATGTAAGTTGACTTTTATCAACCGACAACTCGGTGAAACGTGTATGCTGTCAGGTAGTGATTTAGCTGAAAAGCACCTTGAAGTTAAAAATAAAAATGTGGCAGAAAATGCCTTGCTCCCTTTGCCTTCTATTCTTACTAACTTAAACTCCACCACAGTGACGACTCAAACACAAAATGGAATATTATTCACGGGTTCATCATTTACTATGAACAAGGCATCGATAACTTTCTCTCACATTTCAGCACATGATAACAATATAAAGTTGATTAAAGATTTGTGGCCGTCAGCTTTGCACTTTGACATAGGTAATCACGTGACAAACCAAACTGAGAACGATAAAATGTTTAGTGAGATTTGGAGCACAAAACGTGATTTAACTAGTTGCGACAAGAATGGCTGCGTTATCAACGATTCAACTGAAAATGTTGGGGAAAAGATGGATGTGGACGAAAAGAAATTTGACGTGATGCTTAATGAAATTTTATGTGAGATAGATAAGCATAAAATCATCGTCAGTCCGTTGCCTCCTAAGTCAAAGACAAATCAGGATACTACTGCCAATAGACAAACGAATGGACTGTATAGTATTCCATATGTTAAGCCTGTGCATGGAACAACATTATATACTAAAACAAATCCTCATGCCACTAAGTTACCCTTTCTGCCAAATTTGGCCGTATTTCCATTTAAAAATTATGTCAACTTTGTTCCTTGTGCCCCACCTGTGCATAAGTTCATCCCAACTTACCCACTATTTCCTCCAATAATTTACTACAACCCTAATAACTTATCATTAACCAATAAATCATCACGCATTCGCAAACCTAAACCATCAAACAATGCTACTACACTAGTCTTGATTGAAGCGATAATTAAAATGGCTCATGAATTAGATCCTACCTGTAAGTCATAATGTCGATTTGAACTGAGTCACTTTATTCATATGCTTTAGTAAATAATACATTTATTTTCGTTATTATGCAATTTGAAAAATAAATCACTAATTAATTTCTTACATATAGTTTAAAGTAATATTTAATTATTTTGAGGAAGATTATAATAATTAACAAACCGCAATTTTTTAATTAATTTTAAATATAATATTTAGTTAGTTTGAAAGATGAGTGTTAGTTTGTTTACAATCTTAAATAAAAACGACCTGCACGATGGTGATATGCCATAAGTATTACAATAATTCTTTAATTGTTGCACAACTTTTAATCATGGCGATATGCATGGGCGTACGCAGGGGGGGGGCGGCTGCCCCCCCCCCTAATTTTAAAAATAAGATTTTTTTCAATACAAAAACCCTCAAGAATTAAAAAAAATTTGTTTTGCCCCCCCCTAATTTTGCTCTGCCCCACCCTCATTAGGCTCTGCCCTTTTGCTCTCAGGAAAATTTTAGAAAATTTTTTTTTTTTTAATCTGCCCCCCTCTAATTCAAAACCTGCGTACGCCCATGGCGATATGTCATGCTGTCGAACCCTAAACTGAATCTAAAAACTGTTCCTAACCATGATTCTTAATATGACCAAGCTTAATTCAAATATAAATTTTGTTAAATTCTTAGGTCGTTTGAGGTATATCAGCGAATGACATTGAGTAGAGTGAATATAGAGAACATGCAGGCCACTTTCTATGAGTCTCAAGTCAATGTTATAATTTAAAAGCTGTAACAGCCTATAAAAGTATTCAAATGGTGTATTCTTAACTACTAGTTCAATAAATTAAAATAAAGTTGTATTAGCTCTTTTAACTATTTATTTGTAGATTAATAGATTTAAATATCTTCTTTATTATGTGTTTCCCGCATTTGTGGGGTTTATTTTAATAGTTTTTTTCCATCTTGATCGGGAAAGCGCCATGTCCTAATCCATCTTTTTGATTTTCTTCACTTTGTCTACTTGCCCCTTTTTACGTGGCACGAGGTCGTCCTCTTTCCCGGCACCTCCATATCCAATACTTTTCTATTCAAATCATTTATCTCCCTTCTTAGTATATGTGCATACCACCTTAGCCAATTTTCGTTTATCCAGTCCGCCATAGGTTGAATACCCCTTTTAGCCCTGAAATTGTCATTACATATGGTCGAGCTTAGTATGCCCTAAGGTCCATAGTATCATTCTAATCAACGTAACTTTTAGTAACTTTTCTTTCGTGACGTTTAAAGCTCATGTATCACTTCCATCACATAACACCGGTCTTTTACAATGGATTTTTAAACTTTGCTCTTCAACAGCCGAGGTATGTAAACCTTTATACTTTTGGGTACTTGAGATGCTACTTTAGCGATGGGGTGCCTGTAGCGTTCATCCCCATGTATACCCTTTTTCGGTTACTGACCTTTAAACCATATAGAGCAAGCGCTTTGATCACATTACGGCTTCTTTGTATACTTTCTTTTTTGTCTCCTCGCACAGTACTATATCATGGGCATATAGCGCACACCAAGGAGATGGCTTTTGAATGTCTCTAGTTATCGTATCCATAATTATATTGAATAAAAAGGGACTTAGAGCAGAACCTTGATGTAATCCAATTTTAACCCGAAAAGGTCTAGAGTTCCAATTCCAACTGTCGTCCTAACGCACGATTTTAAGGCTTCATAAATTTTTTTTATAAGCCGTACACAAACGTCAGGAATACTTTACTTTCTCAAGCCACCCCATTAGATCGCAAGGTACCGTGTAATAAGCTTTTCCAATCCGATTAAAACCATGTAGGTTTCTTCTCTTTTCTCATGTTTTTTCATCATTTATCTTAGGGCGAAGATCGGATCGATTGTGGATTTTCCGGCCACAAATCCCATTTCCACCTCGTCTTTTAGCCTGTTTACTAAGATTTTTTCCATAAGCTTTAAGGAGTGACAAGTTAGCTTGATATCTTTGTAAATACTAAAGTCCTGAGGGTTTCCTTTGCTTTTTACAAAGGGTATATCGTGCTCTGCTCATCAACTAATATCCTTTTAAAGAGTTTGGTCATGGTCGTGACTCCTTCACGGCATCGACCCATGCTCATGGGAATTCCATCTCGGCCGTTCGCTGTTCTTCATTTGTGTGTAAATTCATCCTCCTAATATTTCGATCATATTTATCTTTGGCTCAATAACGGAAAAAGAATCTTTATCATTTGCAATATTCATAAGTTTCTTGAAATATCCTTTCCTCCTCTCCATCACCTCTTTCGGCCTGAATAATGTTGGACCGTTATCGTTTTTGACTAGTTTAAGGACTACATTTCTATTCTTATCTTGGCCAATTTGTATATATGCCTGTCGCCCTCTTTATTTTCCAGTTTGTTTGGTTTGCCATCTAGATATACGCTGCATTCTTCGCTATTGCAACGGCCTTCTTCGAGGCTCTGCTTGCCTCTCTATATTTATGACACTTTTCCGACATTTTTAATTTGTGTCACCGTCTATATAGAGTTTTCTTTGTTTCGCTGAGATCATTCAGCGATTGATTCCACTACTACAGTTGTCCATTCATAGCTTTGCCACATTGGTCTGTAAAACCCCAATCGCCGTCTCATTAAGGTTCACAATTAGCCTCTCCTAATCGTCGTCTACTTCCCTTTCAAACTATCAAGCACCCAGGAGCGTGGAGGCTCTCTGATCTTTAACGTTCGTCGACTTACCTTTAGCATTTCGTATCGAGTTCGAGGTTCATAAACCTTTCTTCTTTCCGAAAATACTTTTCTTTCAAGATCCATAACAAGTGGACGATGTTGGCTATCAATTTCTTTTCCCTGTATTACTTTGCAATCTTTGATCCTTCATACTTTCACTCTATCAGCAAATAGTCAACTTCACTAAAATGCATCCCAGTCACAATATGATCTTCGCGTTTTCGAAAATAGGTGCTAATGTCGCCATGTAGTATGCTTGAGATACCTGGAGAAGTTTTTATTTTTTTTTGTTCTTTAGACCATGCCAAAGCGTCTATGATTTCGTTTATACCCGTAGCAATCTTTCCTACCTTGGTATAGAAGTCCGCCCAATAATTTACTTTTCTTCCTATCCTATTCCTTGGATTTCTTTTTCCATTGAATCAAAGAATATGTCATTCCCTGATTCCATACATCCAATTTGGGGAGCATACACGCACATAACGATTAAAAGGCCCCTCGATCTTCAATCCTTACCCACATTAACTTGTCTGAACAACGCATGACTTCCACTACCTCGTTTTTACGATTTGGTGGCCCACTATAGAATAGTATGAATCCTTCTCCTAGCACCCAAGCTTTAGTTCCGTTCCACCTGGTCGCTTGTAGGCAGACGATGTGTACCTTTCTTCTTTTTAACATGACGTCGAAGCTCTTTCAAGTCAACGTGCCCACATTCCAGCATGTAATTGATTCTATCCTCGCCTAATTTCCTTAAATTTCTTTGTTGTGAGTCAGGGGGTAACCCTAGTGTATTTCACATTGCAAGGGCGGGAAATGCAGTGCGCGTCGTTTGTGGACCGACGCCCTAGCTTCCGGTTGTAAAGTGTTATTAAAACTATCATAATTATGGAGGCGTTTTTATAGCTGTTCTCCGACCTAACGCCAACTTCCATTTTTTGCACACGGACTTGGGACCGTCGTTGGTAGGATTTAAATATGATAAATTTACTACTTTGTATCAAACTTTATTGAATATAAGCTTAGAATTTTAATTGAAAAACAGTTGTAATCACACTGATATATTATGAATTTAAAGTTAGCTTTTAGAAGTAGAATTGAGCTTATATTTCTGGACTAGTTATGCAATAATACTATTTTGTAAATATTTTATAGTTAAGCACCCGCCCCCAATGTATTCCGGCTACAAACTTAAACATGGAATTTTAGGTTTTGAAGGCAGGACCATAGTTAAAGCTTTACAAAGAAGTGAACCCAGCCTTAACTTATTTTTTGACCCATATCTAACCGCCGCGCTAATATCAATCACGAAATACGCTTGTAATAACGTGTGTTAATTTTTATTATTTTCTAACAATAATCATTGGTAGACATATAATTATTTAAAAATTTCTTTGATATAATATATTAACCGAAATTCATGCCCATATTAATGTACTGTAATTTTTACCTGATATGCGCAATTATAATGTTATTTACCGTTATTTAAATATATTTTTATAACACAATCATATACCTATTATTTATAAATTTAGTAGTATTTATAGAAAAACGATATAATGTTATTATCACAAAAATATGTAAATCTAATAAAGAGACTGAGAGCACCTGAAACCTCTTGTTTTTACGTATTAAATTTGTTGATTCCACCAAGTTAAAAACAAGCAGTTATAGTTAATGACTAAATTAAAAGCAAATTTGAAAAGAAAAAACTAAAATAAAACCTTAACATAATTTTTTTTCCTTTTTTGCATGCATATAATATAATTTACTCAGCTTTTATAAAGACATACTAATTTCTTATTAGACCCAGGATTTCTTTCACCAAAAAAAGTGAAGGAATCATAATTTATCAACAGATTCACAAAATTTATTATACTCTACAAAATTGAGAAACTCCTGTTTTTTTAGTTTTTGAGATATTTAGTCTTTCTCGGCGACTTACACCTAATAGAAAAAAATGCTTTTATCTTCAAAGTAATCAGTATTATTTATCTTGCTAATTTTCGCTATTGTTACTAACTTTGAGCTAACCTTTAAGGCATACAAAATATATATTTTCAGGCGTAGCGTGAAAAAATGCTGAAAATACAATATAGTACGATTTTTCGCAGTCATGAAACGGAAAATCGAGCGAAACCAAATAAATTTAACATATCTATTGACTTACATATTGTTAAGGGTGAATCTTAATTCCCGATAAAACAAATAACCCTAACTGAATATGTTTAATAAAAAGCACAATCTCGAACTCAAATAAATAAGATGTCTTAAGGCTATTCCAGTTTGTAAAAATTGCGACATCATTACTGTAGTTTTGAGTAGTTTTTGAAACATGGGAATGTAAAAAATTAATATAACTAAAGATTTGAGTTTCTATATCTAACAATTAAGAAAAGGATTAGTGTTTATTATTAACACGAATTGGAAATTGCTTTCAGTTTATCGAGTTATTTCATATATTTAAATTGTATATTTTTACAGAATTAAATTTACTAATATTTTTCAATTGCGTCTAGCCGTTAATTTAGTGTTGGCCAAAGTGATTTCTTAACCTAACTTCAGACGATACATTATAATTTCAATTAATTTATATGTATACTCCACAAAATATATAAAAAAAATCAATGTATAATTAGTATATTATTATTAATAATGCACAATTTTAAACATTTCGGCGTACATCTCTGTATAAAGGGCAATACATGTTGTGTACACCAGTAATATTCATTTAAAAGTTGTGAGACAAAGCTTGGAATTTGCTTTAGGATAAACGAAAAAGCCGTAAGAAAACGGTGGTAAAACCATATGAGTCGATAGATCTGCACCATTTTCCCCATTGATTATCGGTTTCAGGGGCGGGAGGTCACCATTTTTTCTCAATCGCAAAGTATTCCCGTTCAAGGCAATTTCTTTGCTCTTCAAAGGACTTAAAAGGGGATCGTCCCACTCATACATAGATTTGGAGATGGTGGGAGTTGTTAGTATGTAGGTGTGTAATACCCTCCCTAACTCGACACTGCTAGGTCCGAGCTGCGCCATTTTAATTTGAGCTGTCCTGTTATTCAAGTTCGAAGCGTAAAAAACTAAGGCACCGGTGCCCTTGTACCAAGGGTTATCGGGATTCACACAATGACCGTAGAGGCGTAAAGTAGATTTTAGTTTTCGTTCTCCGCTAGATGGCCCATCTAACTGGATGTTGAAAGCTATGGGCCCGACGAGACGTTTAAAAAGGATGGCAGTCCAATAATCGGGATTGGGTGATAATTCGGAATCAATTAGAGCGTATCTGCCTTGATATAGCGATTGTCGAATGACTAGTTCTATACCCAATCGAGCGCATAAGCCCAACTTATCCAAAAACATGAATCCCGCTATGAACCTGCCAAAAAAAGTATAGGTGATATTTACTATGAGATTTATTCTAATCCTAAGCATGGGCGTAGCCAGGGGTGACAAGGAGGCAGCTGCCCCCCTCTAAATCCAAAGTTTTCTTTTAATTTAATATAATTATGGCAAAAAATTAAAGGAATGATGACTTTGCCCTCCCTAAACCATTATTGCCCCCTCTAATTCCCATCCTGGCTACGCCCATGAACCTATTCCTAAGTATTAACAGGTGAAATGATGGAAGTAAGATTAATATGTAAAGGAGATATTAATGGGCTTCGTAAGTTAGAACAGGGAAAAATATTTTAAATGATATAGATCGGAAGAATGATGATTTTATAAAAGTAAAGCCTTTCATCAATATTAATAATTTTTAATTAAAGGTTCCTGTATGGGCTTAGACGCCCATCCGTGCCTTTAATTATGAAATTATTGGGCTGTTCACAAGGATATATGTAAACCTTGGGCGTAGTCAATGGGGGGGGGGAAGAACAAAAATTTGTTGAAATTTATTACAATCATTGCTAAAATTCCCAAAAATAATCATTTTGTATTAAATCATAATTGCCCCCCTCTAATCCCAACGCGCTAGGCCCATGTAAATCGGTATTCATAGTTTGTTAATATATATGAAATGATTATGAATTTAATAAGTTTAATAGCAAAACATATCAAAATAAAATAAACCATGGAACTAGCCAAGGGAGGCAAAAAAATATAAAAAATGCATTAATATTTTCAAAAAGTCGTCATTTTTCACCTGCTCAAAAATAACTAATATTTATCATGGAAATGCCCATTATATAAACAGATGGTTATTGCACTATATCCTCAAAAAGAGGTTGTCAAGATATTTTATCGATTTTATAGGGTTGGTTATTCGCAAATTTAAATACAAAATATTTTTTACTAATTCGTAATCTAAAAATAACATGGCCGTAGCCAGGGGGGAGGCTGCCCCCCCCCCCTAAATGATAAAAAGATTTTAATACAAAAACCCTTAAAAATTATAAAAAAAATTATGTTTTCCCCCCCCCCCCCCCAATTGAACTTAAAACATTTTTGCCCCCCCCCCCTAATTCAAAACCTCGCTCCGCCCATGAATAATAAGATTTAATAAGTTTTAGACAAAGACTGAAATTCGATTAATAGTTTTGAGTATTCTAAATAAAAAAACATATTTTATTTTATATTATAAGCATAGACTAAAATTATAAGACCTCTGATTAAGAACTTACCTAACCCTGCCCTGCTAATGTTATAATAACAAGCTGGGCGTAGTCAGCATTGGGATTAGAGGGGGGCAATAATAGAGATGGGCAAAATCTTCATTTTTTGTAATTTAATTTGATTTAGAGGGGGGCAGCCCCCCTGTATAGGCCCATGTTAACAAGGCAACTTTATAACAGTTGTTTTTTCATGTATGATTTATTCTCACATCAAAAACATTTAAAAAGGTTAGGATCAAAGCATTTCAAAAAAAAATAATATTTTGGCATTTTTTACACTAAAATTCTAAACTATCTAAAGGTAATACCTGTTAGATAGGCCATCTGCGCCACCACCAGATGCAGATCCACCTTCGCTCAGCCAAATAGCATTGTACAAAGTTTTAGGAAAAGGGGTTAGCACAGAAAATAAACCTTCGATTTCGAGTTTAAAGCTGTCCAACACATTAGGGTCTATAAAATCAGCCGGGCTAGCAGTTTTTCCATCGATATAATAATGGTGCCAAGTTATTTTGTCCACAACAGTATTCCCTCCACTCCTTTCATATATGGACTCGGCTTCTCTCAAAAAATCTTGCAAATAAACCGCGGCTTGATTGAATGAATTTTTACGTTTTTTCCACTTTTTATCCGCCTTAATCATTTTAGTGACGTCCGGTCCAGCCACCAAGGACCCTTTATATCGTGGAAAGTTATTGGAAAGAATGCGATTTTTAAGGACCGCAAAATCATTAGCTAGTTGCTTTGCAGTCATGTTATGCAGGTTAAATTTGTGGGCAAATGAATTTGGTTCGTTACCCAATTGCCATACGCTAACGTTGTAACCCTTGATTCTAGAATATTCCAAAAGTGCTTCTGTATTAGTGGGATCCCATGAATTTAAATGATTTTCATAATTTTCCACGTGAGCTTCACTCTGATGGTAGCCGTACAAAAGCCCGAGAGTGAAAATCAGATCCCAGCCAACACTTTGAGTGAAATCGTGCAGTGAATCGTAAAATTGTGAACTCATTTTGACGTATTTCAGTTGACCACCTATCGTTCTGTGTTTTTGCCATTTTCCAATTTTTGGACTCGCCCTTCGGGCGCGAGATTTTAAAGCGACAACTGTGTCACTCTCGCCCCAATCGCAAGCTAAATCTTTACCTTCAAAACAATTATCTATATCGTTGAGCGAATTTTTGGTAATATCATTGCTATGTAAATCTTTGATAACAACGGTAGGTCGATCAAAATTCTCTGACTGTTTAAAGATAGTTGGAATTAGGTTGTTTTCATCTATTTGAGCTGCATTATTTGATTTTTTCTTTGATATTCGGTCATCCTCGAAGTGAATTAAATTTGACGTAGTACCTCCGAATCGAATGTAACTGGGTCCGAGGTGCCTTACCAATTTCCTGAAAATATCCGACTTTAAAATTTCTTGTTCGATAGAGCTTTTGGTAAGGAGACTTGCGTCTAAGGCAAATGAAAGATATTTGGGATCTAATAGCTTATAATCATCCGCCATCAGGGTAAAAGTATAATCCAAAGTCTGGCTATCTTTTGAATTTCCTACCATTTGTACTAAATTCATACGGAATAATATAGTTAAAATCCATATATAATTGCGCCCAAGTTTTAGCGATTCAAACATTTTTAAAGAGTTTTAATCTCTCTTTTTCCGAAATTTGTTTTAATCGGCAAAAATACAATAGTTTAAAAAGATAATATTAGGACCGTCTGGAAGTATCTAGGCGATATACCGGATATATATAAAGGTTTTTTTGTGATGTTTAAAAAAAGATGTAGCTTAATAATAAAAGTTGGTAGGCGTGTAGTATAAATAAGAGTAACGACCGTGTGAATCAAATAAACATCACAGAATGAAAAGACCAGGATGCGTAATAACAATAATAATTTCCAACTCTTTTTTGACACTTTCATATGAAAAAGCCCTAGGGCGACGGGCTGCTATTATTTACCTTAGATCATGCTGAGGGTGGAGTAAGTACTTAGTCGGCACTTTGACAAATTACCGACAATTGTCTTATTATGCTGACTCCAGTAAGAATCAGGATTTTCGATATAACTCGGAAAATAATGGAATGTGCCCGTCATGGGGGAAGAGCAAATGATATTTGTAAGGGAAAGCGTTTTGTAGGAAAGATAAAAAAATATGTGATGAGAAAGAAAGGTGCGGGTAATATAACAACACATAAAAAACAGAGTGCATGCATGTTGGCGTATTTGGGTCTTGGCTTGGTTGGTTCGAAAAAGTTAATAGGCAAACGCGTATGGCACGCAATGAAACGGAATAAAAGCATAGCCAAAAATGTTGAGAATTTTGGTGTAAGTTGTAAAAATTTATTAGACAAAAGCATGGGCGTAGCCAGAATTGGAATTGGGGCGGAGGGGCAAATAGATCACCTTTGAAATTTTAGCCATAATCTTAATAAAATTTAACAAATTTTTTGGATGTGAGGTGGCAGCCGCCTCTCTCTGACCCCCCCCCCTGGCTACGCCCACACAATAGAATGTTCATAAACGTAGTTAGGATTTTAAATAAAAGTGGGTAAAAAGCTCGATAGTTATTGAGAGGGACATAATAATGATTTTTGTCGATGTAACTATAATTAATTGCTATGCAATTTATGGGCTCGTTTTTTGGTGTCCGTCCGTTGTCTGTTGTCCGTTGTCCGTTGTCCGTTACCTCCCTATCTATTTGCATTGGGTATATTAGGTTATCGCTTTTTTAAATTAATGCATGAGAAAGAGGTGCCCCACCCCTCATCTCTATCAAGAGGTGCCCCACCCCTCATCTCTATCTCCCTCGCTTTCGGGCGGGGTCGGGTTTTAATTGCTACGTTAAATTAATGCATAAGTATATCTATATTTAAATTTTGGTAATTGCTATGCAATTTAACTAGTTTTTGGGTTAGAATCCCGGAGTTTTTTTTGACTCTTATGATTGTTCTTGTTACTATCATTGATAATAAGATTTTTTGGCCGTCCGCTGGCTGCTGACCAATGAAAAAATGACCATTGGCCAAAATGTGAATCCGAGTTTATTTTTTCGTTTTTTTTTACTATTATGATTGTTCCTGTTACTACCATTGCTATTATGACTTTTTGGCCGTCCGTTGGCTGCTGACCAATGGAAAAAAATCACCATTGGCCAAAATGTGATTCGAAATTTTTTTTTTCGTTTCTTTTGACTATTATTAATTTATATCCACTTTTACCGTGTCCTGGCTGCTGACCAATGGAAAAAAATGACCATTGGCCAAAATGTAATTCGAAAATTTTTTTTTAGTTTTTTTTGACTATTATGAATTTATATCCACTTTTACCGTGTCCTGGCTGCTGACCAATGGAAAAAAATGACCATTGGCCAAAATGTGATTCGAAAATTTTTTTTAGTTTTTTTTTTGACTATTATAAGTTTATATCCACTTTTACCGTGTCCTGGCTGCTGACCAATGGAAAAAAATGACCATTGGCCAAAATGTGATTCGAAAATTTTTTTTTTCGTTTTTTTTTTGACTTATGAATTTATATCCACTTTTACCGTGTCCTGGCTGCTTACCAATGAAAAAAAATGACCATTGGCCAAATTTTATATATAACCTAAAAATTTATTATAGATGGTCTAACAGACAGCCAACTATGTAATATATATTTTTAACCTTATAAATGCTTATATATTTTTTTATTGGGTTAATATATTTCATTTAATTAGATTGTGATTTCATAGAAAACCTAAAAAGTAATATTTAAAAAAATAATATAGGTATTAGATTCTAATTTACGATAAAATATATCGATAGAAACTAACACAAAATTCGAAACCTCCTTCAAAGGTATAATCATAGCCCGTTATTTCTAATTAAATTGAATCTACTATTAAACTCAAACAAGAATTGTACTTTATTAGATGGCGCGCGTAAGTTTATATAATTAGTAAAATTTTTCTACGTGTCATAGATATTACACCGCACGTGTGGCAGGGAAATGTCCGATATTTTTAAAATGAAAAGGTATTTTAGGAATCTGAAAAGGTTATTTTACCCCCGGCCACCCTGGGCACCTACGGGTAAAGTTTCGAGCGAATCGGGCTGGTAGTTTAAGAATTTAGCCCTTTTTTAAAACTAAAAAAAAACTTTTTTTTTAATTTTTTTTTTACATTAAATTAATATTTTGTTTTTGTTAATACCATTGATAATATGACTTTTTGACCGTCCGCTGGCTACTGACCGACGAAATATATTGATTTTCTAAACATAAAACACAACTTTATTATTTCATTATCTATATAAATAACATAATAACTTATACTATTTTAAAGCCAGCATGGTATAGTGGTTATAGCGCCGGCTTGTGAACTTGAGGTGTGGGGTTCAAGTCAGGGAGGGGACAAATTTTTTTTTTAATTTTTTTAAATTAAATTAATATTTGTTCATGTTAATACCAATGGAATTTTTGACCGTCCGCTGGCTACTGACCAATAAAAAAATGACCATTGGCCAAATAAATCGAAATTTTTTTTCGTTTTTGAATTGGTTAACATTGATAATTACCCTATGTCCTCCCCTACAAGGGCCTATAACTAATTATTTTGCATCTAATACCCCCTATAGGCATTCTCGCCCCTTCCCACCTTTCTCGCCCATAAATTGCATAGCAAATATGCTACGTTTATACGGAGTATAGAAGAGTTCCCCCTTTTCCCTCTTCCCTTCCCCTACTCCCCTTCCCTTCTCCCCCTTCCCACGAGGGCCGAAGGCCCGAGTTTTTATTTAATTTTTGAATTTGAGGGGAAAGTAGGGGGGTGCCTCTCCCTGTCTATGGCCATCACAATAAAACTGTTAAAAATTCCTCATTGGTCTGAATGGTAAAATTTGCATAGAATAATTTTGAGGTGAAAAATAAAGCCACTTACTTCTAAAAGTAGAGCATCTAATAGCCATTCTAATCCTAGACTAGGTTTTCTAGGTTTAAATTTTTTCAATCTTATCATAAATTCATTATAGCTAGTGCTGTAAACATTTTTAAAAAAATCGAACGCGTTCAACGTTCATTAACAAAAATCGAACGCGTTCACGTTCATTCAAAATTTTATGATAAATTTTATATAATTTAATATAAATAAATTTATATTTTTTAATACAATAACTAGCCATGATAAAAAATAATAGTTTTATTTCGACAATATAATTATAAATCAATATAATCTAATAGAGCGAATATAAAAATTATTTATTTATAAAAAAAATTTCTTATTGATTTTTAATAATAATTGTTTTTCAAAATTGTCGTCTGATAAGCAGGAACGCTTGGCAGTTAATACAGCGTTAGCTATACTAAAAACCCGCTCAGGGGCAGATGAGGGGATTGGAGTATTATACTTAACAAATTTTTTCAAGCAGGAAATTTATTAAAAACATTTAATGTTTTGTCCCTCGCTTCAAAAAATTGCGATAAGATATCATCCTCCAATCCGCCTTCTACTTCCTCGTAAAAAAATGATATCTCGGAATAGACAGTTCTTTCATTATCAATTCTAGGGGTATCCTTTTTTTCAATAAAACTAATAGTTTATTCTTTTTTACATTTAGTAATTATTGAATTCGGTTCTTTATATGAAATGAGTGAAAAAAATTTTTCATATTTTGGCCATGGCAATGTCAATTCATCTGCTGATTTTGAATATTCAGAATCTGAAGATGACGACGATATAATATTATGATTGTCCATATTAACCTATAAATTAAACTTAATTAATAATATCAAATTAATTAACTTCAATCTTATCTTCTTTTGCACCTTATAGTATGTAAAAAGTATTTCGAAATAGGTAATAGGAAAGAGCTGATTAAAAAATATAAGACTTTTTTGTTAAAAATTTGGATTAACGTTAATTTTCAAATAAATAAAAATAAAAAAGGGTTTTTAAAATTGAACGAACGTTAAATTCGAACGCGTTCATCAAAAAAAGGAACGACGTTCAAAGTTCACCAAAAAAAAAGAACACCGTTCATGAACGCGTTCAAATTGAACGCGTTCATTTACAACACTAAGCACAATTATCCTTACTAGTGTATAGCGACCAAATATTTTTGATTGCTAGAAAATTAAGGGCATTATATTAAGATTTAATTTAATTTAGACCACTTTACAAACATTAAAATAAAAATTATCGATATATGTTACAGGGTTATTGTAATTAGTATTTGGAGCTGTTGGAGAAGGTCTAAGATTTTAACTAAAAGTAGTTTTGGTCCTCTGGCTACTCCAGCAGAGCATCTGACTTGCAGTTGCAATCATCTAGAAACCATAAATTTAAAATTATATCATTGCATGGGCGTAGCCAAGGGAGGGGGCAGGGAGAGGCAGCTACCCCCCTCTAAATCCAAATATTTATTAAGATTATGACTAAAATTTCAAAAAATTGATCACTTGCCCTACCTAAATCATTATTGCCCTCCTCTAATCCCAATGCTGACTACGCCCATTTATAATTGGTATATAAGAATTTTTGAGCCAGATGGTTAGTTTCCTGATTCAAAAGTAAAAAACGCAAAAACTCGACACAGTTACAATTCGATATCTTAAGTTCCCATGCATCCTTACAATAATAATTATCATGAGTGCATGGGTTAATCATCCTTTTGTTAGATCGATTACGATCTAAAACTTTATAATGTCATGCGTGCTCTAGAACTTGCCAATTTACAATTTGTTATTGAAATATATAGCATGATCATGAATCATCATAGGCAAGTCATGAATGTGACTAATTTGTCAGATAACATTATAAAACACGATTATTAATTAAAAAACTCGGGCCTTTGGCCCTCGTGTGAAGGGGGAGAAGGGAAGGGAAGAGGGGAAGGGAAGAGGGGACGACTCATCTGTACTTCGTATAAATGTAACATATTTGCTATGCAATTTATGGGCGAGAAAGGTGGGAAGGGGCGAGAATGCCTATAGGGGGGTATTAAATGCCTAATGATTAATTAATTTTTTATACAAATTTTCCATTTATAGGCAAAATGTAATATAGGCAAGGGTTAGGGTTAGATTTAGTGTTTGCATCTAGTTGCGTATTACATTAGTTTTTATGGCCTTTAGTGATTATGGGTCTAACAAACATTATATTATAAAACATCACAACGTTAAGAATTTGCAGAATTGTTGGTAGAAATTTTTTGTTGAATTTGAACAATTTTTAATTAAAAAAATCAAAAATTTGGCCAATGATCATTTTTTCTCCATTGGTCAGTACCAACAGATACTCTATAAGTCAATGATAGCCAAAAAAATGGAAAAAAAAATTTTGATGCTCACTTTGGCCAATGGTCATTTTTTTCCATTGGTCAGCAGCCAGCACACGGTAAAAGTGGATATAAATTCATAAGAGTAAAAAAAACGAAAAAAAATTTTCGAATCACATTTTGGCCAATAGCTATTTTTTTCCATTGGTCAGCAGCCAGGACACAGTAAAAGTGGATATAAATTCATAATAGTCAAAAAAAAAACGAAAAAATTTTCGAATCACATTTTGGCCAATGGTCATTTTATTCCATTGGTCAGCAGCCAGCGGACGGCCAAAAAGTTATAATAGCAATCATAGGAACAGGAACAATCATAATAGTAAAAAAAAACGAAAAAAATAATTTCGATTCACATTTTGGCCAATGGTCATTTTTTCCATCGGCCAAGAGCCAGCGGACGGCCAAAAAGTCATAATAGCAATGGTAGTAACAGGAACAATCATAATAGTCAAAAAAAACGAAAAAATAAACTCGGATTCACATTTTGGCCAATGGTCATTTTTTTCATTGGTCAGCAGCCAGCGGACGCCAAAAAGTCTTATTATCAATGATAGTAACAAGAACAATCATAAGAGTCAAAAAAAACTCCGGGATTCTAACCAAAAACGAGTTAAATTGCATAGCAATTAAAAGTAAACAACTTTTATTTATGTTTATTATATAATAAAATGAAACAATAATAGAACAAGCGGACGGCCAAAAAGTCATATTATCAATGGTAGTAAGGAAAAATATATTAATTTAATTTAAAAAATAAAAAAAAATTTTGCCCTCTCCGGGAATCGAACCAGCAATTCAGAACGTTCGCCGGGGTTCGAACCCACATTAATAGAGGCATAGGCTTTTGTAGGGGCACAGGGACCCATATCAGTAGAGGCATAGGCCCTTGTAGTGGAGGGCATAGGGTAATTATAGCAATTAATATCAATGTTACACAATTCAAAAACGAATAGATATACTTATGCATTAATTTTTTTTTTTTTTTAATGTATATATTGTTTATTTGAACGTAAGAACATTATAAAAACGAAGTGTCAAAATTCGAAAAATATAGCGGATGTAAAAAAAAATAAAAATATTATGATTCAAAAATGTCGCATGTGTCATCTTGTAAAAGTGGCCAACTGTCGGCCAGGGATTTAAAATTGTACTTAGCTATAAAAATACCAATTTTTTGTTTAAGTAAAAAATTAGTGGAATATTTAGAGGGCGGGCAGCGACGGCTGATTTCTTTAAAAAGCTTAATGGCGGCCGGACCAAAAGTCCCAGAACACGAGGCAACGATAGGGGTAAAGATATTAGATGGTAGGAGGGCCTGGTATTTAACCGTTTTGCGGTGTTCGGCGAGAGTCAGAGCGTTGTAGTTTTGGTTAGAGGGGGCGAAAATGTCTATGCAGGTGAAATCCCATTTAAGGGGTAGACCATTTTGCCAAGGGATAAGGGTAGAGCCGTCTGGTCGCATCCTTCCCTCCAACGAAGGGTCTGACGGCTCTAAAACGGAAGGAATGTTGGCTTTTTTAAAAGCGGCTTGGATAAGGCTATTCACCTTTTCGTGCCTTATGTATTTAAATTTATTGTAAAGGCAGTGTAGGGGATGCCTTGCATAAAGGTCTATGCTCTGGGAGCAGTTGCGGCAGGAATATTCCTTTGAATAGGGAATTCCTAGTCTGAGGGCGATGGCGTATGCTAGCTCTGGGTCCTCCAACATCAATCCAGAAAGTGAGCTAGGATAAGCTTCAAGCCACTCGTGACCCGATCCGTCAAAAACTAAAGATTTAAGGTTGAAGTGCTGGCGGGCGTCGCAACTCGATAAGAGGTAATCAACGGAGCGCGATACGAGGCCAGCATCCCAATCCTTTTGTCTAGAGGTTATGGGGAAGGGGGTCCCTGGGTTGAAGTTGGCTGACCAGACGTCTAGGGCTTCTACAAACGACGGATCCTCATTTGTTGTGATTAAACGGTCGATCAATCCTTGGGCATATTTATAAGAAGAGATAAACGCAGCTAACGAAATTGAGGTAGCTGGGCGTATGCCCAAGCCGCCAGCTTTAGTAGGTAAAGAGGCTTGGAGCCACGCGGAAGTGCTGAATTTGATATTAAGAATTGCTTCTAAAGTATTCTTCATGAAGCTATCGTAGCTTTTTAAATTCTCGGGCAATAAAAAGGCTGAAGAGGACCGGAAGCAGTGTTGAATTTTTGAGATGTTGAAATAGTTTTTAATGATATAAAATGCGTGGTGTTTGGGGAGGGTATTAAGAATATCCATCTTCGATGTAAGAGTTGATAAGTGGCTATGTAAAAATTCTTTTAAGGCGATTTGCCCACCTATTGGAGAGCCTAGATGAGTAAAACTCATCAATTCAACTTTTAAAAAGGGCTTAAAATGGGAAATTTGTTGGTATCCGGGCACTGATATATCTCGCATTTAGAGATATTCAATCTCAAGTTTAGGGAGGTTTCATAATGTTGGATTAAAAGAATGGCCTTGGAAATTTCTTCAGGAGGGCCGCATAAGGTAGCATCGTCCAGGTACCAGACGTTTAATGATAATGAGCATTGGTTTGAGAGGGATTCAGTTAAATTTTTGATCCCAAGACAAAACAGAGGTGGACCTAGGGGGTCTCCCTGTTGAATACCTTCTGCCGAATCAATTAAAAAGTCCCCAAACTTTAGTTTTGATATACAACCGTAACTTAAACTGATGTAATTTGAAAACTTTGGAAACTCATCAATGAAGGTATTTATTATCGTTTCTCGGCGAATATTATTAAAAGCATTGGCAAAGTCCAGTTTAACCATGCAGTGATTGGAGGGAATTTGTTTTAGACTTATCCGCGCAGCGTGACTGGCAGCCTCACAGCCGCCTTTAACCCCAAATCCTAATTGTAACGTAGCAATTAAAACCCGACCCCGCCCGAAAGCGAGGGAGATAGAGATGAGGGGTGGGGCACCTCTTATGCATTAATTTTAAAAATTAAAACAGCGAGGGAGATAGAGATGAGGGGTGGGCACCTCTTTCTCATGCATTAATTTAAAAAATCGATAACCTAATATACCCAATGCAAATAGATAGGAGGGTAACGGACGGACGGACGGACAACGGACGGACGGACAACAAAAAACGAGCCCATAAATTGCATAGCAATTAATAATTTATTAAGCTTTAGTTTTGCGATGTATCATGCAATTTTTAACTTCGACATTTGTTATACTAAACAGTGTTGGGGAATATATTATATTGACTAATGCTGCAGTGTTTGGTAAAAGTTAGGTATCGGCTAGGTTAACGACGTAACCTAACAAATTAGGTCAATAAATACACCTTATGAAGTAAACAAAAAAAGAACACTGAAGGTCCAATGATATTTATTTAACAATTAAATGGGGGTGTGTTACTTCGTTTAAAGATTTGTAAAACAATAAATTGGTTTCATTTTTTATATTTATAATTTTTTCTATCTCTATCGCATCTCATGCCCCCTCTAGGACTTTTATGGACCATTTAAAAATCTTCATTTTTGTGAAAAAATGTAGATATTGTTCAGCTAAAAGGGAAATATGATTACAACTTAACTAATTGTGACAAATTAGCTCTTTAACACAAAAATTTAGATTTATAAATCCCTTATAATATCAATATTTGAACTTACATGTGGATAAATTGGACATCGTTTAATAAATCGCGTGCGATCCTAATTAATGATAATAATAATAATATCAATCAAAGAAGGATAAAAATAAATGCAGGATATTAATAATGAGAGAACAAAAGCTTATATGGACTTTATATATCCTGTACAAACAAACGCAAAATGCAAATAAACAAATAAACGCAATCAAACTATAGTGAAGGAGTTGACATTTGGCACAACCTCAACAATTACGGGTAGCTTTAATTTTTTAAACTATTTTAGTGTCATGGCCTTGCAACATTATGAAATTTAATTAAAGTGAAATCGGAGACGTAGTACAAGAAATGCGTCCCGTTTCATTTTATTAGTTTAGGTTGAATAAGAAAAGATAAATTGTATAGCAATTAACCATGGGCGTAGCCAGGGGGGCAGGGGCGGGGCGGCTGCCCCCCCCCCTAATTTAAAAAAAAATTCTATACAAAGACCCTTAAAAATTAAAAAAAATTATGTTTTGCCCCCCCCCCTAATTAGCTACGGGGTGTGGCTGCCCCCACTGCCTTTTTAGGGGAGTTGCTTTTTTTTTTGCTCGCAGGAAAATTTTGGAATAGGCAAGTTCCTTTTTTTTTGCTCTTAGGGAAATTTTTGGAATAGTCAAGCTTCTTCTTTTTTTTTTTTGGTCGCAGGAAAATTTTTGGATAGTCAAGCAAAAAAAAATTGTTAAAAATAATCTGCCCCCCCCTATCAAAACCTGGCTACGCCCATGCAATTAACATACTTTTGGGTCGACTAGGGTTGAGTCTAAATGTCATATTAATTTGGAATTCAAAATATCCCTTTGGGCCTAAATCAGTACAAGTTACACATGCTTTAAAAGTATTAATTGAAGAGGTTCATACTAAGGCCTACCTTGAGATTACTGTTAGCATCCGGCGAGTTGGGTAATTCCAGTGTAAAAATTAAAAATTTGAGTCAAATGGAGTGTCCATGTGTAATATCCATTTTCACGACGCTCAAAAAAATCGACATGTTAATCAAAAATATTTCTTACAATTTGAAATTAAATTTCTATAGGCTAACACAAACGTCAATACAGATGTTTTCATTTAATAACCTAAGATATTCACAAATAATATTGATTATAATTCAACCATGGTTTCCAAGCATAATTAAAATTTATAGTATTTAGCACACTATGCATTTACTTATCTTTTGATATGTGTTTTTGAGCTTGAGCTGATGATCATTATATCTATGTTGTAATTTTGGTAAAGTTTATAACCTAAGCTAATTTACTTGATAAACTCAATATTACATTTATAATACCCTTAGGGATATTTAAGTGAGTATTAAGTACATGTTCTTGACTTTAAGCTGATATTCATAACATCATTATAAGCCCATCCTTTTAATCATTATTATTGTCTATAAGCTTCAAATAAATATATATAATACAAAATTAAGGTAAAGTTTATAACTTAAGCTAATTCTAATCATAAGAACAAATTATAATAAAATGATTTTCAATAAGCTTAATAAATGATTATGTGCATTTTTATTCAAAATTAGAGATATTAAATGGAATAAAATACATCTTGTCTAATCCATAATTTAACAACAATGAATACAATTTTAGTAAAGTTTTTTGAATGCATCTGACATGAAAAAAGATTTGATTATATACTCAAATATCAAAATTGATAATTTGTTTAAATTATATCTGACTCCAATGGATATTTTTAAAGTCTGAATTATTATGATCTAATATAGATTATTATATAAATTAATTTAAAATTTACAAATACAAGTGTTTTAAAAAATGATTTGATTGATACTCAAAAATCAAGTTTGATAATTTATTAAATTAAAAACTGAGTTAAATGGCTATAATTCAAAGTCTGAATTATCTTAAATTATTATATGAATTAATATGCCAAATACATATGGTATGAAAAAAAGATTTGATTATGTACAATTATCAACTTTGATGATTTGTAATCTGACTCAAATGGCCATTTTCGAAATCTAATTCGAAGTAATTACTTGTATTAGTTTGAAAGTCTTGTGTCGTCATTTTAGTGTCTTCGAAAAAAATAGATGTTTTTGTGCCAAATTAATCAATTGTGCTTCTAGGAAGATCATGTGATATGGCATATAACTGGTTATTATGCCATATTGACCAATAGGAATGCTGAATTAAGCGTCGTCGTTTTTTAAATGTCGACGTTTCAGATCATTACATCGGCTTGAAACTCCTAGATTGCACAACTCTAAACATAACTCTTTTTCATTTCATTTTGCGGTATGACGTTAATTAAAATTTGCCAAACAAAATTATGGCCTTAGCATTTTTAGGGCATTAAAAAAAGTTAACGTCCAGATCATCCACAACGAAATGAACGTTATGACATATATTAAGAGAGCGCGACTAGAAACTAAAAACAATGTGCAGAGCATTTTTTAATTAAATTTTAACAAGATGAAAAAATTTAATTTGTGGAATATATATATACATTCTGTCGAAATAAATAAAATAGAAAAATTTTATATCATATCTGGAGAATACACCAATATAGAAAGTGACTTATCTTAGTAGTTAGAGTTTAGACACCATGTCCACAAAAAGAGAGGGTTGCCATCAGCTCGAGAACTGGCTACAAAAACCCACTTTAAAATAAATATTATTTTGAAAAAATTATTTAATAGAAAGCCAAGATGTCCTTTACAAATGACGCCCGTGCAATGCGACACGCAGGTCGTTAGAAAATTAGTTGTGAAGATGCGATTGTGGGTGCGGACGAGAATTGAACAAATGTTAAAAAGAAGAAAGAAACACAATGCCTGCCTAAAATAGACGAACGTGAATGGAACCAAAGCCCGTAGAGAGTACAAGCTATTCTACAGTGGGCCATCAAATCGTAGAAACGACGGGGTCGGTAATGTCGTAAGCGAATTGTTCATAGAAAAGGTGGTGGACTTATAGCTTGGTGTGGGTAAAGATTGATACTGAAAGATGCCTTCTAGGTGGTATGTGTGCGTATTTGGTTCAATGAAAACCGAAAAACAAAGTTTCATCTAATTTTTTGAAAAGAAGATACAAGGAATACGACAAGAGGAAAATTTAATTATAGGTAGACTTCGACGACTATGCAAGAAGATTGGCACGGTTTACGAAATTATGAAGGGCATGGTCATAGCTTAAAAAGCAAGGAAGGGGGGAAACTTCTTCAAATATCCTAGGCATAGTACATGGTGAAAATACAATGCATTTAGAAAGAATGGTATTACCCGAAAGGAGAAAAATATATGAACCTCGAATTGGATACAAAATGCTTAAAAAAACTTCGACGAGCGATAAAAACCAAATAACTTGAATTAAAAACTGATCATTGCGGACATATAAGAAACGATACAGGTTCGATAACAAAATAATGGCGACAAAGGAATGAACAGGGGATGATGGTGATTAAATTAAATAATTGAAGATTTTATTAAAAGAAACTATTTTAAAGAGGAGGGATAAATCTAAAAAATCGGAGGAAAATCAAGCATAAGGCTAAGAAATATGCCATGAAGGCCGTTGTGATAGTGAATAAGGCTGCTTTAAGATGCCTACCAAACTGGATAATAAAGGGGGTGGTGACAGACTTAAGTGCAAATTAACTAAGATAAAGGAGGATATCAATGTTAAGGTGCTTAAAATAGTTAAGAGAAGGGTCAAACCTTACTAAGGCTGAAGGAAGTGATGGAATAAAGAAAATTTTGTATATATATAAGTGTTAAAAATGACAGTGATCTCCTTAGTATGACAGACATATCGGCAAAATTTCATGAAGACATCAGGTTACAAATTAAAAGGCGCAGAGGGGAAAACGAATTAACCAAATGGAGTACCTATGGAATCATAGGTAAGATGCCGGGAAGAAGGTGTCACGCATGACGACCCCCTTAAACAGGATATTGGGAGAACAGCCGACTTCTAATCAATGGCGAGCGAGATGATTAAAACCGTATTTAAAGACAAAGAAGACAGTGTGGCACTTACAGAATTATCAAGCTAACTTGCCACTCCTTGAAACCAATGAAACATATCTTAGTAACAGGGCTAAAAAACGAGGTGGAAATACCAGCTAATCAATTAGGATTAGAGGCTAGCAAATCCACAATGGACCCGATGATTAACACGAAAAAAATTTACAAAAAGTCTTTTTGTATAGCACATGACAAGGTGCATCGCGATTGATTTAGTTGTGCAGACATAATACTCCTAATGCATATATGCGGCATAAAAGATCTGTTTAAGCCCTTTTTTATTCAGTGTTATTAATATTAAGGACACAATATTTAGGGACATATAAAACGATCTCCTAGGTATAGGCAATATAGATACAATTAATGAAAAACTCGGGCCTTCGGCCATCGTGGGAAGGGGGAGAAGGGAAGGGAAGGGAAGGGAAGAGGGGAAGGGAAGGGGGGACGACTCATCTGTACTTCGTATAAATGTATCATATTTGCTATGCAATTTATGGGCGAGAAAGGTGGGAAGGGGCGAGAATGCCTATAGGGGGGTATTAAATGCCTAATGATTAATTAATTATTTATACAAATTTTCCATTATAGGCAAAATGTAATATAGGCAAAATGTAATATAGGCAAGGGTTAGGGTTAGATTTAGTGTTTGCATCTAGTTGCGTATTACATTAGTTTTTATGGCCTTTAGTGATTATGGGTCTAACAAACATTATATTATAAAACAACACAATGTTAAGAATTTGCAGAATTGTTGGGAGAAATTTTTTGTTGAATTTGAACAATTTTTAATTAAAAAAATCAAGAATTTGGCAATGGTCACTTTTTCTCTATTGGTCAGTACCAACAGATACTCTATAAGTCAATGATAGCCAAAAAAACGGAAAAAAAATTTGATGCTCACTTTGGCCAATGGTCATTTTTTTCCATTGGTCAGCAGCCAGCACACGGTAAAAGTGGTAATAAATTCATAAGAGTAAAAAAATACGAAAAAAAAATTTTCGAATCACATTTTGGCCAATGGTCATTTTATTCCATTGGTCAGCAGCCAGCGGACGGCCAAAAAGTCATAATAGCAATGGTAGGAACAGGAACAATCATAATAGTCAGAAAAAAACGAAAAAAATAATTTCGATTCACATTTTGGCCAATGGTCATTTTTTCCATCGGTCAAGAGCCAGCGGACGGCCAAAAAGTCATAATAGCAATGGTAGTAACAAACAATCATAATAGTAAAAAAAAAACGAAAAAATAAACTCGGATTAACATTTTGGCCAATGGTCATTTTTTTCATTGGTCAGCAGCCAACGGACGGCCAAAAAGTCTTATTATCAATGATAGTAATAAGAACAATCATAAGAGTCAAGAAAACTCCGGGATTCTAACCCAAAAACTAGTTAAATTGCATAGCAATTAAAAGTAAACAACTTTTATTTATGTTTATTATATAACATTGGTCAGCAGCCAGCGGACGGCCAAAAAGTCATAATAGCAATGGTAGAAACAGGAACAATCATAATAGTCAAAAAAACGAAAAAATAAACTCGGATTCACATTTTGGCCAATGGTCATTTTTTTCATTGGTCAGCAGCCAGCGGACGGCCAAAAATTCTTATTATCAATGATAGTAACAAGAACAATCATAAGAGTCAAAAAAACTCCGGGATTCTAACCCCAAAACTAGTTAAATTGCATAGCAATTAAAAAGTAAACAACTTTTATTTATGTTTATTATATAACTAGTTAAATTGCATAGCATTAAAAGTAAACAACTTTTATTTATGTTTATTATATAATAGATAATTTAACAAATCTTATATATAACACACCGAGGGAGATAGAGATGAGGGGTGGGGGACCTCTTATGCATTAATTTAAAAAATAACACAGCGAGGGAGATAGAGATGAGGGGTGGGGCACCTCTTTCTCATGCATTAATTTAAAAAAGCGATAACCTAATATACCCAATGCAAATAGATAGGGAGGGTAACGGACGACGGACGACGGACGGACGGACGGACACCAAAAAACGAGCCCATAAATTGCATAGCAATTAATATGCAAGGGGTAAAGATAAAATATTCAAAGAAGCTGGATAGTAGTGATACCGGTTAGCTAAAAATAATTTATATGTAAGTAATTAAAAAACTCGGGCCTTCGGCCCTCGTGGGAAGGGGGAGAAGGGAAGGGGAGTAGGGGAAGGGAAGAGGGGAAGGGGGAACTCTTCCATACTCCGTATAAACGTAGCATATTTGCTATGCAATTTATGGGCGAGAAAGGTGGGAAGGGGCGAGAATGCCTATAGGGGGTATTAGATGCAAAATAATTAGTTAATTAGTTATAGGCCCTTGTAGGGGAGGACATAGGGTAATTATCAATGTTAACCAATTCAAAACGAAAAAAAATTTCGATTTATTTGGCCAATGGTCATTTTTTTATTGGTCAGTAGCCAGCGGACGGTCAAAAATTCATATTGTCATTGGTATTAACATGAACAAATATTAATTTAATTTAAAAAAATTAAAAAAAAAAATTTGTGCCCTCCTTGACTTGAAACCCACACCTCCAGTTCACAAGCCGGTGTAAGGTTGAGTTTGTGCGCTAATTAGGAAATACGCTTATACACGTCAATCACGTTCTAATGACAGATACACTTTAAATTTTTACACACGTCAATTACGTTTACTTGACATCCCTATAATTCAGTTGCATATATAAATATTATTTATTAATTTCTGTCTAAATTTAATTTAGACAGAAAAATTTTGTAATATTTCTCAAGTTTCTGTCTAAATTTTTTGATATTTCTATAAATTTCTGTCTAAAGTTGTCGATTTTCTGTTTTATTTATTAATTTCTGTCTAAATTTTGTAATATTTCTCAAGTTTCTGTCTAAATATTTTGATATTTCTATAAATTTCTGTCTAAAGTTGTCGATTCTCTGTTTTATTTATTAATTTCTGTCTAAATTTTGTAATTTTTCTCAAGTTTCTGTCTAAATTTTTTGATATTTCTATAAATTTCTGTCTAAAGTTGTCGATTTTCTGTTTTATTTATTAATTTCTGTCTAAATTTTGTAATATTTCTCAAGTTTCTGTCTAAATTTTTTGATATTTCTATAAATTTCTGTCTAAAGTTGTCGATTCTCTCATTAATTTATTAATTTCTGTCTAAATTTTGTAATATTTCTCAAGTTTCTGTCTAAAATTTTTGATATTTCTATAAATTTCTGTCTAAATTTTTAGGATATTTCTCTGTTTGATGTTTAATTTTATAGATTGTATCATTATGTGGAAATAAATTTATTCACAATTTAATATATATTAAAAATGATTGATACGATGATATAAATAAATATTATGAGTTGATAATTCGTTGTTCAATTTCGGTGTATAAGGAGCCCATAGGCCCAATTGATAAGAATAAACATATATATTTATATTAAAAACTGTTGCCGCTAGGATTATATCCACTTCTGTGGACCAAACCTCCAGTGTCCACATGTTTTTCTCCACCAAATATTACGAACTAGAAGAATATGGGTGGAGATAAGGTTGCATAGCAACACTTATATCCTCTTGTAAAAATGCACAGCACGTATGTGAGCGGATGATCGAATGATGATCCTGCTTTTGGAAGATGGCTATGCTCATACAACGGTAAAAGCAATTGCCATCTCCCTCCACCTCTTGCACTCTTACGGGCCTGCCCAACGGTTTTTCAACCTGGGGCACAGGCTTCAACGGACCGAATATCCCTAACCTTGAATTGATATATATTTGCACATTAAAGATGTATATATTTACTTCACCCTTTGTTCTTTTGACCAATCCTCACTCAAGGAACAAAATTTCAATTCTTTAGCATTATAGCTAATAATTTCAAAAGATTCCCCAACTAAAAAATAAATTAAATTAAAACAAAGAAAAGTTGTACCCGAATCTTCCTAGCTTGCTTTTAAATTCTCCACTACCGTATTTATCTTCTCAGTTGTAACTTTTTCTAAATCAACCTATACTTAAAGTTTCAATATATCAATACCGAAATTGGGCTCCATTTTTACACCTTTGACTTCCTCAACAAGATTGTGGGACACTAATTATAAATAAAAAATATTGAACATTAGTTACTATTCATATTATAACAAAGAAAAATTTTACCCAAATGTTCATTGTTTGCTATTAATTTCTCCACTACCGTATTTTTCTTGTGAGTTCTAACTTTTTCTAAATCAATATATACTTAAAGTTTCATTATATCAATACCGAGGTTTGGCTCCATTTTCACACGTCTGGCTCTCTTGCCAAAATTTTCGGACACTTTTAATAGATATAAGAATGTCTAAAATTAATTACTATCCATTCCACTTTTATACAATTTGATGTTTCCTCCGTGAGTTTTTTTTTCAATATCACCCCCTCCATCGTTTTTAGGGTGTAAGGTCCTTTAAATGGGTTAAATAAGGTTATATATGACATACCATGATGACCAGAGGCAATCTTGTATGGCCCGATCCATGAAGGTGCCATCTTGTCGCCTTTTCTATCGGCTCGCCTACAATTGAAAACGAGGACGACATCATCCACTTGAAAACCCGGTTTCAAGTGGTGCCTCTTTTCATAATCAATTTTCTGCTTGGCCTGGGCACTCAGGATGTTGTCCATAGCTATCTCGTAAATTCTTTTAGATTTTTCCATGAGCCTTTTAACGACAAAAGAATCATAATCGCTTCCATCTACGAGAGGAAGCTCATCATCATCTTCATCATCCGAAAAAAAGGAATCTGGTTGTCGACCCCACATCAGCACCCACGGACTGAACTTTGTGGACCTAAAAATAAAATATTTTACACTTGATCATGTATTACCGTTGTTTACTGGTTAGTAAAGCATGCAAAACACCAGGTAAAACAACGTCCCATTTATTGGTTTCCGTTTCCAACACCTTCACCAACGAGTTAACGATGGTGCGGTTGGCCCTTTCCACCAGTCCATTAGCCTGTGGATGGTAGGCGGATGTTATCCTGTGATGTACCCCAGTAAGGGCGTACAAGCCTTCTGACAGTGAGTTCACAAACTCGCGGCCTTGATCACTTATAACAATCTAAAAAATTAATAAATCAACTAAGTTTTTACTTTGGGACGCCCACATCGGCAAAATATTTCCCACAAATTGTAAGAAGTCTCCTTGGCCGAGTGAGACTTTATGGGCCTGGCTTCAATCCATTTTGAAAAGTAATCAATGGCGACCAACATACAAATATGCCCGTGTTCGGTTAGGGGCAACGTGCACAAATCAATCCCGATTTGTTTCCATGGTGCTGGGACGACGGCCACGTTATTCAGCACAGGAACAGCCTTATCCATCCTTGGGATATGGGTCTGGCATACATGGCATGACCCAATATACTCTTTAATATCTTTTGTCATATTGGGCCACCAATATCTATTTAATGTTTATAATTTATTATATTCATAAAACCTTACCTTTCCGCAATTTTCTCCTGTGTACGATTACATCCAATGTGGCTCCCCAAACTTTTGGCATGAATTGTATCATTTGCCCCATTGTGGTGTAATTTGATAATTTTTGAGATTTCCATAGGATCTTTCAACACTTTAGCCAGCATCTCTAAAAATAGAATTTAAAATAAGTTTATATAATAGAATACCTGTCCTCACACCTCCAGAGTTTATCTGTCTCTTGTGAAATAATACTTCATTTTTTAATACAAAAAGAGCTGATTTCCTTTTGAGGTAGGCTCTTTGGTTTTTATCAAATGCCCCAGGCATCACACCTTCCTCTATGTATTTAATGATTTCATCAAAATCATATTTTGCCATCTAAAAAATAATTGAGCATAAATATGATATATGGATATAATATTTGGCCTTTTAAGTTACTATTAAAGTATAAGTGGATATAATATTTGGCCTTTTAAGTTACTATTAAAGTATAATTACATCAAAGTTATTAAGTTAAATGCTTACTTGGTAAGAATTAATGCTTACTTGGTAAGAATTAATAGTGTACAAATATCCTGTACAAATATCCTTAATGTTTTTCAATTGAAAACGCGATAGGAAACCAATTGAAATACGCTCCACTCCACGTGTAATGAACATTCACGCTAATCATATTTATCAAATTTGTTTATAACCAATCAAATTGCGGCGCACAAATATTCTGGCGTATTATTAACCTGCTACACCGGCGCTATAACCACTATACCATGTTGGCTTTAAAATAGTAATGTTATTTATATAGATAATGAAATAATAAAGTTGTGTTTTATGTTTAGAAAATCAATATATTTCGTCGGTCAGTAGCCAGCGGACGGTCAAAAAGTCATATTATCAATGGTATTAACAAAAACAAAATATTAATTTAATGTAAAAAAAAAATTAAAAAAAAAGTTTTTTTTAGTTTTAAAAAAGGGCTAAATTCTTAAACTACCAGCCCGATTCGCTCGAAACTTTACCCGTAGGTTCCCAGGGCGGCCGGGGGTAAAATAACCTTTTCAGATTCCTAAAATACCTTTTCATTTTAAAAATATCGGACATTTCCCTGCCACACGTGCGGTGTAATATCTATGACACGTAGAAAAATTTTACTAATTATATAAACTTACGCGCGCCATCTAATAAAGTACAATTCGTGTTTGAGTTTAATAGGAGATTCAATTTAATTAGAAATAACGGGCTATGCTTATACCTTTGAAGGCGGTTTCGAATTTTGTGTTAGTTTCTATCGATATCTTTTATCGTAAATTAGAATCTAATGCCTATATTATTTTTTTAAATATTACTTTTTAGGTTTTCTATGAAATCACAATCTAATTAAATGAAATATATTAACCCAATAAAAAAATATATATGCATTTATAAGGTTAAAAATATATATCACATAGTTGGCTGTCTGTTAGACCATCTATAATAAATTTTTAGGTTATATATAAAATTTGGCCAATGGTCATTTTTTTCCATTGGTCAGCAGCCAGCACACGGTAAAAGTGGATATAAATTCATAAGAGTAAAAAAAACGAAAAAAAAATTTTCGAATCACATTTTGGCCAATGGTCGTTTTTTTCCATTGGTCAGCAGCCAGGACACGGTAAAAGTGGATATAAACTTATAATAGTAAAAAAAAAACTAAAAAAAATTTTCGAATCACATTTTGGCCAATGGTCATTTTTTTCCATCGGTCAGCAGCCAGGACACGGTAAAAGTGGATATAAATTCATAATAGTCAAAAAAAACTAAAAAAAAATTTTCGAATTACATTTTGGCCAATAGTCATTTTTTCCATTGGTCAGCAGCCAGGACACGGTAAAAGTGGATATAAATTCATAATAGTCAAAAAAAACGAAAAAAAAAATTTCGAATCACATTTTGGCCAATGGTGATTTTTTTCCATTGGTCAGCAGCCAACGGACGGCCAAAAAGTCATAATAGCAATGGTAGTAACAGGAACAATCATAATAGTCAAAAAAAAAACGAAAAAATAAACTCGGATTCACATTTTGGCCAATGGTCATTTTTTTCATTGGTCAGCAGCCAGCGGACGGCCAAAAAGTCTTATTATCAATGATAGTAACAAGAACAATCATAAAAGTCAAAAAAAACTTCGGGATTCTAACCCAAAAACTAGTTAAATTGCATAGCAATTAGAAGTAAACAACTTTTATTTATGTTTATTATATAACATTGGTCAGCAGCCAGCGGACGGCCAAAAAGTCATAATAGCAATGGTAGAAACAGGAACAATCATAATAATAAAAAAAAACGAAAAAAATAATTTCGATTTACATTTTGGCCAATGGTCATTTTTTTCATTGGTCAGCAGCCAGCGGACGGCCAAAAATTCTTATTATCAATGATAGTAACAAGAACAATCATAAGAGTCAAAAAAAACTCCGGGATTCTAACCCCAAAACTAATTAAATTGCATAGTAATTAAAAGTAAACAACTTTTATTTATGTTTATTATATAACTAGTTAAATTGCATAGCATTAAAAGTAAACAACTTTTATCTATGTTTATTATATAACAAAAACTAGTTAAATTGCATAGCAATTAAAAGTAAACAACTTTTATTTATGTTTATTATATAACTAGTTAAATTGCATAGCAATTAAAAGTAAACAACTTTTATTTATGTTTATTATATAATAGATAATTTAACAAATCTTATATATAACACACCGAGGGAGCTAGAGATGAGGGGTGGGGCACCTCTTATGCATGAGATAGGGATGAGGGGTGGGGCACCTCTTTCTCATGCATTAATTTAAAAAAGTGATAACCTAATATACCCAATGCAAATAGATAGGGAGGGTAACGGACGACGGACGACGGACGGACGACGGACACCAAAAAACGAGCCCATAAATTGCATAGCAATTAAAAATGTGTACATTGAGATGTTTCAAGTATCCCATCATTATATTGAAATACCAAAAAGTAAATATCTCGATTTGTGGCTTCACCAAAAGGGAAGTTGCGCAAAGTAAGTCAATGCACGAATTAAAAAGGGATGGCTTAAATAGCAAAAATCATATCCATAATGTGCTCAAAGCTCAAAAATCTATCTTAAGGCTGGTATTATGAAAGTGAAATATAGGTTTTAAAAGCTACGGATTATAAGTTAATTAAAGCCGCGGAGATGAGAATAATAAGTTGGAGCCGTATGTATGACGAATGGCATCCTCAGGACAAATATAGGCTAATTGGCTAAGGTAATGCGAACATTTGCAATTCATCTAAATTAAAATATAAATAGTTGACGATTACGTACTACGTGGAATAAGCAAATGGACAAAGTAAGGAAAATGAGAGATAAGGACATAACCCTTACTCGACACGATGGAACAAACGGATTAAAAAAATCCACAACTTTGGGACCAGCACTAGAAAGTATATGAATTAGTATCTTAAGATAATAGACTTTTAGGCGTTAATAATAATATTACTTGGTTAGGATGTTATCCACTATCAAAAAAGCCAAAATTTATGCCACCATTGGGATTAGGGGAGGGCAGTAATAATTTAGGGAGGAGCAAAATGATCATTTTTTGAAAATTTAGCCATAATTTTTATTAATTTCAACAAATTTTTGAATTTAAGGGAAACCAGCTGCCCTTCCCTGCCCCCCCTCTTTGGGTTTTCCCATGCTTTTTTGTGAAAATCCAAAATACTAGTCCTAGGTTTATCTCATAATTCTAACATATTTAAGTAGTGCCACATTTTAATATAGGAAGATATGTTTAAGTTTGTAAAGATATCATTAAAAAATGAATGCTACAACTTCTTAAGGAAATAAATAGAGGTTTGTAAAAGCTTTTAAATTAATTTTTATATTTTTAAATTAGGATGAATTCATATTTTTACAGGATGCTATTTAAGATATGGGGAATAGGGATATATTGGGAGAATTGTGAAGGATAGGGAGATGGCAGGGGGAACAAGGTAAAAAGACTCACGCGCGTACGCGGAAATATAATTCTCAGACTATCGTATTCCTGGAAAATACGATTTAAATACTAAAAAGGTCTAAGAGAAGGGGAATCATCAACATAAATAAATTGGAAGATCTGAGGAAAGTTATTGGGAAATATTGGGTAAGGGGGATAGGAAATTTCGAGGGCCGGGGAAAACCTTTTCCGCAGTAATGGTATTGTATTATTTCTACACCTCACATGTCTATAAATTTTATTGATAACATCACAGAATCAACTAATTATCGAAATATAAAAATGTATTAATTATTGATATCAAAATTATCAAAGCAATCCGATAAGACGCGTATATCGAAAATCACTCACGCGTAAGAAATAACAAATACGTATAAGCATAAGCGCGTCGGGGGGGGGGGGAATATACGCGTACTAGAAATTAAATGTACAGGAATAGAGTTCTATGTACTACACATTAACTAGCATGTCCATGAAAGGCAGATGGTGTCGTAGACTACTACATTCTGAAGAACAAAAGAGAATAAGAGTACCTCGCGTATTATCATATACGTGTTAGAAAGTTAGCGGCGTTGTATGGGGGGGGGGGGTAGGTATCCTCGTATCGAGAGATACGATACAGACAAAGAAAATTAAAAAAGCATTTTTTAGAATGATCGAAATATTAAAAGTTATCGATACAGTACGCGTATACAAAATTCAATGATGCGTGTCGATAGAAATAACAAACACGTACAAGCGCGTGGGGGGGGGGGGGGGGGAGGAAAAGTAACCCACACGAAGAGAATTAAATAAAAAGGAAAAGAGGTATACCACACCTCACCCTTTATCGAGAAGTCGAAGACTTAATTTACTTCCGATAAAGGTCTAGGAGTTCAGTTTTTAAGTGCAACTTTCTTTATCTAAAGATCGAGGCGTCTATTTAATCTTTTACAATAAAAGTCCGAACATTTTTTACGTATGAATTTCAATTTTGTTCAGCCTACATAAATTCAAACATCTGGCATCTAGCACCGAGCAACAACCTCAACAAAAATTATAATCGTAGGTAAAAAATGTTCTGACTTTTATTGTAAAAGATTAAATAGACGCCTCGATCTTTAGATAAAGAAAGTTGCACTTAAAAACACTGAACTCCTAGACCTTTATCGGAAGTACTAAGTCTTCCACTTTTCTATAAAGGGTGAGGTGTGGTATACCTCTTTTCATTTTTATTTAATTCCCTTCGTGTGTGTTACTTTTCCTCCCCCCAACGCGCTTGTACGTGTTTGTTATTTCTATCAACACGCATCATTGAATTTTGTATACGCGTACTGTATCGATAACTTTTTATATTCGTCATTGTAAAAAATGCTTATTTTATTTTATCAGTATACCACATATGAAGTAGTAGGACCCGGGAGGGGAGATTGTGTAAACATAAATAAGTTTACATACGAACAAAAGAGTCTTTGTTCAGTACCACGCTACGATTGTATCTATTAAAAATAGTACAAGAAATACAGCAGATGTTCTACTCGTATAAGATCAAAAAGGAATCTCACAATCAACGAACTTGCAATTAATGTATCAAGAAAGGAGGGGAGGGGTTATGAAATACGCAGTTTTACAATCTTTGTTGGTGGTGGGGGAAAATCCAACAATCATTATATGGGTTCAGATCCCACTTCTGACACCATTTCTATATTTTTAAATTAGGATGAATTCATATTTTTACAAGATGCGATTTAAGATATGATGAATAGAAATTTGGGAAACCTGTGAAGAAAAGGGAGATGGCAGGGGGAACAAGGTAAAAAGACTCACGCGCGTACGCGGAAATATACTTTAATTGTTTTCACATCTTGGTTATTTTATTTTATTCTCAGACAAAGAAAATCAAAAAAGCATTTTTAGAATGATCGAAATATAAAAAGTTATCGATACAGTACGCGTATTCAAAATTCAATGATGCGTGTTGATAGAAATAACAAACACGTACAAGCGTGTGAGGGGGGGGCGGAAGGAAAAGTAACACACACGAAGGGAATTAAATAAAAAGGAAAAAAGGTATACCACATTAATAGCAATTATTACCCTTTCCTTCCTAACAGGCGCGTAGCCAGGATTTTCATGAGGGGGGGGAGGAATTTGGCAAAAAAATTTTCCAACGAGATTTGTCAAAAATTAAATCAAATGTAATATATGTATATATTATGTTTCTAGGTTTTTATAAATGTCTTAAAGTCTTTGATGTAACTAAACTACAATATTTTAACCCATTTAATTTAGTTGCTAATCAAAAAACAGGGGGAGGAGAATTTCCCGTTGCCCTCCCTCCTCATTTACGCCACTGCTTCCTAATTAAAACTATCAAACGCATATGCACAACTGATTTTTTCATTCAGCATTATTTTCCTAGTGGTATCTGATTAATATTTCCTCTCTCGCAAAATGTATAGATCAATATCACGCGTTTTACCCACAGTTTTTAACCATGTTAAAGTCAATTCTTTGTCGCCACCTTTTCAAAAATGTTTATTAGGGGTGGCCCAAAAGGTACCCCAACATTTGTTTTACAATGGTTCACGAAATATGGGTAGTTCATCCACACCAAATTTAGCCGATAAGGAATTAGCCACATTCTTAAAAGAAGAAATTGAAAATGAGACTAAATCGTTGCAGAGTAAAGGCCCTATATCGCCGCCATTCGAAGGTTTTAAAACAGAATTTGAAAATGCTAAAGTTATTCTTCACAAAAAAGTTGGAAACGAAAATATTAAAGTAATTTTCAACGTTAATGATTCGCTTGATAGTGGTGCTAGTGAAGATTATATTGCACCCAGAAAGGATGAGCAATCAGAAGGACGGGTTATGCCTGAATCTTCAACCCCAGTTTCAAAGCCAACTTATACAATAGAAATAGAAAAAAATGGTCGAATTCTGGCATTTTATTGTTCATTCGTAGAGAATGAAGATATTGAGGAAGGTTCTCATTTATCACCTGAAGAATCATCCTACAATGATTTGTTTCGTATAGATGAAATCTCACATTACAAAAATGAATATAGTGATGACTCTTATGCAGTATCTTGTGATTTACTGGATGAACAGATGTATGAAAAATTGTTTAATATGCTTGAAGATAGAGGGCTTGGTAATGAATTTGCAAGTAAACTCACCGAGTTTAGTACAATATATGAGCATAAATTGTATGTTGATTTATTGACTAAAATTAAGTCTTTTATCTCTTCTTAAATATAGCTATAATTTGTTGTGTATATAATTTGTTAGTTGAATATTGCTACTTATTGTAAATTGTCCGACCAATAAAGGGCTTAAAATATGATGTTATTCAGTGCATATCAATGCTGACTCTTTTTAGTATAAATAAATCTAAAGTTAAAACTTAACACTTATATTGTCTTTTAAACATATTTGATTGGAACTTGAGTTTAGTATAAAACATGCCTATATATGTCAGAAATTTTATATCTAATAATTTAATTAATTTAAATTAATGTAATCTTGCTTATAGAAATTTAGTAATAATTAAAATAAAGAGATTCTTTTTGTAACAAGCATATTTCTTAAATAATTAACCTTAAATATTTGTAATCTTTTTGTTGTTAACTACTTTGAGTTTTAAATGCATATTCAATGGCTGTATTTAATTATGATTGATTGTAAAATATCAGATTTACTTATTTTGAGAATATCATATTGTTAATTGCAATGCAAGTTATAGTACATTTAATTATTTAAGTCAAGACTTACAACCTTTAAGACATGCTATAACTGATTGGAATTGAAAATAGCATTATTGTATAAATATTTGTCTTTTGGAATATATTGAATTCAAAAGGGTTATATAACAAACAAATCGTTTTTTACTAAACAATAGTTTATGGTGAATGCTTTCGAATAATGACTATATTTAGTAAAAAAATTATTATAAATAACCCAAATTTTGAAATAAATTGATGCTATCATTTCATTGAATTGTAAGCATTTTTGGTGGTGTCCATTCTATTTTATAGGTATTTAGAAAGGGAATTTTGTTGTGATTTTTCTCGTATGCGGGGTAATATCAAATTAGTATTCTAAAAAAAGTCACATGTTTAAATTTTGCTTTTGCAATATTTGAGGCTAGTTAAAGGCTGGCAGCACTAATAACGCCACCATTTACAATAAATGGCTTTAAATTAACTAAATGTATGCAATTTATTTTAAAAAGTTATTTAAATGAGCTTTTTACTAATTTGTTATTTTAGAAAACTAGATTCTTTGACCACTCCTCTTTCTAACAAATATGTAGTTACATTGTCTTGTTCCTCATTATAGAAAGTGTAGAGTTCTGATCCTTTATTTCAAAAAAGTATTAATTCCTGCAATTAACAACATATATATAGGAGTTTTAAAGTATCCATTTTTATTTAGAAAACCTTAAAATCTTTTTTGGTAATGACATAAATAAAATTTGTATAAGATTGAATTATATAAATGAGTTGCACCTCATAGCACCTTATGAACGATTCAAGAATTTGAATAAAAACGGTATTTAAATTTAATATATCATGTCTATAACTCTACTAAGCTCTACCAGAAAAGTATAATAAATTGTCAACGTAGAATTCAATAAAATGGTCTTTTCTATATGAAAGAAAGGTGGATCATTTGTAAGAATGCTTTTGATTCCAAAAATTGATGCCAAACTCCACATTAATTCTGTCATGCATTTTCAAATTTAAGTTTTTAAAATCATGAGGCTCTGCATGGGCTGACCGAAATTAAAAGTTTTGAGCCATTCGGACATAACATTACAAGTTAAGGGGGTGGGGGGGAGGAAGGGTGGGTTGAGCCTAGAGACCTGCACGGGCGGCCCGAGGCCCGGCCCGGAAAAGCCCGGGCCGGGCTCGGGCCTTAAATTTTTAGGCTTTAAAATTCCGGGCCGGGCCTAGACATTTTGGTGTTACAAAGCAGGGCATGTTTGAATTGCCAAATTATTTACAAAATAAATTTTTTGAATGTGTAAATGAATGTTGTTTTATTATGTGAAATATAAGTTATTAATTCATCATGCTGATAAGTTAATAATATAGTAGTGTAGAACGTGAAATATTTATAATTTATTTCAACTCGTTATCATATCGCGTTTACCAATCCAAAATAAATTTTTTGAATGTGTAAATGAATGTTGTTTAATTATGTGAAATATAAGTTATTAATTCATCATGCTGATAAGTTAATAATATAGTAGTGTAGAACGTTAAATATTTATAATTTATTTCAACTCGTTATCATGTCGCGTTTACCATAATTATAAATTTGATATAAATTGTAAATTTACTTTCAAATTGCAAATGTCATGAAATCTCTTTTACTACTTTGCCTGTCAAAAAAATTATAAATTTATGAAAAAACAACATGAACAAGCTCATGCGATAGTGATTTAAAGTAAAAAATTTCTGATGACTGATCACACGGTGAACACAAATATGTTTTTAGTTTTTTCCCTATACGTCAAGTTTTTTAAATATTCGCTGTCATATTTGCTAAAAACGCGATTTTAGCGTTTTTCAAACGTCAATAACTTGCAAATTAATCGGTAAAAATTTTATTTAAAATATTTCTTTAAAACAAATTACTGGCCTTTTTTCGTAACCAACATGAACAAGCTCATGCGATAGTGATTTAAAGTAAAAAATTTCTGATGACTGATCAAAAAAATTTTTTTTTTCCGAATTCACCTCTGATATCGAAAACTTTCATGAGGGGTTTATGGTTGAACAAAAAAATTGAAAAAAATTTGAGGTCGAAAAAATTTTTTTTTTTCATATTCATTCAAAAGGGGGCTGAAAAAATCTTTGAAAGTTAGTAAATATTCTTAGCATTATGTCCTCTCTATAAGAAATTTTGCATGGGGGGAAGTTTAGATTGAGAGAAATGAAAATTTAAGTGTTGCGTTTAGATTGTTTCAATATCGCTTTTTAAGCGTGTCTCCAGTTTTTCTAAAACAAGCTCATGCGATCGTGTTTTAAAGTTAAAAATTTCTGATGACAAATCAAAAAATTTTTTTTTTTCGGAATTCACTTCTGATATTGAAAACTTTCATGAGGGGTTTATAGTTGAACAAAAAAATTGAAAAAAATTTGAGGTCGAAAAAAATATTTTTTTTCAAATTCATTCAAAAGGGGGCTGAAAAAATCTTTGAAAGTTAGTAAATATTCTTAGCATTATGTCTCTGCGAACTCGGCTTTCATTCACAACATTAAAAATAAATAATCAAAGCTATAACATGAATAATTCATATGTTGATAAAGGTTTATATTATACTAAATAGAAATATTTATTGATGTTATAGAATTATTAAACAAGTGATAAAAAATTAAAAATGGCAAACTATTTTATTTTTAGTGCAATATGAAAATATTGTATTTTTTGATCGAATGTTATTGGTTAAAAAGTTTATTTTCGTAATTCTTCTGGCTCTGAATAAACCCAAAATGACATAAAGTTAAAATTATTGGAAAAATATTATAGTATAAATTATAGGCCCGGCCCGGAATAATTTAGAAGAGTCTAAGTAATCTTTTATTCTGTTTAAAACAATCTATAATATTTCAAAGAAATTAATTACAAGTTATTGAATCTGTTAAACACTCATTTATTCATTTTGCGCTTATTCTAATATACAAACAATTAAGTATGTAACAAAAAAAAATCTACTGCTAATAGCTGAAAATATTCAGAAAGAATTTTATAAAGTAAAAGAAAATAGAGAAAAGAGTGAAGTATGGAAAAGATTATAAGAAAATAAATTTTGTTTTTAAGATTTGCAGGAATGTGTTATGCTATAATTCCTGCTCATCAGGCAATATTTATGTTAGTTTTGATAATGCTTAATATGGAAAACCCATCTCCAAAAACATAAATGCTGTAAAGAAGTCCAGGAAAATAAAAATTGGACAATTACCTATGCTAGTTGTTTTAACAAAACTTACAAATCCTACAAAAATCAAAAAAGATCTCATATCCTCAATAGCCCAATTTTGTTGAATGGATATGGCATGAAACATCTTCTATGAAGAAAGAGGTAGAGGAAAATGAAGTTGGCACCAACACAAAGTTAAAGATCAATGAGAAAAAAAATAAAATTATCGGATTGGTCGAAAGACCACAGTGGTCATTTCCAGAGCTTAGCCCTCTTGTTTGTAAGATTTTTTCGACACCTGATTTGGCCTCGAGTGAGAGGTGTTTTTCGTCAGCTGGCCGCATTTATGAAGAGCGGAGAACAAATCTAAAACACGGAAAAGTTTGATGCCTGTGTTTTTTGCATCAAAATAGTTTTTTATCCATTTATAATTTTTTCATGTGCGCTTTATTATTTAATAAAAATTTTTACCAAAATTAAGTTTGATTAAGTTTCTGCAATTACCAAAATTCCGGGCCCGGACCGGGCTCAGGCCTTGTTTTTGAAGATGCTAAAACACGGGCCCGGGCCGGGCCTATTTCCCTATTTTAATTCCGGGCCGGGAAAAATCGATTTTGCAGGTCTCTAGTTGAGCCTGAGGCGCTAGCTTGATAAGGGAGCTCTACATACAAACCATTAAAAAAATTCGTTTAAGTAAACCAAGTATTTTATAAATGTGTTAGTAAACATCGCTTAGGGAGTATGTACTCCCTTTTCCATCCCTAGTGAAATGAATTTTAATAAGGGGAAGGGGTTCACCTAAATGCGAATAAATTTAAAAATATATGCAATTTATGGGCTCGTTTTTTGTGCGTCGTCCGTCCGTCGTCCGTCCGTCGTCCACCAAGTTATTGGCGCCAGCCTTTTTTAAATTAAATTAATTGTTAATACCATTGATAATTCGACTTTTTGACCGTCCGCAGGCTACTGACCATTGAAAAAAATTACCATTGGCCAAATAAATCGAAATTTTTTGTTCGTTTTTGAATAGGTTACCATTGATAATTACCCTGTGCCCTCCACTACAAGGGCCTATGCCTCTACTGATATGGGTCCCTGTTAATTAAATTAATATTTTGTTCTTGTTAATACCATTGATAATATGACATTTTAGCCGTCCGCTGGCTACTGACCGATGGAAAAAATGACCATTGGCCAAAATGTGAATCGGAATTATTTTTTTCGTTTTTTTTTTGACTATTATGATTGTTCCTGTTACTACCATTGCTATTATGACTTTTTGGCCGTCCGCTGGCTGCTGACCAATGGAATAAAATGACCATTGGCCAAAATGTGATTCGAAAATTTTTTTTTCGTTTCTTTTTGACTATTATGATTGTTCCTGTTACTACCATTGCTATTATGCCTTTTTGGCCGTCCGCTGGCTGCTGACACATGGAATAAAATGACCATTGGCCAAAATGTGATTCGAAACTTTTTTTTTCGTTTTTTTTGACTATTATGATTGTTCCTGTTACTACCATTGCTATTATGACTTTTTGGCCGTCCGCTGGCTGCTGACCAATGGAAAAAAATGACCATTGGCCAAAATGTGATTCGAAAATTTTTTTTTAGTTTTTTTTTGACTATTATGAATTTATATCCACTTTTACCGTGTCCTGGCTGATGACCAATGGAAAAAAATGACCATTGGCCAAAATGTTATTCGAAAATTTTGTTTTCGTTTTTTTGGCTATCATTGACTTATAGAGTATCTGTTGGTACTGACCAATGGAAAAAAATGACCATTGGCCAAATTTTTGATTTTTTTAAAAATTGTTCAAATTCAACAAAAACTTTCTCCCAACAATTCTGCAAAATCTTAACATTGTCATGTTTTATAATATAATGTTTGTTACACGCCTAATTTTAAATATTTTTGAATTTTGGCACATATACCCGTTTTTAAACTTATTTTTTATTCGCTTTTGATGATTTGAAACGAGGAGTTTTAAATTAGTTTAAATAATTATGTTTGTAACAAAGTTTAATTTTAATTTTATGTATCCTTAATGCAGGACTTGCGTAGGTCAATACCTGGGAGGGGCAAAGTGATTTTTTTAAATTTTAACCGGTCCCTCCAATGGAAGCCTCTAAATTCTTTCCAAGCTCGTAAGTATGCTCGCATTATGCCAATTTGATAGTTTACATATAAACCTTGAGGATTATATTTTTTATTTAATAATAATTTAATATTTCTTAATGTTAGGCACCTTTTCAAATTAAAAAAAAATATTTGTTATCCCAAAATTAATTTTGATAGGTTATTTATTAACCCTAATTAATGCCCCCCCCCCAAAAACATACTCTCGAGTACCCGCTTCGCCCAATAACTTAATCTTACTTTAATTACTCAACCTTGGAATTTAATGGCTTTTCCGAGGGAAACGAAAAATCGTATAGAGAGCATGACTTTGTAAATTTTCAAATACTCATTTCTTTATTTCCAATAAACCATCTACAAACTTAATCATTAACAATTAATTAAATTCACAACAGGTAATTAATTGCTATTTATTAATTGAATCTAATTTAATTTCAATAAAATAATTTGTAATTTAAACTTATTTAAGATTTCGAATCTTCTAGAAAGATAATCCTTTTACGCTGTTTAGATTAAATTCGTTTAGCACTTCTAGCTTAAGCTTAGTTTTAACTGTAAATTCACAAAATTCAATATTCTCCACAAGTTCGGTCGCAGTAAACTTAAGTAAAAATAACATTTACTTTCATTGAATAATATGTTTTTTATTGGGTAAATATCTTAAATAGATATTCGGAAGTTAACATTTCTAATAGTTGTCATATAAAAGCTGAGGATTCTATTGTAATTTAAACTTATTTAAGATTTCGAATCTTCTAGAAAGATAATCCTTTTACGCTTTTTAGATTAAATTCGTTTTTCTAGCTTAAGCTTAGTTTTTACTGTAAATTCACAAAATTCAATATTCTTCACAAGTTCGGTCGCAGTAAACAAAATTATTTAGTTTTATATTTTAAGTAAACGAATTCTAGAAAATCCGATAAACAATTTAACCCGCCAGGTACCACTAATTTTTGGCCGGTCAAATTTTGTTAAAAAATAATTATTTAGCATCCCTAAGGTCTAGTTAAGAAAAGTCAATTGAAATTTTTTTGAAAAAAAATGCACTCGAGGAGCTAGGGGGGTGTCACCTAAAAGTGACAATGGGAACACCAAAAATGCAACATTTTATTTTTTATTCAAATCAATTACAATAAAATTAATTATGAGTTATGATAATTCGCCCAGCATTTTAAATGCAATCCGGCATTGCAATAAGAACATTTAAGGCGAGTGGCCTTCTTACAAACTTTACAGCGCCTCTGTAAACAGGCTTCTTTTTGATGTTTTGAAATATTCGGTTTATATCTTGTTAACGTAGCGTAAACACTTCTTTTCGGTTGACTACCATATTTTTTGAAATATGACACCACTATTGACCTTCTAAAAGTGCATAAAGAAATATATTCTTTGTTCAAATTGTATATTTGCCATGCATTTTGACATGCCGCATCTATGCCAAATGCAATCAAAGGAAAATACCATTTTTTCCCCCTATAAGAAATCCTCGTAGAATGGATATTTTGGTCGAATCTATCGACCCCACCCATATATCTATTATACATTTGCACCATAAAGGGGCAATCAACCTGTATTCTCGATTTCACTTTATTGCTTGAACCTATTCTGCCGATTTTTCTTACAGGGTGGGTTCCATGACAATTAGATAACATCTTGACTACACAATTGTCATTCCATTGTATTGCTACTAAATTTGATGCAATTTTTTTCTCGAAATAACCTCGTTCCTTTTTTTTAAAAAGTTTAGGGTCACTTAGCGGACATTTTATTCTGTTTGTACGGACAGTTCCTGTAGCGCCAACGTTTATTTTTGAGAGTGCATTTAATAATTTTGTGCTTGTAAAATAATTATCAAAATAGATATTATATGGAGAATATTTCTCCGGCAATTTATCAAGAAGGTCCATTATGACAGCTCCCCCCAAACCCAGGGTTTTTTGATGTGGTAAAATACACGATGCACCCTGATAAACATCAAAAGCCGTAAGGTACCCAGACCTTGTTGCCGCTGACCATAATTTAAATCCAAACCGCATTGGCTTTCCTTTTATAAATTGTTTGGTGGTGTGGTGTCCAAAATAGGGGACGATGGTTTCGTCCATGGAAATGTTAGATGTCTTAACATATTTGAAATATGTTTGAAATTGTTTATTCAAGAGATTGAAAAACTCTCGCACTTTGGCAAATTTGTCCGTTAAGTCCAACTTCAAATTGTCGCATGCATGTAGGTACTTTGTTATCTCTTGAAATCTATTACGGCGCATGCCGTTGGAGACCATTTGATTGTAGCAATCAGATTGCAGTTCCCAAAACATTTTTATATTCTTTGGGGTTAGGTATCCTGTGAGGAGTAATATCGCAATATAGACTTTACACTCCTCCTTTGTAAAGTTTAAATTAACATTATGATGGCTGCCATATAGATTTGTCCTTTCAACCAAAAGTGTCACAATTTCGTCCGAAAAAAGTTGCTCAAAATAATCTTCAGGGGTGGGCAGATCAATTAAATCGACGTCTTTATTATCATCTTCTTTGCGACCACATGGAATAAATAAATTTTCATCGTCGTGCCAACTCAAATCACCTTGGAAAGATGAACTTTTTAGATCGGATAAACGAATTATCTCTATACTAGAGGTAATCATTGGTCTCGGTAGATGATCCAGATCGGCTTCTATTTCATCTCCACTTTCCTGATCCGTGTCACCTTCCTCAATTGGAGGAAAAATAATAACTTCTTCAATATCTAAGTTAGGGCATTCCAATTCCTCTAGCAGATCATTCAATGTCCTAAAAATTGTTTAAAAATTAATTAAAAAGTTTATTGAAAACCATATTTTTCAAGCACAAAATTACTTTCCTACAAAATATTTTGTCTCTGTGGATTTAAATATCAAGAGTAGATGAGAAATATTTATTATAAGATGGCTTACACAAGCCTAAATTAATTTTTAATAGTTTAGGTGTTAACAGGCAATGTTTATAAGGTTAATAAATACTTGAATAACAAAGGCGAAAAATGCCCTTCCCAATGTCACTTTTAGGTGACATTAAATTTAAAAGTTAAAAAAAGGTAGGATAAAAAAATAATTATAAAAATTAATTTATATCAAAATAATAGGCAGAAATTAATCTTTCAGAACATGCAAAAAAAATTTATAACTTACGTTTGTTTTTCCATAAAATTGAATAATTTGAGAGGGTTGAAAAAATGAAAAAATCGTGAACTTTGGAATAGAATATTTTAAGAATGATAAATCCGGAGGATATAAGCGTTATGTGAGCTAATTGGGCAACAGCTGTGTGCTGAATTCATTTAAAAAAATTTAATTTCGATAAATACTTTTTGAATAAACAACATTTAAATAGGTGTAACTTAAAAGTTACATTGGTACCTGTCGGGTTAAATAAACGCCACCCTTATTTCGCGCATCTTGTAATTTATAGGCAACAGTTGGCACACTATTGTTATATCATTTCAAAACCTAATTTTTAAATTCTGATAATTGCCCATTGCACAAAAAATAAGTTGTAAAGTTAGGTTTATATTTAATCCAATATTATATATTTAATCTTTAGAAATTAATTTTCAGCAATTATTCTAATAAATGAGGCCTACACCCTCGCAAAAAATTATCCCATAACCCAATCTATAGATAAAACTATTTCATTTCCTGATATGGTTTGTTATTTATCTAGTTAGACAATACTTACCCCCCCCCCCCCCCCACACACATGGGTATTTGTTATTCACACATGATGAAACGGGGGGGGGGGAGGTGGTAAAGGGGGTCACATGGTGTGTTTGTGCTAAGGCGTGCGTTTTAATGGCGAAGGAAGAAAGAAAGGAAACATGTGGGGGAGTAAAGGTCCCCACATTATCGATTAATTTATTATAAAGGAGAGAGAGGGAGTGGAGGGTTAGGCTTCACGCCATAAGTCACTGTCGTGAACGTTAATGCTATCACCCGAGCTGACATAACATTTCTGGAAATTTATATATGCAACTGAATTATAGGGATGTCAAGTAAACGTAATTGACGTGTGTAAAAATTTAAAGTGTATCTGTCATTAGAACGTGATTGACGTGTATAAGCGTATTTCCTAATTAGCGCACAAACTCAACCTTACACCGGCTTGTGAACTGGAGGTGTGGGTTTCAAGTCAAGGAGGGCACAAATTTTTTTTTTTAATTTTTTTAAATTAAATTAATATTTGTTCATGTTAATACCAATGACAATATGAATTTTTGACCGTCCGCTGGCTACTGACCAATAAAAAAATGACCATTGGCCAAATAAATCGAAATTTTTTTTCGTTTTGAATTGGTTAACATTGATAATTACCCTATGTCCTCCCCTACAAGGGCCTATAACTAATTAACTAATTATTTTGCATCTAATACCCCCTATAGGCATTCTCGCCCCTTCCCACCTTTCTCGCCCATAAATTGCATAGCAAATATGCTACGTTTATACGGAGTATGGAAGAGTTCCCCCTTCCCCTCTTCCCTTCCCCTACTCCCCTTCCCTTCTCCCCCTTCCCACGAGGGCCGAAGGCCCGAGTTTTATTAATTGAATCTAATTTAATTTCAATAAAATAATTTGTAATTTAAACTTATTTAAGAATTCGAATCTTCTATAAAGATAATCCTTTTACGCTGTTTAGATTAAATTCATTTAGCACTTCTAGCTTAAGCTTAGTTTTTACTGTAAATTCACAAAATTCAATATTCTTCACAAGTTCGGTCGCAGTAAACTTAAGTAAAAATAACATTTACTTTAATCGAATATTATGTTTTTTATTAGGTAAATATCTTAAATAGATATTCGGAAGTTAACATTTCTATTAGTTGTCATATAAAAGCTGAGAATTCTATTGTAATTTAAACTTATTTAAGATTTCGAATCTTCTAGAAAGATAATCCTTTTACGCTTTTTAGATTAAATTCGTTTTTCTAGCTTAAGCTTAGTTTTTACTGTAAATTCACAAAATTCAATATTCTTCACAAGTTCGGTCGCAGTAAACTTAAGTAAAAATAACATTTACTTTAATTGAATAATATGTTTTTTATTAGGTAAATATCTTAAATAGATATTCGGAAGTTAACATTTCTATTAGTTGTCATATAAAAGCTGAGGATTCTATTGTAATTTAAACTTATTTAAGATTTCGAATCTTCTAGAAAGATAATCCTTTTACGCTGTTTAGATTAAATTCGTTTAGCACTTCTAGCTTAAGCTTAGTTTTAACTGTAAATTCACAAAATTCAATATTCTCCACAAGTTCGGTCGCAGTAAACTTAAGTAAAAATAACATTTACTTTCATTGAATAATATGTTTTTTATTGGGTAAATATCTTAAATAGATATTCGGAAGTTAACATTTCTAATAGTTGTCATATAAAAGCTGAGGATTCTATTGTAATTTAAACTTATTTAAGATTTCGAATCTTCTAGAAAGATAATCCTTTTACGCTGTTTAAATTAAATTCGTTTAGCACTTCTAGCTTAAGCTTAGTTTTTACTGTAAATTCACAAAATTCAATATTCTTCACAAGTTCGGTCGCAGTAAACAAAATTATTTAGTTTTATATTTTAAGTAAACGAATTCTAGAAAATCCGATAAACAATTTAAATAAACGCCACCCTTATTTCGCGCATCTTGTAATTTATAGGCAACAGTTGGCACACTATTGTTATATCATTTCAAAACCTAATTTTTAAATTCTGATAATTGCCCATTGCACAAAAAATAAGTTGTAAAGTTAGGTTTATATTTAATCCAATATTATATATTTAATCTTTAGAAATTAATTTTCAGCAATTATTCTAATAAATGAGGCCTACACCCTCGCAAAAAATTATCCCATAACCCAATCTATAGATAAAACTATTTCATTTCCTGATATGGTTTGTTATTTATCTAGTTAGACAATACTTACCCCCCCCCCCCACACACATGGGTATTTGTTATTCACACATGATGAAACGGGGGGGGGGGAGGTGGTAAAGGGGGTCACATGGTGTGTTTGTGCTAAGGCGTGCGTTTTAATGGCGAAGGAAGAAAGAAAGGAAACATGTGGGGGAGTAAAGGTCCCCACATTATCGATTAATTTATTATAAAGGAGAGAGAGGGAGTGGAGGGTTAGGCTTCACGCCATAAGTCACTGTCGTGAACGTTAATGCTATCACCCGAGCTGACATAACATTTCTGGAAAGTGCCTCCCCCCTCAATTACGCCACTGGGTTATTTATAGCTACTGTCTAAGAAGCATATACCATAAATATATTTTTTTTATTAAAATGCTTTTATTGATACATGAAATATACAAAAAACGAGAATAAAATAATATCAGACATATATAACCGCATTATCGCCTAAAGTTATTTCGTGTTTTATTCCTTGCTGTAAAGTTCTATTCCAATTATCCCCTTCATAACTTTATCTAAAACACACTATTCTGGATGCCCCTAAAATAACATTGTCCGGAGATGAAGAGGCCTTAACTCCTGAACCCATATTGACGGCTAGTATTTTTATTGGGTTAATATATTTCATTTAATTAGATTGTGATTTCATAGAAAACCTAAAAAGTAATATTTAAAAAAATAATATAGGTATTAGATTCTAATTTACGATAAAATATATCGATAGAAACTAACACAAAATTCGAAACCTCCTTCAAAGGTATAAGCATAGCCCGTTATTTCTAATTAAATTGAATCTACTATTAAACTCAAACACGAATTGTACTTTATTAGATGGCGCGCTTAAGTTTATATAATTAGTAAAATTTTTCTACGTGTCATAGATATTACACCGCGTGTGGCAGGGAAATGTCCGATATTTTTAAAATGAAAAGGTATTTTAGGAATCTGAAAAGGTTATTTTACCCCCGGCCGCCCTGGGCACCTACGGGTAAAGTTTCGAGCGAATCGGGCTGGTAGTTTAAGAATTTAGCCCTTTTTTAAAACTAAAAAAAACTTTTTTTTTAATTTTTTTTTTACATTAAATTAATATTTTGTTTTTGTTAATAGTTGTGTTTTATGTTTAGAAAATCAATATATTTCGTCGGTCAGTAGCCAGCGGACGGTCAAAAAGTCATATTAATTTCATCATCTATATAAATAACATAATAACTTCTACTATTTTAAAGCCAGCATGGTATAGTGGTTATAGCGCAGGCTTGTGAACTGGAGGTGTGGGGTTCAAGTCAGGGAGGGGACAAATTTTTTTTTTTAATTTTTTAAATTAAATTAATATTTGTTCATGTTAATACCAATGATAATATGAATTTTTGACCGTCCGCTGGCTACTGACCAATAAAAAAATGACCATTGGCCAAATAAATCGAAATTTTTTTTCGTTTTTGAATTGGTTAACATTGATAATTACCCTATGTCCTCCCCTACAAGGGCCTATAACTAATTAACTAATTATTTTGCATCTAATTCCCCCTATAGGCATTCTCGCCCCTTCCCACCTTTCTCGCCCATAAATTGCATAGCAAATATGCTACGTTTATACGGAGTATAGAAGAGTTCCCCCTTCCCCTCTTCCCTTCCCCTACTCCCCTTCCCTTCTCCCCCTTCCCACGAGGGCCGAAGGCCCGAGTTTTTGTTTTATGAATTCATATTTATGTAGTATAAATTAATAATGAACTGCCACTTCACACTATTTAAAAATATTATTCTGTTGATATATTTTATCTTTAACGAGTCAAATTTAAATTTGCGTCCAAATTTAAACAATCAGATTAAAAAAAACAAAAGGAATTTAATTAATTGAATGAATAATCCTCAATTATACGTTTCGATTTAAAAGATATGTCCCGTGTATTTTGCAGTGTAAGATTCATAACCTTTGACCCGACACTTTAAATCCAACCCGACCCGAAAGCATTTTAAAATTTTCAACCCGAACCCGACCCAAAGACATTTCAAAATTTTTACCCCGAACCTATCGAGTCACACGTGCAGTTCTCTACTCATAACAGATTATAGAAATAAAATTAAATTAGAAGTGTCCATACGTTGAATATTCTATTTAAATCCGAAGGGTGGGAGGGGCATATCCCCCCTTCACATGAAAAAAACACGAGAGGATGTTTAGAGTCAAGTATTCTTTTGTAAGACCCAAAAGGTATTTATCAAATGATGCTCCGCTTCATCTTCGTACACTTCTAAAACGGCCCATCCATCGATCAACTGCTCCATTCTCGACACATCATACATACGAAAATCTTCCCATTCAATGTACCCTTCGGGCGATGTAGCGTCGTAGGGTACGTTAAGTATTAAAATACCAGCTGATCGGACCAAACACCGTAAAAGTGCCATTGCTGCGATATCAGCATCTGGTTGGTACAAGTCGCCATAAATACCCAAACCCGATGTTTGGATAGAGAATAAGGCGAACGCCATGTCAAAAGTTGCGTTTCGCGTTATAATGTCTTGGATTCGTGACGTTTTGACACGGCTTTTTTGACTATCCTTAAAAATGCGATTAGATTGGTGAATTATTGTTACGTTTTGAGCAAAGCCATATGCTATTATAAGAGCTTCGACCCAATTATAATTATGGTTAGTAGGTCCTGAATAAATCGCGACATCTAGATTGCGTTTTATTTTAGATTTAAACGATGTTGCCATCAACTGTTTTAAAATAAAATCTACGTTCCATATCGTTTTATAAGTCATTAGCCAAGGTCCGTAAGTGCAATTAAGTCTTAAACCACGCCCGCTCAGAGTAGTTCCAGAGGTTGGCCAAGGTTTCATTAATGATCGCACAAAATTGTCCCTTGAATTGTAAGCAATTTGCACAGGCACTTCGTTCAAATTAGCGACTCGCTTGAGGATCTCGTTAAATGTTTGATCTGAAGATAATTCACTGAAACGGCTTGACTTCGTTGTTGCAAAATTGTGTGGAGACGTGTTAAAAGGAATATGAAATCCATTTATATTTACTGTTAAATTATTGTGAGATTCACTAGTTAATCGATTATTTCCCATATAATAATTAGAAGTCCTCGCTGAATTACTACTAATCTCGCTAGTTAAGAATTTTTGGGAGGTAGTTAATATATCATATTCTAGGTTATCATTGTAATCATCTTCAATCTCTTGTAGCAATAAGAGTCGATAAAGTAGCTTTAGGTGATCAAAAATAGCCATAAAAGTTTTACCTCTCACCATAACATCAGTACTTGAGCGGAATATAAGCATTTGCTCGTAACGCCTCAAAAAATCGTCCCAAAATTGTGGGGAAGAATCCATGAAATTTTCTTGATAATCGCTAAGTTCTCGTAAGTCAGTGGTCAAATCTGGTTGATCCAAGGTATAGACCAATAATTTTTGGTTCAATCCCTCGGATTTTAACCATTTGTCTTTAACAATTTTACACTGGTAATCAGATGATTCATCGTCTATATGACCATTTTTAGTGAGTTTCTAGAATTGAAAAATAATTAATCTTATCTTTTTTTGTTTAGAATTTAGCTCACAGATCATAAATTTTTATTTGTTGGTTGCTTTTAACTAAGTTAAGTGTTTAACACACCAATAGGTATTGTAATTTGGCCTAATATGAAGGTAGTGTAAAAACGGCTGGGTCTTTTGGTCGAACTTTGGCTCACTAGGACTAACGGTCGACTTTGGCTAGTTTTCCAAACTTCAACCAAGGCTAGAGGTCGACTAAGAAAAACGGACCAAAAAACATATGATCTGTTTAAGTTTAGTCAACTAAAACCAAATTCAATTGTTTTTACACTACCTAAAGTCTTATTAAGATTGTCTACTAATCTAATTGTAAAAGATTTAATAACTGTTAATTTTTGATAAAATTCAAAACAGAAAACACTCATATGGCAATATATTCCTTAAATTAAAGAATATTTTTATGAAGTCATTATTATATATGGTTGCCTTACTTGATTATGATTCCATTTTGTAATACCAAGGATGAAAATAGCTTGAAAAAATACGATTAAAGGCAGAAAAGTTAAAATATATTTTTTGTAAGTTTTTTTGTTCAACGCCATTTATTTAAAACTATATGCTAACTTTAGTTCGGTGTACATGAGCAAAGTTTTTACTTCTGTGAGGCATGATTTTGCAAGAAGAAATGCGATACTTATGACCTAAAAAAGACATAAAATACTACCTCAAAGTTTTTAATGTGGTGCCACACACCAAAATCCAAAATAATAGTATAAATATATAAGAAAATTATGGTCGCCACATCCCACCTAATTCAATTCCTGGCAGTATACAACAAAATGCTAGAAGAAGCATAAAAGTGCTAATTTTTTTGCGAGTCTTTTTGAAGAAGCTAGTTGTAATAGTGACATGCATTTTAAAAATGTTCAAAAAAAATATTAAAAACTTTTGGGGACAATAAAAAATCAATTATGCATGCTTAAATCTTAACACTAGTGTTGTAAAAACGGCTGGACCAAACTTGTGACAGGAAATAATATTGGCGAATCAAGTATAAAATTATTTATTATACCCAATTATTGCTATTATATGAGGATAAAAGGGGGAAAATGGTGAGTAGTTTACACAATAATAATAATAATAAGTCGTATTCCGCGGTCAGCCAATATAATTATGGAATACATTCGCAAAACGTAAAATAATCATGAAAAGCATAAAGACAATGTTGTAAAAGGCATCATTGAGCTCGGATTGGTGACATTGTAAAAGGGGGAAAGAGGGCTATTAATATATGAAAATAGGAGTAAATAATTTAAAATTATGTCGGTTTAAAAGTAACATTCATTCCATACTTAAAATCCATTTTCACGGTCACGTCAGCCTAAAGAACAAAATAGATAGCATTGAAAATTTGATTCAAAAATAATAGATATTTAAAAGTGAAATTGCTTATTTCTACCTACTTACACAATAATCGTTAGTTTTAAATTAATAAGTTATTAATAAATTGAACTCAATACATGATTGAGAAAACAACATTGCTCGAATTTTTTTGAAATATCAAGCTTAAAAGAGATAATCGTTAATATTTCCCTATTAATATAATGGTAGTTTCAAACAAAAGTGTTATAATTTTGAACCAAAAACATGATTAAAATTAAATTTTTTTTACAATTTTGGGTAAACTCTAAAAATATTTCTAAATGTAAAAGTAATTTTCAGGTTGACAAAATTAACGTGATAAGGGATATAAAAACATGAAATACCAGAAGGGGGGTGATGTGGGGATTGTGCGTGGTTTTGCTGGAAATGCTGCTGCTGCTGATTGGCGAAGTATTTTTGAGTGGAATGTGTGTTGGACGATCTCATAACTTGGGTATAAACAACAAAAACGTTGCAAAATATAGGAAACTCCACATAGTTAAGAATCGAAATTAGAAATATGGGCTAGTTGTGCCCCATATACATTTATCACTCACTAACAAATCATCGGTAAAATTAGACATAATAACAGAAACTCTATTAGAGGTAGGATAGGTATTCCCATAAATATTCTAGCAAAATTAAAGGCAATCAATCGGTAAGGATAGCCAAGAAAAACACAATTATCATGGATATACTAAGTACACATACTTTACGATTATCGTAAAATTTATTTAAATCTCACCAGGTTTAAAGTTAAAAAAATCAAGAGTGAGTAAAAGGCATTGAAATAGAACATCTAATACAGATGTGTGATTATAGCTCTAAAATATGATGCTGATAAAAATCCGAGGGTATCCGTCGTGATGCTTTATATCATATCAAAGAAATTGATGTTTAATATCCTAATCCAACACAATCGTGTCGAGACAGTTTAAACATTCGCAACATTAGACATATTCACATGTTTTCACCAGCTTATATTTTGACTATCCAATTCCTAAAAAATCGAAGTCCATTAAATTAGATAAAAAAAAACCCGGAAAACTCACCAAGAAAATCTCGCTCTAAAACGAGCTAAATGACCAAAATCATGATATTAAAACCCAAGGTGCGAGCGTTAAAAAGAGGAAAAATGCGCGCTGGTTATACCGGTAGCGTGTGGCCCACGAGCGTTGTTGGAGGGAGTAAAAGGGGCAGCTGGGGAAGCACGCCTTTTGTAATTTCCATGCCCGGGAGCGTTAAGCATCTCTTGCTGTTGCTGCTGCGGATGATTTTGGTATTGTTGGGAGGAGGCAAAGCTGTTTGCTATCATAGTGGGATTGGGGCCATTGATTCTTTGCCCAAAAGCGTTACATTCTCCGGTGGTGTAGGGATCGGTCGAGGCACCATAAAAATTACCCGCACCTCCTCCTTATTAAATAATACGTATATTTATTATTGTCATATATATGTGGGAATATGTGAGAAACGAATTATTATATAACTTTTATTTATTTATACATCATCATCTACAGATAATATTATTGCTATAATTATATGTATTTATTTATATATAATCTTTTTTCCTTTTATTATCCTTTGTTTGCATTTCGCGTCCCCTCCCCCGGTCTATTCTATTCCTTATCCTTTTTAATCCTCCGTTGGCCAGGTCAAAATCCTAACACGGGTGGTAAAGGGGGTCATGATGACCCCAAACTTTAAATAGTTATAACTTTGTTGTATTGTAATATAAACTTTTCAAATTTTAAAAGCATAATACTTAAACTCTTATCTGTAAACTGATATATTACTTTGGGTATTTGAACAAGTGGTTATAAATTTATAATAACAATTAGTAGAACCCCCAAAATTTCCCCCTATGTGACTATATTTATTTATAACAAATTTATTTATAACAAAATTTTTCCCCCTAATTTCATAATTTAATTTATAAGATCATATAAAATAAGGTTGGAGCTAAAAACGTAAAAAATTTGGCATAAAAAACCCTAAAAACAAAAAAAAATAGAGATGTCCAAACTTAGGGAATTTTTGGCCATACGTTATTAGGGCAAAACGTTACTACTGTTCTTAACCATTATTTATCTAATTTTTGGACTTCAATTCAATTTTTTTAATAGAAATACATCATAGAAAGTTAGAATTAAGAATAGGAAAAATCTAAATTTAAAACAGAAATTTTATGAGGCTCTAAAAATAGTAATTTTTATGTAAAAAATGACATTTCCTACATGTTTTGTTAGTTTAAAATTAAATTTTTTTTTAGATTGAAAAGGTAAAGTCTAAAATAGGCAGTTTATAAATAGACAATGGTAATAAAAGTTTATGATTTTTTAAATTTGGCATAAAAAAAACCTCAAAATGAAAAAAATAGAGTTATCTAAACTAAATCAAATTTTGACCCTTTGATTTTTCAGACAGAAATTTTTTTCATAATTTTTCAACTTAGTTTTCTATTTTTAGAATAGAAATAAATCTTAGATTAGATTTGAGAATATGAAATTAATCTTGATGCAATATCTTAAAACATACATTATATAGAGCTGTAAAACAATCAATTTTGTATAAATGACATTTCCTGTTTCTACACATATTAAATATCAAATTTGATTTGTTTTAAATTAACAAGAAAATTTTAATTCAGTTTTATTAATTTATTAATCTGTTTTTTTAGTGTATTAAATCCCAAGCTACAATAATATTAACTATAAAGTATAAATTCCTCAATTTAATGTTTATTTATTTATGATCAACTGAATAAAATATTATATTTTTATAACCATTTTGACATAAAATATCATATATATATAGCACTTTTAATGTTTGACATGTTAAAATATCAAAGTGCACAGGAAAATTTAAGCAAATGAGCACTTTAAAATACCACGAGAAAAAATAAACATCTTAAAATCCAAATATCTCAAATAAAAGGAAATGTTTATAAATTTTTTTTTACAAATAGGTTAATAATAATGGTTTTTGATAATAAATTCAAAAAAAAATTTGGATTTTTTTTCATATTGTGGAACGTGGGGTCCTGGAAGACCCCGGGCATCTTAAACACTCTCTACCTTAAAAACTATTGGATAAAAACAAGCCAAATTTTGCAGAGATATTCTAGGGTAAATTTTATTTAGCTACTGAAAAAATGAAATTATAACAATCACTAACTTAATTTGTACAACATTTATAAACCGCTTGGGGTCCTCATTGACCCCACGTAGCCCACGGAGTGTTAATTTCGTTATATATCTCAAAAATACTGTCATTAAACGTTTATTAAGGGAGAGCGTTTATGATTTTAACAAACTATAGATGTCTAACAGCGTTTTCCACAAGCTTTTTTTATTATTTCACGCTAGCTTATATGACTCAGTCCGAAGGTAAACAAATTTAAGTTTGGATAATGTAGGCCCTATTTACAAATTTCATAAAACTACGGTCATTTAAAGATGCTATGGGCGTCATGCGCTATTGTCGGGCATTCCATGTTGATTCGCAACCGAGCCCAGATTTGGATCAATTTTTAGTAAGGCTCGAGACTTAACAATTTCTGAATTTTTTAGTTTGTTTGAGCCAATCCATTTTATATAGGGGGCATCCAAAGGACAAAAATCACGTTAGGGTCCTTATTGCATTTACTTTTTTCTTTTAACTATAAAAAAACATCGCTCTCCCCACAAATTAGAGCATAATGTTGTTCGAGAATTTGAAAATTTATAGCTATTAAAAGAAGGAATTTTTAAATTAATTTAATCATGTTTGACAAATAAGTCATTTAAAAATAAACCAGAAATTTAAGTAATAGACTTGAGCGTGGACGCTCTAGGGAAAAATTTAACGGATACTTTTTGTCAAATTAAGACAAAGTAGAATTAGTCAAAACGCTGAGAGAAGTAACGTTTCGTAAGCGCTCGTAACACAAAAAACGTTGATCCAAGGTGGTTCAGACTTAATAAAGTAGTAGAGTATTATTCCAAGTCTCTATCCTCTCACCAAAATATATCGATAGTAGTGTTGTAAAACCCTCTAGGCTGTGTTTGGTCGACATTTGGTTTTAGTCGACTAAACATAAACAAACCAAGGATTTTAGGTCTTTTTTCTTAATCGTATAAACTGACCAATGACCAAACTTTTGGACTGTTTAAGTTGCCGTTTTTACAACATTAGTAGGCAGAAACGTTAATTTTCTAATTGGACACGATGGTCGATCTTTTGTTAAATATAGCTAGCTCTACGTTACATTAGAAAGCGGGAAAAATCAAGACAGACATAATATAAACTGTGTGAGGTGTATACTATTTTGTAGGTTATGTTGTTGCTGTAATTGGTGTTGCTGCACGTAGGAGCCCATATTGGAAGTCCCATCCATAGGGCTAGGAATGTTATTATTCATTTGTTGTTGTTGATTATAATAGCTAGCGACCCCGTTAGAAAGGGCTCCTCCCCCACAAGCGTCACCGCCCGTTTGTTGCGCCAGCATCATATGATCGGGGAGGGCGGGGGCAGGGGTAAACCCGTTCGTTACGTTGTAGTAGGGGGCATAGTCGAGGTGAGAATTTGTTAGATTTTCCGGGACGCCTAATGATTTAGAGGGAAAATTCAAATTTTAAACAAAACTTTCGCGCTAAACTAAAATTATAAAATATATCGTATTCGTCTTCTTTTGATTGCTATGCAATTTATGGGTTCATTTTTGTTTGTCCGTCCGTCCTGTCCAACTTGTAATTTTTCAATAATTGCCGCTGAAAATTAGAAGGGGTTTTTAATGGCTGTGGACTTATGCTTCGGTAAGAGACTTCTTTTTTCCAATGACAGCTGATTGGCTTTAATTTTTTCAACCTCGCCCGAGTCTAAATTCCATTATTGTTTTTGTGCCCGATTAATTTTTCTTGTACCATGTATTTTTAGGTGTCAAATATATAATGATGGCGAGCAAGTGAGGTTGATATTGGTGCTGTAAAAACGGCTGGGTTTTGTTTGGTCGACTGTTGGTTTTAGTTGTTTTTCTTATTCGACCTCTAAGCTTAGTCGAAATTTCAAAAACAGACCAGGGTCGACTGTTAGTCATAGTTGAACCAAATGTCGACCAAACAAAACCCAGCCGTTTTTACAGCACTACTTACCATGTACGCAAACAAATACCCTTTCAAACGAGGAATCCTTATTAAAAAAGAAAAGACATTTCATCATATCTATTATCGCCAAGCGTTGAGCCAAAGCGAAAAGGCACTGACCATTAGTAGAGGCGGCCGAAAAGTAATTTTCTGAGGGGGAAGTATTGTAATTCCCTGGTGGAATTTGAACGCAACCAGCGGTGTAGCGGAAAAATGGATTTTTCAAATCGATACCGGAATTGTTAGCGCTCTGCCCTGTTGATACGTTGCGTAGCTCCACGTCTACATCGTAACTTTGCCTACGCGTAGGGATGTAAAATGAACCACAAAATTAACGGCGCAAAAGTGTTGTAAAAACGGTTGGGATTTGTTTGAGCGACTTTTGGTTTTACTAAGATTAACGGTCGCCTCGGGTCTGTTTTTCAAATTTCGACTAAGCCTATAGATCGACTACTAAGAAAAACAGACCAAAAAACCTAGAGTCTCTATTTATGTTTAGTCGATAGGAACCAACGGTGGACCAAACTAAACCCAGCCGTTTTTAAAACACTACAACAAAATACTATATTTTGTTTTTGCGGTAAAATATTACAAATTGTAAAAATTACAAGTTTGGTGAGCATTACAAGTTTAATTTACTAAAAATCAAAGGAAAGGGTGTTTTAGGTTTAAACTGAAAAATAAAACTAGTAGCGAGTCTTTTTTAAACGTTAGCCGGGTTGATTTAAAATTAAATTTTAATAGGGTAGGCCTCGTAATGTCAACTTAAAGTACTAAAAAGTTATCATCTAATAACTGGTTCCTCTTTATTTTGGGAAATGAAAGCCCTTAATTAGATAGGGAACGATGTACAGCTTAAGACGCCTTAATACATATTTAATATAGGCAGGTGCTATTTTTTGCAAGTTTTTAACAACGATTTTTTGTATAAACTTCTTAGCTTTACAGCCAACGGCTTTGGTGGAATCCTTAAAAACAAAAAATTCTCTTTCAAAACGGGGATATACCAAGTCGATATCGTTTATCGATTACAAACTACGTTAAGAACTAATTGATTACAACTGTGTTTATAAAACTATTTCAATTTCAGAAGGGGAACGTTTAAAAGCCAAAAAAAAGTAACGCAATAAAAGGCATCGCAATAAATTTAATTATAAAGACGAGCAATTTATTTATAACATCATTGGGTTTATAAAAATTGGGACATTGGAAATTCCTTAACAGGGCATAACTTACAAATTAAAATATATAGAGCTATCATCAAGTCTACCATTTTGAATTTATATAGCCATTACCTGGTATTGCTTTTTAAGACAACGCGACCGCTCAAAACTTGGCCTTTAAGGCATAGCAGGGGCGACGTGAAAAGGCAACGAACTTGGTACCAATGCGTAAGAGGTTCGGTAGGAGAGGTCGAAAGCCAGATGGTTTGGCTATATAAGACACACGAAGTTAAGCGAGGCATTTAACAAAAAAATTATATGGGATTAAATTTTTTCGGCAAAACTCGCTAAAAGTATTTTTATACAATTACTATTAACGGAACAAATTCTTGAAACACAGACTAGGGCTACGCTCTTTCTGGAATAAATGACATTCTAATACCGTTCAAAGCTATACACTAATATGACAGAAAAAATATTATCGTCTACCAGAATTATTTGCAGGCATTTAAATGGAATAAAATATTAGGATTAAAGCTGTGTTTTAATAACACGGTTCAACAAGAAAAATCGACCGGCAAACTGTTTTAAGTTTTTGGTAGTTTTTCGCGATAAAGACGTATATTTTTTCCCCTATACGTCAAGTTTTTGAAATATTTGCTGTCAGTGAAAACGTAAAAATGTCCAGTAAGAAACGCTTAGTATTTTACGGGTTAATTATAAAAAATAGCAATTTTATCAAATTTCAAGTTTTGAGCTCTATGCTTGGCTAAGCCCAAGTCAAGTTTCTTACGTTTGACCAATGAAAGCGACGTCGAACCAAAAGGCTAGACCATGGACGTGGCCACTTTGGTTGGTGGTAAAAGTGAGAGGGATTTCTATGTCGTGTAAATCCTTCTCGTCAAACGTTTGAAAATCTATGGAGTATTTGATGCTACTGGCTACGCACAATCGTATATCGAAAGAATCCTGTATACAACCGCAGGAGAAAAAAACAATGAAAATATTATGATGCCAAAAAAAGAATTTAAATAATAATTAGAAAGTATAATAATTCAATGCACTACCAAAGCCCTACCCAAGATTTGAATGACTACCCCTCCCTAAGTTGATGTTCTTTATTTTTAAAAGCATAGTCATATTTATATCACTCAAACTACACAATAAGTTTGTATTAGTAAAACTTTTGCGGTAGAATTTAAAGGTTTTAAAAAGTATTGAAAGAATTTAAATATTATTATTGATAGCTTAAAATTTTTTTTAAGTCGAGTTAATTTAAGAGGCAAATATTGTAAAGGGGACATATATAAATATAGCGTAAGATTTTTAGATGGCACATTAATTTTTACTATAAGCCAAGTATACAAGACATCATATATAATGAGAAATCACATCATTCAAATAAGCACATAATAATTATAAAGTTGTAATGAGGATACCATTTAGCATTATAAACCAAGAAAGAGTTAGATTAAGTAGGTTATAAGTGGTGAAATTAATTACCACAATAGGTTGTTGAAAGATTTCTTTTTGTGCAGATTGACGCAAGCTGCATAGGTTAATTCCATAAAATGAATTTTGGCCCCTAAAATTAGAATGTTATTTCATTTCTATATAATGTATTAAAAAATAGGCCTTACCAAAAACTGCATTTATTGTAAGTCTCTATGTAAAGAGCTTCATCTGAAAAAGGTGTAATATGAAGGTCACCCTTGGAGGGAAACATTCGACCTTAATTACATAAATATAAATAAGGATAATTTATGGCATAAATTTTTTAAATTTTAAAATATATTATATTTTTAAGATATATGATATTTTAGGTTCTTCATAGTTTTCTACGAATTTATAATATTACATAAGAGAACAATTGTATTTTTATAAATTATGAAATAAAGGTTGCAAACTTATTAATTACCTTGAGGCTTTAACCATTTTTTGGCATGTAAATAAGTTTCAAGCATGCGTTCATTCAGGAGCATATAGCCGAGAGGTTCTGAGACAATGGTATCTACACATTCAGGCAGTGTTACCTCTTCTACTTTTCCTTTAACTATGGTGATTATATGGGAAAAGTTGTTAGATTTCACGAGCATCTTAAAATATGAACAGACAGAATTTAAAATAATATTTAAAAACATATGATAAAACAAAAATGATGAATACCTCAGCATGCATAGCCATTGAGCTTGCTTCTATTGCATAGACTCTTTTAGCACCAGCATAGGCTGCAAAAAAAGATAATATCCCAGATCCAGCACCAACATCTAACACTATCTAAAAAAGTTATTTTGTAGCAATCTTAAAATTACTTTATCTTTAAAATCTGGCAGATTTCCCAATATAGAACGGAAATAAGTATTTGTCCTAATATAATCTTGCATCATATTTTGTTGCTGACTTAGATAGCTATAAAACTATATTAAGGCAATTTATAACTGGGAAATGTTTTTTACATGAAAATACTGAATTTCTGATGATTCATCTGTCCTCAATGTAAACACATTTTTTGACATTTTGCTAAATTCCTCGATTTTTTGACAAACTCGCATCATATCTAAAAACCTCAATAATTGTGACCTATAATTACCATCTTTCGTTGAAAAATTTATAATTGTGTTTTTGCAAAGAAGCCCCAATTTTCCAACCTCAACATACTTATCATTTGAAGTTAAGGCAATGGAATGTAATATGTTTTCATCTAATTATAAAAAATTGCTAATATAACAAGTAAAATCACCTTTTAGAAATTCAATAATAAGCAATTGAATATCCAACTTTAGTCTTAAATAACTAGCCTCTAGTTCATAAATATTGTATTTCGGTTCATCATTGAGTATGTAAACAGTAACACTTGATATAATAAAAGGTTCGTTCATTTTTAATTTAGCGGTCTGGCTAAGAAAGCATTATCTCGATAAATGTATGGACAGCCAAAAGATATAATTTTCGAAATATTACCCTTGCAGCTAGAAGATAAGTAACCATAGCAAATCAACCTAGCCTCGTAAAATTTTAGATAGCCAATGATCTTAGTTCTTTTCAATAATTTTATTTATTAAGACGTTGTAAGAAGCTGGCACTTTAGTATCTTAAACTATATGTGAAAATTTAATGCTTTTATTTATAAATTAACATTAAAATGAATTTAATAAAACTTTATATAAAGTTTACAAGATTTAGTAATGACTTCCGTTGATATAAATTTCTAATTTATGGGTGATTTTTTTTAAATAATTCTCAATTTTTTCTGAATTTTGATAATATAACAGAGTTAAGGTCACGAGCTTTAATTAAATTACGATCTCTAGATCCTGAGTTTGTGTGTATATTGTAGTGAGATATTTGTATACTAATGTGGTATATGTAAAAAAGTGGCAAGGGTAAAACATCAAACTTAGATTCTGTTGGAATTGGGAATCTTTATTTACTAGAGAGAGGTTTCGAAGTGATACAAAAATAGAAAAGTGAGTAAAAACGTGTATATCCAACGTATATTATACATACCAATTAACAATAATTAGATTGACAACACAATGGTAAACAACATATCCCCTGAGGCACTTCGCACTCCAATTACCTCTCTACAGATTCCAGACTAAACAAACGACTTTTATTCCAATAACTGCGGTAATTATATACAGGCGAAAAATTCATATATTCAAAATAGGTAATTTGCAAAAGGTATTTTAAGTGTTACAAATAACGAAGCGTATATTCAAATAACTAAATAATTGTCACTACACTTCTCCCTTCTTTAAGCAGAACTCTCGGTGTATCTTACAAGGGGTACGGGGACTCTTTTGTACGTGAGTATGTTTTCTTCAGGGATAGCTGTCGGATCGGATCTTTTATTTGGTCTCATTAATATGGGTGTTTTTGTTGTGTTCTGTTATAGAGTTGCACATCGTATGTAAATAACTGTTTTTTGTAAGAATTCTACCTTCTCTCCAGCCAGGAGATCTGTCGTTCTTGACCCAGACTTCTTGATTCGTTTTAAAGTCTCTATATTCTAACCCTCGGTTTATGTAATATTTTTGTTTCCAGGAGGCATCACCAATTCTATCATTGTGCGTCCATTTTAGTTGGTCGAGAGTTGTACAAAGTCTTCGGCTAAAGTGGTATTCACAGTCGTACGCATATTAAATAAAACTTGCAACAAATTTTCATGATCATCTAACCTCTGTCTCCTTTCTGCAAAAAATTTGCTTTTAATTGTCCTAATGTATCTCTCCGCCAAACTATAGGTTCTAGGGTCGTAAGATACGCCGCAAAAATGTCGAATCCCGTTTGCTCTGCAGAAAGCTTTAAAGGGTCCGACGTAAATTGTGGTCCATTATTGCTAACTATGTATCGTGGAAGTCCATATCTGGAAAACAAAACTCGTAAACTATTAATTAAGTTCGAACTTTGCCTAATAACCATAACCACAGGCTATTTTGTAAGAGCATCAATACATATCAACCAATAATTGTTTGCCCCCGCCAAATCAAAATGGATCTTTTCCCAAGGTTTATTGAGAATATTCCAAGAAGACATTGGTACTTCTTTCGCTGATGGTCGATGACAATTATTACAACCATTTACATATTGTTCTATGTCATTGTCTAAGTTGGTCCAAAATACGTAATACATTTCTAGAGATTTCATGGCTCCGATCCATGGGTGCCCATTATGTAATATTTTTAAAATCTCTGATTTCAAACTAGAGGGTATAATGAGTCTATCATTGAAATATAATATGTTATCTTCGCACGATATATAATTTTTCAAATCGAAATATTATTTAACATTTTCATTAAAGACATCACCTTGCTAATTATTTTGAAAGAATTTTATAACTTCTTTTAGTACGTCATCATTTGAAGTTTCATTAATCAAAGTTTTACGGTTAATGGTTAAGTCGTCTATTAAGATTTATTTAATTAATTTATCTTCGTGATCCGATTTCGGGTCGGAATAATTCGAAATAGGAATTAAACGTGATAAAGCATCCGCACATTTATTCGTTGATCCAGGTAGATGTTTAATATCAAAATCATAGTGTAAGAGCTTTGCTGCCAATCTAACTAATCGATTATTAGTGACTTTACTTAAATCTCAATTACGACTAAAAATTCTCTCTAAAGAACGATGGTTTGTGACTAATGTAAATTTCCTCCCAAAAATGTATTCGTAAAATTCTGTGTGAAGAACCTTATAGCAGCGGCTTTGCGGTTAATTATAGAATAATTTCGCTCTGTTGGACTTAGAGTACGAAAGGCAAAAGCCATCGATCTTTCTTGACTATTAATAAATTTGTGTGCAATTACAGCTCCTAAACCTTTGTCTGACGCGTGCATAAAATTATAATGGGTAAATTATTTTGATAAGGGATTATTGTTTTACCGTTGAGACTAAGTCTTTTATTTCGTTAGCCTGTGTTTCTGTCATAATCCAATTCCATTTTACATTTGTAGATGTTAATTCATATAAAATTGAACTTTTGGAATGTAATTGCGGAAATGACTTCCAAGGTAATTAACTAAGCCATGATATCAATTCTTTACGATTATTTGGTATTTTGAAATTTTTAATTGCCTCAACCTTGTCTTCATTAGGATGAATCTGTAGAGAGGTAATTTGAGTGTGAAGTGCCTCAGGGGATACGTTATTTACCGATGTGTTGTCAATCAAATTATCGTTAATTGGTTGTAACTCATATATGCGTTTGATATACACGTTTTACTCACTTTTATATTATTGTATCGCGTCGAAACATGTAGTAAATAAAGTTTTAAGACATAACAGTGGCATCGTGAAACCTACGCGGAGATGCAGAAATTTAAAACAACGGCTAACATCGACGCTTTTATAACACAATTTGAGCTATTCCTAAGGAGCTATAAGACGGAGACAGAGGAGCAAAAAGCAGCTCTATTATTAACCAGCCTTGATGGGGAAGCATTCCAATTAATACTAGAGGGTTATAGACCTCAAGTAACAGGAATTACATATGAAGAAGCTAAAAATCGGTTAAGAAAATTATTCCAGAGGAATTCATGCGCGAGGGCAAAGAGGTATGAATTCTCAAAGGTTCGACAAAGCCAGGGAGAGACGATAGACGCTTACGCTAATAGACTCAAGGCCGGAGCTAACAGCTGCAACTTTGGAAATGAAGAATTGCAGAACAGAATCGTCGACCAATTCATTATAGGATTGCGCGATAGAAGCTTAGAGGCGAGACTGTTGGCAGAAAATGACATCAAATGGGACCGCCTACGAGAGCTGGCGTTAACGGCCGAGACGATAAATGGGGGGCTAAGCACCTGCAAGACGAGTTCGAAGAGGCGTTGAGCGTAGTGGCGAGACGAGAAGCGTGGCCTGGGCCGGTCCGAATTCCCAGGTTAAACCATGCTTTAGATGTGATAACAGTAGATATATATATTAATAAGAGTTATTCCAATTCTTCGATACCGGCGCCACGGTATCAATAATACCGGCGCGATGATAGGCGAAGGAGATCCCACGCAACAAAGAGCCCGTCCCGAGGGTGTACGCGTACGGCCACGAGGAAATAAAGATCGTAGCCAAGGTGCAAGCCGATGTCAGAATGGGGGACACGAGAAAACAGCTATCGTTATAGGTAGCAGACGTAGCTGGGCCGCCGTTGTGTGGGATCGATTGGATCCAAGAATTCGAGCCCGAAATTTGGCGACGAATTCGTTGAAACTCCAGAGCCGCGGCGGAACGGTTCGCGGTCAATTACGTGGAAAGACCGAAGGATACCAAGTCCGCGATCCGGCACGTGATGAAGCAATGGGATGGCCAGCTAAACGAATTCCCAAAAGCAGTCAAGGGAATAACGGTGGAAGTACCGTTAAAAGAGGGCAGAGATCCCGTATTTATCCCCGCACGAAGGGTGCCGATGGCGTGGAAGAAAGAAGTAGAAGAAGAGCTTGATAAATGGGTCAGAGACGGGGTAATAGAACCGATCCATTTCTCAAGATGGGCTAGTCCAGTGGTACCCGTGAAAAAAAGCGATGGGACTCTTCGATTATGTATTGATTACCGGTTTACTATAAATAAATAAGCACAAGGTTTGTTGTACCCCTTACCCAAAATCGACGATTTGTTAAATAAACTCGATAACGCGTGTTGTTTTACTAAGCTGGACCTAACTAAAGCGTATCTAGAGCTTGAATTAGGTCCAGAGACGAGCCAACGATTGACTATCTCCAAGCACAAGGGCCTATTTAAAGTTAAACAAATGCCTTTTGGATTAAATTGCGCCGCGGCGATTTTCCAAAAAACAATGGATCAGATATTAGGAGGCATGGAGGGGGTAGCGGTATACATCGATGATATACTAATTGCAGGGGAAACGGAAGAAATCCACAACGAGCGGTTACTCAAAGTACTAGAAACGTTACAAAAGTGGGGTTTCGTGCCAAACATTTCCAAGAGCATCTTGTGGGCGAAGGAAGTAACATTTTTGGGATACGTAATAAGTAACTAGGGAATTCAAATCAACGACAATAAAGCCGAAGTGGTCAAGCAGTGGAAAAATTTAACAAACAAAAATTAAATAAAATCGTTCCTGGGCTTAACAGCATATTTTTCAAAGTTTATTAAGGACTACGCCAAAATCGTGCACCCGATTCAGAAACTCATGAAAAAAAACGTGCTGTACCACTGGGGTGGAGAACAACAAAACGCATTCGAAGCCATCAAGTCCGCGCTTACTAAAGCCCCCGTACTGGCATACTTTAATGGAGATTGGGAGACTGGCCTGGTCTTAGACGCCTCTGGTACAGGGTTAGGGGCCATCTTATAGCAACGAGCACCAGGAGAGAATTGGAGAGTGGTGGCCTTCAAGAGCGTTAAACGATAGCGAAAGCCAGTATTCGACGATCGAACGAGAGGCCCTTGCAGAGGTTTATGGGCTAAAAAAGTTCAATGAATATATACGAGGACGTAGCGTTACTATTATGACGGATCATAGACCCTTAGTATATATATATGATCAGAGCAAAAGGGGCAAGGAACAATAGTCAATACGTCTAACTAGGTGGGCGCTCATGGTGTCAGGCTACACGACCAAGTTTGTGTACAACAAGGGATCCGAAAACGCGGCAGATTTCTTGTCGAGAAAACCGAACGAAAACGTATCAGGTTAGCGAGGAAATGCCAGAAGACTCGACAAATCCGTTTCTTTCATTAGACGTAGTAAGACAACACACCTTAGACGACCCCGGGTTGCGACAATTAAAAGAGTAGGGGTAAACAAAACACAATGGTCGCGTATGGGCTAAAACGCTCCTACGAAAAACACCTGCCAAAGTTTCACGAAGCCAAAAACATAACATTTTACAAAGGACGACGAATATTAATTCCGGCTAAGCTACGAGGAGCGGTACTCCAAAGATTACATAGGGGCCACGTGGGTATCAAGCAAATGCAAGAAGTGGCGGGGCAGTATATATGGTGGCCTACTCTCGATGATGACTTATTGAGCGTAGCGAAAGGATGCCGGAATCGCAATTACACTGCCGCGGCGGCGAAGAAGGCGCCGTTGATAGAGTGTCAACCTAGCCATAAACCGTGGGTTCAAGTACAAATCGACATCATGGGTCCCCTCAAGGGTAAGTCATGGACAATAGCTCGAAATGAGTAGAAGTGTTCAAATTAGAAGACACCACAGCGACCACCATTATAAAAAAACTTGCCGAAACGTTTGCTAGTTTTGTAAATCCGCCATGGTTAATATCAGATAACGGCCCTCAATACAAAGGGCAAGAATTACAGAATTTTTGCAAGATGAGAGGGATTAATCAGCGATGGACAGCTTTACCATCCTGCGTCTAACGGTCTGGCAGAAAGATATGTACTAATTAAACAAGCCATTATTAGAAACGAGTCGGAAGTAGGGCTAAGTAGATTTTTGGAAAACTACAGATCTACAAAACACCCCACAACCAATAAAAGCCCAGCAGAGGTGATGCTAAAAATGCGAACCGAATGGGAGTTATTGAGGGAAACCGTACCACAACAATGGTTAGAGACCGGGAACCCGCGGATATTTAACGTAGGAGACTTGGTTTGGGTACGCATGTTTTTTGGGACCAAGCAAATGGGTAGAAGGCACGATAAAAGCCAAGCACAGTAGTCGTTCCTACGATGTATGGGCACAGGGAAGAAAGCACCACCGACACGTGGATCAAGTAAGGAAACGAAAAATCCTGGATTGGACCACACTGGGACAAGAGAACGGGTGGCCGCAAAGGATATCATCAGAAAGGGAAGCGGGAACAAGTGCTTCAAGGGAACAAATGCAAAACCGGGGAGCAAGTGCTACAAGGGAACAAATGCAAAACCAGTCAGGAACGCCTAGAGAAGAACTAGATACCCGCAACGTAGTCGGAAACCGCCAGCATTCTTTAAGGATTTTGTCTGTGAAAAGGGGGGAACTGTAGAGAGGTAATTGGAGTGTGAAGTGCTTCAGGGGATACGTTATTTACCGATGTGTTTTCAAACAAATTATCGTTAATTGGTTGTAACTCATATATGCGTTTGATATACACGTTTTACTCACTTTTCTATTGTTGTATCGCGTCGACATTTAGTAAAAAAAGTTTCCAGATATAACACCATCCATTTTCATCTATAGTATGATCCAAAAATTTTACTGATTTTTTGAACGATTGTAGTTTATTAAGTGCTGTCGTTAATCCTGCATTTTCGATTAAGTGTAATGTTTCTATTAGATTTTTATTATGTTCCTCGTTGTTTTTCCCGCTTATTATGACATCGTCCACAACCATTGGGAAGTCGGGCCTTCGGGCTTACCGCTTCCCACATGTGACGCGGAGTAGAGGTCTCCCTCTGGCTTAAACGAATTATTTCCTTTATCAGAGAGACACGCCGCATCATCTTCTCCCCGTCCAATGCCATATAGGCCCCTTCAAACCATACGCCACCAAATTCGCCAAATCATTCCCCACAGGTTGACCAACCAAGCGAAGTGGCCGCCAAGATCAACTCAGCTGTCACGTCCCTCGACGGCGACGCAGGCTCCGCATCCATATACGCAGTCATGAGAGCGCACAAGCTACCTTTCAGCTGGGATGCTATATAACCACGAGAAGAGCCTGGGGGCATCATTCGCTCATTTTTCCAGCTCACCTTTTTGCCCCCTGCCACCTTCTGTCCCATTTTTCCATTTACTACCTTGTTACCTCTTAAACTTATTCAGTGTCCCCCGAAGCCACCTTTTTGAATATTAATTTTATATTTGTATGCCCACTACTAGGTCGCAATCGGAGCACAAACCTAGACGTAACCTTGGGACTACCACACCGTTTGACACACCTTCATCTAACCTAACACCACCTATCAACAACACCTTAACTGATATAGAATGGAAGATATACTAGACAGACTCGCAAAACATCAAGAGCTAATTATTAACGAAAATGAGGCGAAGTCGGAAAGCCAACGAGGCCACGGTCCAACATTTGCTGAAAATGACTGTAAATGCAGGAAGTCCCGCTTCACTGTCGGGGGCTTCACAAGTATCGGGCTCAGGAATGCCCTCCACAGTCCAAATCTTGCTGGCACCAGAGCCGCCAAGAACATCGCAATCAGTGTGGGAGGATATCCAGCTTCACATAAAAGGCCTTGAAGAGCTTACGGCAGACCCAGAAGCTCAAACAGCCAAAAGAGACAAGCATGAAGCCAAATATGCTTTACACACAGCAAAGCAATGTCACCCCACTTAACCTGTGGAAGAGCTAATACCCATAGTTGACCAACTAAAAACATTATGACTAGCAATCAAATTCAATTGGGCCATTGCAACGCGCACTGACGCTTCATGGCTCAAGGAGATGAGGTCCAAGGATGTTGAAGTTACTTATCAGGCACGCAGGCAGTTTTTTCCAAGCGCTGGCAGGGGGAGAGGCACAACTAAGGGTCGCAACATCAAGAAGGACGCATTCCCTGCCCAGCGTTAGGAAGCGTCTTTCAACACTTGCCAATACGTGGGAAGTCGGGCCCGTGAGCTTACCGCTTCCCACATGCGACGCAGAGAAGAGGTCTCCCCCCGGCTTAAACGAATAATTTCCTTTATCAGGGAGACACGCCGCATCATCTTCTCCCCGTCCAATGAAGTACCGCCCATAGAGGCAACCTCTTCTTCACCGCCACCCAATTTGCCGGAACAGCCTCCACCTGTTAATCAACCAAGCGAAGTGGCTGCCAGGATACACTGAGCTGTCACATCCCTCGACGGGGATGTAGGCTCCGCATCAATATGCGCAGTCATGAGGGCACATAAGCTGCTTTTCAGCTGAAACAAACCAAATATAAATCAAGCGCCTACGGGGCCACTGGAAATTTGAACCACTAGGCTCAGACCTCACCCGCTAATGTCACGATTTACCCTCAAGGTGACCTTCGAGCGATACCGGCCCCCTCTAGACGTCCCCAGGATTAAAGCGAACGGAGGCCTCTTTGGTCCCCCCAAGAACAAACGGATATCGAAGGGATCACCTTCATATTTCTCAGAAATGGAGAGAGCAGGGGTCGTTTCCCGCACTCCATCCTTGGCGATCCGATCTTCGTCTTTCTTCATAGCAAAGAGCAACGGGGATGCTCGAGTAATAACATATTTATCGAACGCCTCAAACTTCAAACCGAATCTCCTCAAATTCGCCACTATCCCCCTCACGGCTAAACAACTCTCCTGACTGCGCAAATGGATGCGGAGCCCGCGTCCCCCCGAGGGACCTAACAGCTGAGTGTAGCATGGCAGCCACTTCGCTTAGTTGTTCAGCAAATGGAGGCTGTTCTGGCGATTAGGTGGCGGTGAAGGTAAGGACTCCTCAATGGGTGTAACTTCGTTGGATGGAGAGAAGATGATGCGGCGTGTCTCCCTGATAAAAGAAACGATACGTTTAAGCCTGGTGGGAGACCTCTTCTCAGCCTCGCATGTGGGAAGCGGTGAGCCCGAGGACCCGACTCCCCAGTTGTCGGCTAGTGTAGAAATACGCACGCTGGGCAGGGGCGCGCCCTTCTGTTGCGGCCCTTAGTTGTGCCTCTCCCCCGCCAGCGCTTGGAAAAAACTGCATTCTTGCCTGGTGGGTGACCTCTACATTTTTGAACTCATTTCTTTGAGCCATGAGGCGTCTGTGCGCGTAGCTGTGGCCCAATTGATTTGATGGCAAGGCATATATTTAATTGATTATCGATTAATATTAGTTCCTCCACTGGTTGTGTTCTTTGACATAATTTTGCTATACGTAGATAGTACTTGGCTTCATGTTTATCCCTCTTGGCCGTTCTTGCTTCAGGATTTGCCGTAAGCTCTTCCAACCTTTTAATGTGCAGATGTCCTCCCAGACTGAGTTGGAGGTTTTTGGTGGCTCTGGGGGCGGCAAGATTTGGACCGTGGAGGGCATTGACAACCCTGAGCCCGACGCTTGGGTAGCCCCGTCATCGAAGTGGGGCTATTTGCGTTTAGGGTCATTTTTTGTAACAGCTGCCTCATGGCTTCGTTAGCCTTACGATTCGCTTCGTTTTCCTTGATAATCAGCTCTTGATTCTTTGCCAACCTGTCTAAAATATTCTCCATCCTATTAGGGGCAACTAAAGGGCGGTTGGCCGGTGGGGAGAGATTTGAGTTATTAGGTGTGAGGAAAGGTGTGGTGACTCCGAACAGGTTAGGTCTAGGGGTGTGCTCCGATTGCGACCTAGTAAGGGGGATGCAATATAGATAGATTAATATATAAAAATCTTTTACGGACTACACGCAAAAATTTGAGAGGTAACAGGGGGTAAAAAGAGGAACAGAAGGTGGGAAGGGGCAAAGGCGTGAGCGTGGAAAACAAGCGAATGTCGCCCCAGCCATTCTCGTGTTTATATAGGGTAAATCACATGATAGGAAGCCCGTCATCCATTATATTGCAGGTTGAACAAATACAGACACGTGCAGCACTTCAAAATCAACTCCATCATCCAGTCGGCCCTAAAAAAGGCTAGAATCCCCTCCATTCTTGAGCCATCAGACCCTTCTCTTGGGTCGAATGCGCCCTGACAGCTCCTCACTTGTGCCTTGGGTAAACGGTCTATTCCTAAAACGGGACTTTTCATGCATTGATTTGTTTGCCTCTTCAAATCTCAATTATGACCCAATGGCCCTCGCCGAGGGGCGCAAATTAACAAAATACAAGGCCCTTTTAAACTCAAGTATTTTCATACCCATAGTTTCATCCTGTTTCGGCTGTTGTGGAAAAATGGCATTGGCCTTTTTTAAATAAATATGCAGACGTCCTCTTCTAAATATTCTCCCTTATTTTTACTAAAACAATCAATTGCGATTTTAATCGCAAAATTCAATTTTAAATCCTTCTTGGAATCATATCCTAACTTAAAAGAGAAAGATATATTTGCTACTTAACGTTCTTATTTAATTTTTTTAATATGCTATATTTGTATTACATTTTACCGTGTAATAAATAGCCATATATTAATAAACATCTTAGGGGGGGGGGGGGGGGCGAAACGAGAAAAGGTGGGTGAGGAGGGTAGGTAATTGGGTGCAACGTATTGATAATACAACACTTTTATAATCTATTTAATAATTATAACTAATTCATAATTAAAAGGTTTCCACTTAGACACATAATCTTTTTAAAGATAAAGTTAGTTTATTGATATATATCTGAACAAATATTAAATACTTCATTAATATAATAATAATATTAAAAAAACATTATGAGTAATATGTCTCCATCTTCTCAAAAAGATTGGATATTAAATTTTGCGATTAAAATTAATACTGATTGTTTCAATAAAAAATCGGGGGAATATTCAGAGAGAGAGGATCGCCTGCCTCTTTGAATAAAGCCAGCGCCATTTTCCCATAGGATCATGAAAAGGAAAAAACTATTGGGATAAAAATACTAGACTCAAAGAGGGCCTTTTTAAGGAGCTTGTTCTATAGCGAAGGCCATGGGGTCATAATTAAGATTAGAGGGGGCAAATAAGTCAATGCGTGTAAATTCCCATCTCAAGGAGACCGTTTTTCCACGGGACTATTAAAGGACCGTCAGAACGCATTCCACCTTCAAGGGAAGGATCTGAAGCTTCAATTATGGACGGGATTTAGGCCTTTATAAGGGCTGACTGGATAATGATATTGATTTATAGTGTCTAAATTTATTCAGCCTGCAGTGTAATAAACTGGGAGGTTGCAATTTTTACAGGCATATTCTTTGATGCTAGTGTTTCGATCTCGTCTCGTCTCGGTCTCGAAAACAAAATCTCGTCTCGGGAGCGATTATGAAAATCTCGATCTCGTCTCATCTCGGTCTAGAAAAATCTCGATCTCGTCTCGTCTCGACTTTTTAAAAAAAAATATATACGGAATAAAAATCTCCTGTTTTATTAAAAATATTAAATAAGTGTTAAAAAATCCAAATGGCAAATTTTTATATTTTTTGAAAAACTTTAATGTACAAACTTTTTAAAGATTTAGCAGGACACGACACAATATAAAGATATTTTAATTCATAAAGATAACATTTTCTATGGAAAGTGCAGACTAAAAAAACTATATATAAATTTGAACTATAAAAAAATTAAAATTTATTGTTCTAGCAAATTATAACATTTGTATCAAATTCACTGTGTTTGTCGACTTAGAAAATAATAAGTTCGCTTATAGTTGACTTAAATGCAAAATTGAGCAAATTGAGACCCTTAATTAACCATCATGGGGGTAGCCAATGGGGGTGGGGGGGGGGGGGGGGTACGGATGGCGGCTGCCCCCCTCTAATATCAAAAATTTGTTGCATTTTTTTAACATCATGGCCAAAATTTCAAAAAAAGTACATTTTGCTCCTGCCTAAATCATTATTGCCCCCCTCTAATCCCAATGCTGGCTACGCCCATGTTAACCCTGGCTAAAGCTTCAAAGTAGACCTTAACATATTTAAGGCAAACGTTTAAGTCATTTAATACCATCAGCAATGATATATAGCGTAATTTGTAATATCAGTTTTGTATATACCATGTGGATGAAATATATATAATTTTGCTTTCCGATTTAAGACATATGTAAATTAGTAAATGGCGCGGTCGTGAAAAAAAAACCTATTCTGATAATGGAGTCTGTGGGAATACCTAATTTTAAACAAGGTGATAATATTTCATTATCATAATAACTATCACCAATATTTTTGAGGCTAAAAATGTGCCTAAATCTACTCGATGCAAAATCATATTAGGATACATGGGTCAAAAAATCATTGAAACTCTAATAAACTTTCTATACCCTGAAGATATATCCTTGTTGAAATATGAAGACAATGAAAAAGGTATTTTCACAAAGAAGTACAATTTTCCACTCAAGATTACAATTCCTGAGACGTCTTAAAAGAAATGATGAAACTCTGATTGAGTATGTAACAAGAATAAAATCATCTGCAGAAAATTGTCACTTTAAATCTAATTTAGATGAACGGCTCCGTGACCAACTGTTAAATGGGTATCATAACATATCATTGGAAATTGATGTCAGGACCAGATGGCCTGAAGCTTTAAAGAAAGAGGGTGATGTGGTAACATTTAATGATATATTTAATCTAGCTGAATCAATGGAGACAGCTAATAAAGAAGTTAACACATCACAAGATTTAAAAAAAATTCAAAATTTTAAAAACCAAATCCAATGTACTCAAATCAAAAGCATAGGCAATCAATAAAACAATTTGCTACAAAAAAGGATGAACATCAACAATCATTCATAAGGAATTGCTATAGTTGTGGTAAGTCACATGCAATGAAGCAATGTCCAGCATTTTTAAAAGAATGTTCCATATGTCATCATTGAGGACACTTTGCAAAAATGTGCAAAACCTCAAACAAAGTAAACCAGATTATTAAAACAATTGGAAAAATTTATGACTTGAATAATGTAACTCACCTTAAACAATACATCCATGTAAGGATAGATCAGAAAATTTTCAAAATGTTATATGTAGAGCTGTTAAAGGAACTTGTTCCAAGGAACTAGTTCCTGGAACTAGTTCTTTTTAAAAAAAAGGAACTAATAAGTTCCTTTTTAAAATGAGGAACTGGAAATAGTTCCTTTTTTCCAATTTAAAAAGGAACTACTTACAAGTTCCTTTTGCCAATTTCAATTTGCATTAAAATTTTTTAAATTAATTTATTATTTAAATATTATTTTTTAGTGTTTTATTCACGGTAGTATTGGTTAAATAAATTTTTCGACTTATGGTAATTTATAAATTTGTTTTTAATTTTTATCATATTCCTAGTAATAGTAAGTTTATAAATATTAAATATATACTTTTGATTTTAGATATGAGTGAGAGTGACATTACCATAATCAAACCTGAAAATATACCCTGGCCTTTATTTGAGGATATTTTTACGCTTATTCAAAAGGAGGCAAAATCAATAACTCTTTGATGCAAATTATGCTCTCCAAAAAATGATGAAAGTCTGGTTGGTCATAATCCCTTGGATTATGACTTTCTTCCTAAACATAGAAGGTGTGCTTGCCACACGTTGAATTTGATTGCTACATCTGATGTGAGAAATACATAAATACTAATGAAAAGTATAAAAAAATATGCTCATTGGTAGTGCACAAATGCCAGCAGTTGTGGAACTTGCAAGGTAGATCAACTCATGCTGCTGAGTTGATTAAAAAACAACTTAGTTGTTATTTTATATGTACTGTTATTACAAGATGGAATTCCTTATATAATTCTATGAGGCACATAACTTCCATTATAAAGGGACAATTTGATGGGTTACAAAGTGTATGTGACAAGCTGAATCTTCAAAAGACATCAGATGAATGTGATTTTATTGCAGAATATAGCTATGTAAAGTTTTATATTAATTTAAACATTAGCATTATTTTAAATGATTTTTAAAGCAATTGCAAACGCAATTGAGTTTTTGGAAGGGCAAAACTATATGTATCTTGCATATTATACCCCGACAATCACTCAAATATTGATGAAAATTGAATCTATGAGCTCCTTGAAATGGTGTAAGCCATTAAAAGATGCTATTACTCAAGGCATTAATAACAGGTTTAATATTATTTATAACGTCTTGTCTAGCTAATTTTTCGAATTTTAACACTTCGTTTTTATAATGTTCTTACGTTCAAATAAACAATATAAAAAAGAACAAAAAAAAATTATAGATTTTTGGATCTTTTTAGCAAAAAAAAATCTGTCGGCGGCTATTCTCCATCCTGCTTTTAAAACAGATTGGAATTGGATTCGCAAAGAATGCGTTGCGAACATGAAAGCAAATATTTTAGAGGATATCAATTTGTTCCTAAATCTCAACAGGCTGGATCTAGTTTATCAGAAATGGATTTGTTTGAATTAAAAATTGATGAAAAGAATGAATCAATTGAACGTTTTTTGCTTTCTAATAACCGAAATTTAAGTCTTTCAGACAGTTTTCCTCATTTAAAAAAACTATTTATTAAATATAATACGCCATTACCATCAAGTGCCCCTGTGAAAAGATTATTTAGCTTGGGCAAAATTTTATTTGGAGACAAGCGAACATGTCTTTTAGATGACAACTTTAAAAATAATATTTTGTTAAAATCAAATAAACATTAATTACCTGATGATTTTTATAAATTGTAATGTATAATATACTGGTTTTATAAATTAATAAAAGATGTTTGTACATTTAAAAAAAAATTTAAAAAAGGAACTGGAACTAGTTCCTTTTTAAAATGAGAAACCGGAACTAGTTCCATTTTAGACAAATGCACTGGAACTGGACAAGTTCCTTTTTAAAAGGAACTTTTAACAGCTCTAGTTATATGATACTAGCTCATCAGTATCTGTAATTAACAAGAATATCTACAACATTTTAAATACACCTCAATTAACACCATGCCCCAAGATAAAAGCTTTTGGAAACAATCCAGTTCCTATATGTGGAGAAACACAAGTCTATGTAAATTTAAACATAACAGCTATTGTAACAACTGTAGAAGAAGACCCCATCTTTGGGTTAAATTGGATGCAAGCTTTTAACCTAAAACTTCCTTATCAAGTTAAGATTAAAGCTATAGAAGAAAAACCTCAAAACATAGAAGAGGAATTGGTTGAAAAGTATACCAATGTGTTCAGTGATGGCACTGGCTGTATTAAAGACTATGAGGTAAATCTTTTTGTAAAGAAAGAAGCCAAAGCCATAGCATTTCCTGCACGAAGAGTTCCTTTTCCTTTAAGGAATAAAGTTGAAGAGGAAATTAAAAGATTATTGGACCAAGATATAATTGAACATGTTGATCCTGCAGCAACACCAATAACATGGGCAACTCCAATAGTAAATGTATTAAAATCAAATAATTCCATTAGAATCTGCGGCGATTTTCGATCAACCCCTTCCTAACTTTAAACAACCATCTACTTCCGACATTTGACGATTTAATTCTGAAGATCGCAAGAGGGCAGAAATTTACAGTAATTGACTTACGTGATGCCTATCTTCAGATGAAGGTCGAAGAAAAGTCGCGACAGTATCTCACTATCGCAACACATTTAGGTTATTATCGATATAAACGTCTCCCATTTGGACTTTCGATAGCACCAAATTTATTCCAACGTTATATGGAGGAATTATTAGATGGGATTCCCCATACCGGCGTACTTCTAGACGATATCATAGTTACAGGGGTAAATGAAAATGACCACCTGCAAAATCTGAACGAAGTACTAAAGAGGGTACAGGACGCTGGTCTAAAAGCAAAGAAGGAAAAGGTTAAATTTTTCCAAAATTCAGTTAAATACTTGGGACATGTGATCGATGCAACAGGGATCCACCCGACTCAAGAGCAATTGGAAGCCATTGTTAATTTTAGAGAACCACAAAACAAAAAAGAACTACGTTCCTTTTGAGGACTAGTTAATTATCAAGAATGGTTCATCCCAATGCTACACGAAAAATGCGCACCCTTGCATGCATTGACGGGCTCATCAATAGGTTGGAAATGGACGACTAAAGAGCAGAAGATTTTTAACGATGTTAAAATGATGCTTTCAACGTCCAATACATTGGTAACCTCATTGCCGTTATACCTAGCGGTAGATGCTTCTGAAACTGGTGTAGGTGCTGTACTATCACACTTACATGCAGACGGGTCCGAAAGAGCTTTTGCGTACGCATCCAGGACGTTAAGCGAGTCCGAAAAACGATACTCTACAATTGATCGGGAAGCGCGAGCCATTGTGTTCGGTGTTCAAAAATTCGGTCAATACATACGTGGTCAAAAAATTGTATTGATGACGGACCACAAACCTCTAGAAAGATTATTCGGAAATCATCGGGATTTAATCAATAATAGATTAATTCGGTGGGCTTTATTTTTAAATGGATATCAATACGACATAAAATACCGATCAGGAAAGAACAATCAATGCGCTGATGCATTGTCGAGACTGCCAGATCCAAAATACCTTGAGACGGATCAGATCAATCACGTAGGACTACTCATGTTAGATGAATTAAAGTTAGATTATGAAATGCTAAAAACATCAACTAAACAAGATCATATGTGTCGTGAATTAATTTTAGCGATCAACCTAGAATGGCGGTTGGATTTCAAAAAATGCCGTTTTGACATGAAAACGTACTACAATCACAGGGAGGAATTGTCAGTTGAAGATGGATTATTATTGCGTGGCAATCGGTTAATAATACCGAGGAACTTACAAAAGTTGGTTTTAACAATAATAAACCAAGGACACCCCGGGATCACAGGAATGCTTAATTTAGCCCGATATTATTTTTGGTGGCGGAAATGGACAGGAGTATTGATTTGTTTGTAAAGGAATGTGACGGTTGTCAAGAAGCCGACAAGCCGAACAAGAAGTTCCCTTATATTCTTGGTCCGTACCGGACCGTCCTTGGGATCGAGTCCATATAGATATTGCCGGACCTGTCGAAAGAAATTATTGGTTGGTTTTAATTGATGCATTATCGAAATGGGTGGAGGTAGCCACACTATCGTCGATTAAAGGACCACAAATTGTTAGGCAAGTACGAAATTGGTTTTGCAGGTAATAGTATCAGATATTGAACCACAATTTGTCGGTGAAGAATTCACAAAATTTTGTGACAACAACAACATTAAGCACGTAACATACACTCCATATCACCCCAAAACAAATGGATTAGCTGAGAGAATGATTCGAACGCTAAAATCAAGATACTGGGCAGCAAGAAAATCAGGGGGAGAGAAAGAACTATGCCTTCAACAAATAATTATGACATACAGAAATACACCTCAGGCTACTACGGGTAAAGCTCCGGCGGAATTGTTGTTGGGAAGAAGAGTAAGGACAGCGTTGGACCCTATTCGACCAGATCCGAAAGAAAAGTGGAAGGAGAGATTAGCTAAACAAAAGAGCTACCATGATCGAAAAGCGTGTTATAGGGAATTTAATGTTGGAGATCCAGTATGGATTCAAATAAAATTAAAGCGGGCTGGTACAAAGGATTTATCATACAACGTAAAGGCCCATATTCATAAAAAGTTCGCACTGGTAAAGGAATTAAAAGGAAACACGCGGAACAGTTAAAATTTAGGATGCAATCCCAGTTCGTCGAAACTAACGATACTAGTCTGGAACAGAATGTTGAAAAAGTTGCAAGTCCAAATACTAGTCTGGAAACGAATGTTGAAAAAGGTGCAAGTCCGATTACGTTAAGACGATCGACTAGAACGTCAAAACCACCTGTACGGTTCTACGAAGAATTTCACATTTAAAATAGGGAGATATGTAATATATAGCGTAATTTGTAATATCAGTTTTGTATATACCATGTGGATGAAATATATATAATTTTGTTTTCCGATTTAAGACATATGTGAATTAGTATAATCAATTATAGTCCATACTCCATAGTGTTTATTGCATGTTTACTATAGCGTTATAAACCACAAAGTGCGAGTGCTTTTAATTATAATAATATCCTTTACAAAATTGATAATTAGATTCACATATCAAAACGTTGTAAAAACAACAATAAAAGCAGCCTTATTATAGGATTAAGATTAAACTATAAATTGCACGTATTTAAGTTTATGACAAAATCATTATAAATTTATATTTCAAATAATTATCTTCCAATTCTAATTAACTTTGCCATTAAATAGTTATTTATCTTATACATTATATGTGCGTGCGTTTATTTTAAATTGCACAATTATGGAAATATAGTAAATTTAAATGCACCTGCCAACCCAGCTTATATGTGAAAAGTAATTCATATGACAAAACTTGTATTCACATAATGTCTTATTGAAATTCAAAAATTTGGGAGGTATACTATTAGGTGAAGCATTAAAATTTTAGAATACTCATGAAGATTTAATTTATTATGGTATCATTAAATACTCTATTGTACATTTGAAATCGTTAGGCGGGTGCTCAAAAATCTCGAGCCGCCTAAGCTTAACTTGTTTAATTATTTACCCTGATTGACCACCAATACATAATTACCGCATTATGCAGGCTGAGTAACTGCACAATATAAATATGCTTTAGTAATATTTACTATTACACCAGAACTCATTCTAAGCCTAAGATTTTATAAAATTTAATAATGATATGGATACAAATATGTGATAAGGATATTATAAAATTATTCACATACACTAAGGGTCAACCATACTTAGGTAAATGATTGCCAAATTTTGAATTTTTTGCAAAATTATATAATATTTACTACACTTAGGAATTTTTACAAATATATTCCAAACATATTGATTTACACTTAATACCTTAAATGTAAATCAAGAAAATTATATACACAATAATTTACTATAATCTACAGACCAATAAAATGTTGAGATCTCGCCGAAAAAGTCTCGTATCGTCTCGACATCATTTTTCAAATTTTCTCGGTTTTTCCGCATCACTATTTGGTGCATTTTATTCCAAGGCGTAACGCTATACTGAAGGATAGCTCGCATTCCCCTAACATGATAATGGGGAATCTAGCAAAAGCCTCAAGCCATTCATGTCCAGATTTATTAAACACCATAGATCTAAGGTTGTAATGTTATTAGATAACGCAGCTCAAAGGGAGATAAGCAACGGAGCGCTAAACCAACCAAGAATCTTATACCTTTTGATTTGGTGTTTGTGGTGGCGAGGTTTCAGGTATAACATTTAAATTTTAAAAGGGATAGGGCCTGTGGAATTTTCTATAGGACCAACAAGGGCATGGGTAATAATTATCATTTTAAAAACTTTTTAATACTTAGCAAAAGAACAATAAATAAAAAATTTTTTAATGTTAAAAATTCCACTAAAAGTCTCAAAACTATTGTTATTCATCATGTAATAACATGGGCGGAGCCAGCATTGGAATTGGGGGGGGGGGGTGCATAATCATTTAGGGAGGGGCAAAATGATCGTTTTTTTACATTTAGTCATATTTTTAACAAATTTTTGGACTTAAAGGAGGGCAATCACCCCTCGTGTAATAAACATAAGATAGCAAGGTAATTTAGGGTTAGATATCTAAATGTAACAAAAAAATATGAATGAACCCTGGTTATGTCCTATCAAATGGCCAATTTCAAATACCTAAAATTTACAATGACAAGGTATATGACAAATTTTATGGCATTTAGCTACTAATTATATAAATTAGTAAAATAGTATAAGATTTATAATTCTAATTTTTCAGCATCATTTTGAGGACTTGGTAGTTCTTCCATAGGCAAGCCTATAGCATGAGCAATATCATCATACAAATCCTTGGGTGAAACTTGAGGTCCCCATGATGTAATTAATTTTCCATTTTGATCAACTAAATATTTCCAAAAGTTCCATGTAGGAGGTGAAGATATTTCTTGGAAAAATTATAAAGTTTACAATATATATTTAATAAATTTATTCTACCAATATCAAATCAATTTAACCTCCAATATACTGCCATAATGGATCGACATTTTCCCATCCTCTTGAAATAACATCTACCTTGGAGAAGATTGGAAATCTCACATTATATGATGTTGTGAAGTCTAATATTTCTTTATTTGAACCTGGTTCCTATGGTATTTTAATAAATATGTCTAAATGATCCACTTGTTCCCAAAATTGATTGCAAGGAAATGCAAGAATTTGAAACTTATTGGTATCTTTTAACTTATTATATAGTTGAACTAGACCCTTATACTGATTGTCTGTGTAACCACATTTGCTAGCCACATTAACTATGAGTGTAACCTAAATTTTTAGTTAAAAAGTATATTCTTTGATTTAAGCACCAATCCACGGTATCTCTCCAAAGAAACACTCTCTCCATTTATGTTTGTAACATTAAAATCGTAAACATCCAAGAAATATCCAAGTTTGCAACTTATAAAGAAAACTACAGCAAAATTTGCAATACTTCGCATTTTTAGGATTAAGCTATTTATTCTAGATTCCAGTGTTAAATAACGAATCGTAAAAATGCATTTCAAAAACTTTCTATTTCTGAGCCCACACATCGCGTTCGTCAATTTGTATGTTATTATTTACAAATAATAAAAAGCGGCTGATAGTCGTTTATTAGGCCTTAGGATTTTACTCATTCTATTAAAGATGTTGCTAATTAGTTGCCATATCTGCCTTTTGCCTAAAGTAAGGGCTCCATTGGCGTAGCTAGGTGGGTGCCGGCCGGACCCGGGACCCCCATAAAATTATAGACTGCCGAACAGCTGAAAGATTTTCAGCCTATATAGCAAGCGCCATTTAGTGGGAAATTGCAAACAAACAATAGAAATCAGCATAATTTTGTTCTAATTTACTTATTTTTTTTTAATTTATAAATTTAGCTATTAGACTTATTTATTTTCTTCAATATTTTGTTGTGAGAAATAGAAATATACCTGTTGTTGAGTTTTTCCTACAATATAGCAGCTATTTTCGTGTCTGAATTATTTTAATAATAAAAATCAGCTCTTAGGCAGTCTATGGTTTTATTAGTCTGCCCCCCCAAGAACAAAAACCTGGCCCCATGAGCCCCCCCCCCAAGGGAAAAATCTTGGGCCCCTGGACCCCGTAAGCCATTTTATTTTATCTTAATTAAGAAAAAATATGAAGATTATAATTATTTTTTTTTTGAATATAACTTTTAATTATAATTTAAAGCCCAAATATTTGTTTAATAAATGCAATTTCAATGGTTAATAGCCTAATATTAAATTTAAATGATATTAGAAATGAGGATCACTATCAAACAGTGGCGTAAATAAGGGGGTGGCAAAAATTTTGAAATTTTTTTATAAAAAATTTTTTAGATTCAAAGTTTTTATTTTATAGTTACAATAAATGACTAAGTAAAACACTTATTAATTTATTTTTGATTATAAATTAAGTAAATATTATTTTCCGTTTTTGAATTAAATTTCGACCAAAAGACTATAAACCATTATTGTCTTTTTCTTTTTTAAATTGTTCACCTGCAATGAAAAGAAATTTAATTCACGATTTTTTCCATCAAATCATTCGACACAGCTAGTAATTTGTTATTCTAAGAATAATTAATTATGATGCTTTATGTTTCTATTAAGTGATAAAAATTTAATGCTTTTTCTATTTATACATTTGTTAAAAAAATTTAAAAAAATGAATTATATCCTAATTTACTTTTATTTTAATCAGTATTTAAGATATAGATGTTTTAGATGAATGACCTTCTTCTTTTAATATATAATTCAAGCAATCAAAAACATTCTTCTAAACCTCTTTAAATTTTTAGCTATATATTATTTTTGTGAAAATTTATTTATATTTGTAAAAATAAATCATGTTAATTTAATCAATAATTTCTTAAAGACTTTTTTTTATTAATTGCTATGCAATTTATGGGCTCGTTTTTTGTTGTCCGTCCGTTGTCTGTCCACCAAGTTATGGCGCCAGCTTTGTGACCTGGAGGTCTAGAGTTCAATCCCAGGAGAGGACGATTTTTTTAAATTTTTTTTAAATTAAATTAATATTTTGTTCTTGTTAATACCATTAATAATATGACTTTTTGACCGTCCGCTGGCTACTGACCGATGAAATATATTGATTTTCTAAACATAAAACACAACTTTATTATTTTATTATCTATATAAATAACATATAAACTTCTACCATTTTAATACCAGCAGGGTGTGAGTGGGTATAGCGCACGGCTTGTGTCCTGTAGGCTCGTGTTCAAACCCAGGAGAGGACGAATTTTTTTTTATTTTTTTTTAAATTAAATTAATATTTTGTTCTTGTTAATACCATTGATAATATAAATTTTTGACCGTCCGCTGGCTACTGACCAATAAAAAAATGACCATTGGCCAAATAAATCGAAAATTTTTTCGTTTTTGAATTGGGTATATTAGGTTACCATTGATAATTACCCTATGCCCTTTCCTACAAGGGCCTACCTCTACTGATATGGGTCCCTGTGCCCCTACAAAAGCCTATGCCTCTACTGATGTGGGTTCGAATCCCGGCGAGGGCAAATTTTTTTATTTTTTAAATTAATATATTGTTCTTGTTAATACCATTTAACTTTTTAAATATTTGTGTAAATTAATAATTAACTAATAATTTTGCATTTATACCCCCTTATGGGCATTCTCACCCCTTCCCACCTTTCTCGCCCATAAATTGCATAGCAAATATGCTACGTTTATACGAGGTATAAATGAGTCGTCCCCCCTTCCCCCCTCCCCTTCCCTTCTCCCCCTTCCCACGAGGGCCGAAGGCCCGAGTATTTATATTATTTATGTATTTTATGCTTATAGAAGTTAGCCAACAAAATTCATCACAAGATGATACTGAGACTGACACATTTTTTTTTTTTTTTACCTTTAATAATCAAACCAAATGGTATTTATAATTATACACTAAGTTTATGAAAAGTTGATTTTGTATTTTAACTCTTTTTAAATAATTAAATTTAGATTCGAGCGACCCTTTCCCTTATGACATAAGTTTATATGTAAATAATAAAAATATTGAAGAGGATAAGCTAGCACTACATGATAAAATTTATCAACCATTTTGTTCAATTTTCCTCGTGATACCACACTAAAAAAATTTAAATTGCAACACTCCTGGTCCAGAAATGGAGCTGGCTTGCCTATTCGCCAAAGGAAAAGGGGGCGTTCTGTAAAACATGTGTACTTTTTGGCCCAAAATTTGGTGGAAAGGGGAAACAAAAGTTGACCATTCAGAAGATGGAAAGATGCTACGGAAATTTTTAATTTACACCAAAAAAAATTATTACACATAGACTCAATACAGACAGCCATATCTCTAAAATCAATTAGAGATGGGAAAAAGCCTTGTATCATTGATCAATTGGACTCCCAGCGCAAAATGCAAGCTAAAGAAAATCGATTAAAGATAGCTCCCATCATTGATACTATTTTGACATTGGGGATTCCAGGATTGGCCTTAAGAGGCCATAAAGATTCTGGACCTAATAAATCTGATGTACAAGATAATAATGACGGTAATTTTAGGGCCCTCTTAAGATACCGGGCTAATGGGGACTCAGTACTTTCAGACTTTTTGAAAAATGCCCCCAAAAATGCCCTTTACCTAAGTCTTCATTTTCAAAATGAAGTTATAACAATTTGTAATGAATTAATCCTCAATTAGTCAATGAAATTAACAAATCTCCCTTTTTCACAATTCTCTGTGATGAATCTACGGATATTTCAGGGGTACAGCAAATGTCCCTTTGCGCCTTTTATATTGATACTTCAACGTTAGCCATGAAAGAAATTTTTTGCAATTTGTCCCAGTTAGTGACACAACAGGTGTGGTATATCGATTTATATTGCTTTATTCTAAACTTCCCTCCCCCCGCTTACTTCTATTTTTATGACCTCTTTTACTTTTGGAAATGTGCCAAGTTGTTTATTCTCACCCCACTCACATACGATCAAATTGATGGTTTTACGCGTAACGATGATTTTACATTTACCACTCGTTTTTATTGCCATCGCGTTCGCGGATATATATTATCATCATTCTTCTATTTTTTTGGTTGTAGTAGTTGTAGTTTTAGTCGTAATAAATTTGATATTGGGAACTAAAGAAAGACAAAAATATGGGCCTCCCTCAATAAATAGAAACATTGATAGTATAGAAATTTTTTAAAATACAATATCTGTGTCAAAATACTGAAGCCGCGCCCGCAATAGAAATTCCAATATCCTGATTCCGGTGTCAAAACAAAGGAAAATATATTCACACTAATTATTCGAGCAACTAACCACAACAGAACGATCGTCTTGAAAGGAAAGTTAAGCATATTCAGAAAACGAAATATATTCTGGGAATTAATATTCTTAGCTAATATTCAATAAAGGTATAAAAAAAATGTTTGAACTATTCTTGAAATTCCAGTGATCCGAAAGCAACATTTGGGAGTTCTGAAAATCAATCATCATGTCTGGTAAAATTGAATTCAAACCCACTGAAAACAAATGATTTAAATAGAAGCCTAGATTCTTATTGTGCCACTTAAATATTATTGTAAGATAGTTTACTTGAATTATTCACATATATTAATTGTATGACGATTATATTGTTATTAATCAATATTAAATCAAACCCCCCCCCCGAGTTTCTTTAAATTAATGGCGAAGGAAATGACAATTTTGTAAAGTGAATTATATTAATATTTGGAAGGAAGGAAATGTCAGAAATTATTTGTTAGAAAGATTTTGAAGGAAGGAAATGACGAAAATTTTTGGTTAGAAATTGTACTACTATACCGGGTATTCACGGGGCTCTGAACTCATTGAGTCAACCTCGGGTTTATAAGGCACTGAACTCAGATAATGAGTCAACCTTGGTTTTTGGGGCACTGAACTCAGTTAATGAGTCAACCTCGGTTTATGAGGAACGGGATTTTGTTAAAAGAACCTATCTTCGGTTTCGGTAAGTAGTGTCAATATCTAGGTCAAGATCGATGTCAATATCAATGTTAAGGTCAAGGTCGATGTCAAAAAGTATGAATTTGGATATTACAAAATTGCAGTGTACCGTGGTCATCTCGTTAAAGGGGTAGGTGTGGTATATCGATTTATATTGCTTTATTCTAAACTTCCCTCCCCCGCTTACTTCTATTTTTATGACCTCTTTTACTTTTGGAACTGTGCCAAGTTCTTTATTCTCACCCCCTCACATACGATCAAATTGATGGTTTTACGCGTAACGATGATTTTACATTTACCACTCGTTTTTATTGCCATCGCGATCGCGGATATATATTATTATCATTCTTCTATTTTTTGGTCGTAGTAGTAGTATTTGTAGTTTTAGTCGTGATAAATTTGATATTGGGAGTAGAAATGAAGATTATTTTATATATTACTTGTAGACTAAAGAAAGACAAAAATATGGGCCTCCCCTTTTGGGGGAGGACTCAATAAATAGAAACATTGATAGTTATATAAATTTTTTAAAATACAATAACAGGTAAGGGGCTAGGAGATTTAATTATCAAAAACATAAAGGATCTAAATATTAATATAAATTTGTTAAGAGGCCAGGATATGATGGGGCCCGTAATATGAGCGGGAAGTTTAACGGTGTTCAGGCATGCATAATAAAAACATACCCAACGACACTGTATGTTCATTGTGCATCACAATCGTTAAATTTAGCTCTATCAGATGCCTGCACCATTCCTACTATACGGAATTGCATGGGTAATAAATATAGATTATATTTAAAATATAATTTTTTAATAGGGTTTGTTTCTAAAGTTTACTATGTTTTTAAATATCCGAAACGTCGTCAGGTTCTTATTGAAATGTTGTTAAAATTGGAAGACAAACCTCCTATAAAAAATTAAAGCAAATGTGTGCGACCCGCTGGGCATCACGGCACGATGCCGTTTCCACCCATATTTTACATCGAGATGCCATATATCCAGCATTGGAAAAGATTTCAACCTGGTATGACCACGATGTTGTAACAGAAGCTGCGACGTTGCTCACTTCTCTACGGCAGTCAGAGTATTTAATTTTTCTTTTATGCATGAATAAACTATTTGGCTACACATCTATTTTATGCAAGCAATTGCAAAAAAATGACTTGGATCTTCAACAAGTTACACAGTTGGCGGAGACTTTAGAAGATCAAATGAAATAAATCAGAAACAACGTTGATGAAGATTTCAACAAGTTTTTCTAGTCGCTGAAGATAAAGCTAAGTTGTATGATATCGAGCTCAAAAAACCTCGGTTTGCAAAAAAACAAACTTGTAGAAGTAACATTAATACTGAATCCATTCAAGAATACTACAAAATTACTATATTTATACCAACTTGATATTTTTATTACACAATTGAATGAACGGTTTCTGGACAAGAAACAAGTTTTAGAAAATTTCCAAATTTTATTTCCCCAAAATTCCTTTATAGTTTCACCAGAAACGCGATTAAAAATAAATTTTCTATCGGAGTTTTATGCAAATGATCTCCAAGGGACTAATGAAGATCTCATAGCAGAATACAATATTTGGGATATGGCCTTATCTAAGATCTCAGAAGGATCTCGTCCAATAAATCCTTTAAACGCCTTATCCGAACATAATATATTAAAATCCCTACCAAATATAACGACTCTTCTATCTATTAGCCTGCCTTCCAATCACAACGTGTACTAATGAACGAAGCTTCTCAACGCTGAGGAGGCTAAAAACTTACATTAGAAATACCATGTCTAAGAATAGATTAAATGGATTGGCTTTATTGACAATTCATCGGGAGTTAGCTCCTACTCCCGATGAAGTTTTTAATATTTTATCAATGGGGAAAAGAAAATATAAAAATACTTTATAATAACTTTCTTTTTATTTTATTTGCAAATTTTATGTTTTTTGAATTTATATTTTTGTTGTTGAAATAAAAATGCTATAAATTTTTTTTTGAAATTCCCCCCCCCCTTGAGAAAATCCTGGCTACGCGCCTGCTATCAAATTCTTTGCAATAAGGCTAAAGATTTAGCTTCAATTTTTGATTTAGTACCTTCTAAACCTATAAAAAAACCAAAAACGTATGACACTTTTACTCTTTTGAATCTACCAATTCATTAATTGATTTTAAAATTAATTTTTATTATCCTATCTTCGATAGAATAATAGCAGAATTAAACATAAGATTTTCGGAAATTAATATCCCCTTTTTGCGATAAATCTCTTTTATCAGAAGTAATTAATTATTATATATTAAAACTGTAAGATGCCGAAATTATAATGGCAAAAAATTATGTAGTATAATAATGCTTTACTTCGAATAAAATAAAATGCAATGATATTTTTTCACTTTTTAAAATTTTGCCCTCAATAATGTTTCCAAATTTTATTATTTTGATTAAAATAATTTTAACTATCCCAATAACTTCATGTTCATGCGAAGGAACTGGATTAAAAAAATCTTCGTTCCACAATTCGACAAGATAGGTTATCTTCCCTAGCTTTATAGAGCTTAGAACATGACTTTATAAATGTTAATTCCAAAAATTTGTTATAAAATTTTTATTTCAACATCAAAATTATAAAATCTGGTATAAAACATAAAGAAAGTCATTATAAATAATTTCATATTTTTTTCCCAGCGTCATCTGGTGCTACTACTTAGGGCCTCATTTTCAAAATGAGGTTATATCAATTTATAATGACCTAATTGGTGTGCTCGATATATTGACTCTTCTAGATTAGCAATAAAAGAAGATTTTTTACAGTTTGTGATACGTCTGGAAGATGGCTAAGCGACATAATTATAAAGAGCATATAAATGTGTTAAGAGGCCAGGATGATGGGGCCCAAAATATGAGTGGATACCCAACCCAACGGCATTGTATGTACATTGCGCTTCACATTCATTAAATTTGGCGCTTTCAGATGCCTGTACCCTTCCTACTATACGGAATTGCATGGGTATGTAATATATATTAAATATGAATATAATTTTTAAAATAGGTATTGTTTCCAAAGTATATGATTTGTTTAAATATTCCAAACGTCATGAAGTTTTAATTGAAATGTTGTCAGAAATGGAAGATAAACCAAATTAGGAGAAATTGAAGCAAGCTGGTATGATCACGATGTTGCAACAGAAGCTGCAACTTTAAAGGACCCAGATCTTCAGCAAGTTAGACAGTTAGCAGAAACTTTAGTAATAGTAGTCGATCCTAAGGCTAAGTTGTATGATTTTAAACTTAAGAAACCTCGATATGCAAAGAAAATGAACGGTTTTTGGACAAGAAACAAGTTTTGCCAGATTTTTGAATAATATTTTCTCTGAATTCTTTGATTGTTTTGCCAGAAACGCGAATGAAAATAAATTATAGAAAGATTTCGTCCAAAGAATCTCTTGGACACCCTATCAGATTATAAAATGATGTAATCTTTGCCAAACGTCACAACTTTTCTTTAAAATTATTTTATCATAAGAAATCTCCGGGGGGGGGGAATTCCCCCCCTGTCATTTATGCCACTGTTTATTATGCATTACATTTTTATTATCCATTCCCTTCTGGCTTGCTTCTAATTAAAATCACATCTCACACAACATTGTGGAGATGTAGTACAAAAAATGGATAAAAGTCAATTGTAAGTAGTTTATTACTTAGGGTACAAAGTTATCCAACTAAAGGTCTTTTCATGTAACCCTTAATTTCATATTTATATAAAGTAACCTAGGCAAAATGGTCGTGGCAATAGAGGTATTAGAATTAAATATGGGCATTTTTTTGCATTGACATAAATTACATTTTAGCCTCAGCAAGAAAATTTTTCATGGTACAATTTTAACAACAAAAGGTGTTGAGCGTATTCATTCATTTGATTCACCTGTTTTAATTTTTTACCTGTGCGATGGTAATGCAGAAAGTGTCCGAGGTCTATTGCCATAGGTGCAATGTTAAAGTGTATCCAGTGGATAAAATTGGTCCGCTTAAAGGAGCTTACTTTCATCACCAATGCTTTAAATGTCGTTTTTGTGGTTTATCATTAAATATGAAAAACTTTATTCAGAATCAACTGGATCCTGATGACAAAGAAGTAAACATTTAAATATTAAGCTGACTCTATACAATTTTATTGTTGAATGTTAGGTTTATTGTAACAACCATGTTCCAAAATCATTGGCAGGCCATGTTGGAGGTGATGCGATTGGGATTCGGAGTGCTTTACTAGCACCTAGAAAGGGTCAATCGTATAATGAACAAATCAGGGGTAGTGACAAATATAACCCAGACATGCATGCAGTTGAAATCCAAAATGCACTTTTAAATTTTAAGTTTTTCCGAGAGCAAGATAGTCCAGCAAAAAATGAGATGATTGATAATTATATGTTACAAGAGAATGATCAATATTCCAAGGATATATTTAGGCATGACAGTAAAAATGTAAATTTAAAATTATCACATTCATCGGGAAACAATCTTGTCTCAAATGGGTTTTCAAATCAAGCAGGGCAACCTCATAATCAATATGGTTCAAATTCCCCAATTACTTCACACCCTAATAGAAATGGCATGGAAAATACCAACCTTTATAATGGCAAATCTTATTCACCCACAATAAACAACTTTTTATCTCAGACAAACTCTATCAAAACTGGCAGCCTTAGTCCCTTAGATGATATTGTTGTAAGTTAAAATTATCATTGACAAAATTAAAATATTCTATAAATTAAACACTATTTTTTATCATTTTAAAAAATACCTTTTAATAGTTTATAATCCATATTTTTGTGAGTGACTATAAACATCTTGCAGATAATTTTATTTATTTTTAAGTATTTCACCTTTTACATTTTTTTTAAACATTAGCTCTAATATCTGGTATATTTTTTTAATCCATCATGTACAAATAAATTTATTATACATGTTTCTCCTAAGTGCATTCATATAGTATCAAAATAATGTTAAAAACAATTTCTTTTACAAAAGAGTCTCGAACTTTATTGTGTAACCGAGCCACTTAATTAGTATCATTTTATACATGCAATTTTCATCCCCATTCATAATAATTTTATTTAATATATACTACTTTGACAAGCCAATTATATAATTGCCAAGAGATTAAACGGTAATTCTCGTGTGATAAATCTGTTAAAGGCAAACATAACGGGTCTTCCTCCCTACACATTAATTCATGATCCCGTATTTATAAGTATTATGAACGCTCGAGTTGACGATAGTTTCCCGTAATTCAACCCTTATACTTTCTAGTTCTACATATAACTTAAGTGAGAGTGGTTTGTGAGTTGATAGTTGAAGATATGTATGTGCATGGGCGTGGCCAGGGAGGGGCGGCTGCCCCCCTCTAAATCCAAAATTTATTAAAAATATGGCTAAAATTTTAAAAAATTATCATTTTGCCGCTCTCTAAATCATTATTGCCCCCCTTCTAAACCCAATCCTTGCTACGCCCTAGTGTATGTGTTTCATATTTCTACTAGTCGGTCTCAAAAATCTGAGTTATACAATTTTTGCTTGACATTTTTTTCGTAAAATGTAAAGTAAAGCAGTGAACTTATTTATACACGATCGTTTGATTTTGGGGGTAGCAATTGAAAATTGTGTTTTAATTTGTCAAAGGTTGTGAATCAAATTTCGTGAGAAAGCCTAGACCTCAAGGGGAAGGGGGGGGCGACGAGTGCAGAATTTTTAAGATTAGCACCTCTAAAAGCATTGCGATTAATTGCGAAGAAAAGGGCGTTAGTTCAGCTATCACTAAAAAATTTATTTTTTCCTAAAGAGTAATACTAGTTGCGCCCATTAGCTAAAGCCCTTGTTTATTGAATCTTAATGTGATTTTTTTAAATAGAAATGGCACTGCTTTACCCAAACTAGCGCCTTACATAAGCCTAAAATAAAGCAGGTTATTGAATGGATACAATTACTAATATTAAATGCAAAATTTGTCTTTGACATAGTTTCACTACATTTCACGTCAAATTGACTTATTATACCTATCAGCGTTATTTTGATTAATCTCGGTGTCTCTGTTGCAGATAAAATGAACATAATCTGTCAAAATTATTGCTTGTTAACACATAGCGCATCTTTAAGCTCAGCTTTATTACACAATATCTTTTGTATTAGTAAGCGGGATTAAAAGGAATTACTATTATAATGCGAAATGAAATTAGAGCAATATGGTTAAAAAAGGAGAAATATTTTACATGTTAAAGAATTTAGAAAAGAAAGCTTTGGATTGGATAATGAAATTGGCTCATTCTTTTGTCTTTCCGGTCGTTGAAATTGATGTGATATTAATCGTCTGCTTTAATAAAATTATCTTTTGGGTTTAAATTTAAAGATTTTTTTTTATTTTAACAATAGGTGTGAAAGTTAAAATTTTTATAGTCATCTAATAACCTTAATCCCAAAATCAGAGAAAATTGTTTTAAACTCAACAAAGCTACTTAGAGAAAGCTTAAAACTTTTTTAAGTCTTAATATAAATAGTAAGGAAAATAATGATAAGCCGTACTTTCAAAAAATTAGTTTATATATATTAAAGGGGCCTCTCTTTGGTTAAAATGTCATTTAGATTCAAAAAAGATAAATTTTATTATTATTTCACAGACCGCATAATGTTAGAAAATAGAGGCAATTTCTAGCCATATTAAATACAGAACCGTTTTGTTTTTCGGCCTTTTTGAAATAAAATTTCTAAAATAATTTTTGATTATCATATATATATACTTTTAGTTTATCTACTTAAGGGCTCAACTATCGATTCTTGCTTTCGCTCTGTAAAAGCAGGCACTAAATCTCAAATTCTTGTTTATTGATAAAAAAAATATTATTATCTCGCAGATTCTTTTGAACCATTTAAAGACAATAGTTTTTCATACATACTTTAGAGTCTTGAAAGGAATTTATGTAACTAAGCCCTGCTACGTGTATTTTGATTGTCTTCGAAATCAAGACTTCTAATGTATTTAAGAGAGTATAATAAAAAATTTAAAAAAAAATGAAACCATAATTGTATTTAAAAAACACCATATTTTTTGAATAAGTTTCAGAGCATGCCCCCGCCCTTAAGCTCTTGCCGTTATTATAAATATTAGAATTTGGACAATACCACATGTTACTCAATGAATACGGTTTTTATAAAAATACTTCCAAGAGCAATTTTAAAAGATCTCCCAAATTTGAAGAAAGCTTAAATTGATAAATGTTAAGGTAATTGAGTCGTTGTTCTTCAGTCTAAAATTTCACCTTTTCCACTTTGCAAATATGCAATGTTTTGGGATAATTTTTCGTAATGAGAATAATGATACGCTTAATTATCAAATTCATTAACACAGAAGAGTATGGGGAAATGTTGTTTTGTTCATTATATAATGCTATGATTGTGCTTTTATAAAATTTGTGGAATGTGCCATATTATTCATTTTAGGACTTTTAAAAACACAAATATTTTGGCTGAAATTATTGTCTTGAAAAAACTAGATTTTATTTCATTTTCACGAGTCTCTGGCGAATATTACTCCTTTGTTTGTCTATTTTGTGAAACTATTAATTCATAATATTATTAACATTGAGCAAAGTATTATATGACAAAACTAAGGAAAAATATTTTTTATAAAGAATATATATATAGTTTTTATATTAATTCAAATTTGATCACGACTTTTGTGTTTTATGCATTAATTTGTGCCACTCGACAAATATACCTGATAAAAAAGGACTAATTTAGGAAATATAATAAATTCATGAATAATAAATGCAAATTCTACACACAATGGCGTAGCTAGTTTTTTTGCCTTGGGAAAAGTGTGTGTCAGAGGCTTTGAAAACTTCAACCCTTGGATTGAAATTTTAAACTTAATGTTGGGTGGGGACATGGGCGTACGCAGGAGGGGGGGGGGCTAATTTATGAAAAAAAAAATTTTTCAATGCAAAAACATTGAAAAATTAAAAAAAATTATGTTTTGCCCCCCTCTAAATGAACTTTTGAACGTTTTGCCCCCCCCCCTAATTCAAAACCTGCGTACGCCCATGGGTGGGGATATTAAACTAAGTTTAAGAGAACGGATGACCTTATATTTTGGCCTGTTTGATCGATATTTTAGCTGCCATTGGTGGAAAAAAACTAGGGAGTTGTAACAGGCGTTTGGTATGGTCGCGCTTACTTTAAACTAGTGTTGTAAAAAGGGCTGGGTTTTGCTTGGTCGACCTTTGGTTTTGGCCAACTAAACATAAATAGACCAAACATTTCTTGGTCAAACCCATAGACTAAATAGACTGCTCATCTCTTATATATTAACGCATCAAAAGTGTTGCAAAAACGACCGCCATTTTGAAAAGTGACGTAGAATTTGTATAGCGATGGATAGTATTGGTCAATAATCATTGATTTTATAATATAAAACAACCCATTTTAATCATTATAGCGATTTTAAAAATTCATCAAACCATATAAATTGGCCAAAATTCATGTTAGAAAATAAGTTTAAGTGTAGATGGCGCTATAAAAGTTAATATTATTTATAAACAATTATTAATATTCATACCAATATTTTAATTTTTAAAAGCTCATGTTGATAAAACTCAAAATGATTTACATTTTTATATCAAAAAAAATATATAAGGCATAACCGAAACCATTATAAACATAAACCTAACCATGCAATTCACTTTTCAAAATGGATGCCAAAATTTGGAACACTTTTTAAAAGTGGATGAGCAGTCTATTAGTCTAAGGTCAAACCTTTGGTCTGCTTATGTTTAGTCGACTAAAACCAAAGGTCGACCAAACAAAGACCAGCCCTTTTTACAACACTACTTTAAACCTTGGGTGTAGACAGGGAGTGTCGACTGCCCCCTTTAAATCCAGAACTCCTTAAAAATACAATATCATTATGCCCTTTATCAATATAAAATGTATTAATTTAAAAAAATAAATAAAAAAAAAATTTGGCCTCTCCGAGATTCGAACCCACAGCCTTGAGAGGCATAAGCGTTTGTAAGATGCGGACCCGGACACGTTCGGTGCGACATGACGGTGCGTGACACGTTCGGCGTGACATCGGAAAATGGAAAGTGAGCCCATAAATTGCATAGCAATTAAAATTATCATTTTGCCCCTTCCTTAAGCATTATTGCCCCCTCTAGCTCCAATCCTGACTCGGCCATGCCCAAAACCAAGCTTTAGTTATAATACCTAGTTAATTGATTAATTAAACAATTTTGTTAAAATTTTCTTATAGGTGCGAACCTAGATTTTTGCTGGTTTAAAACTCAGTTTTTCATTTGCCATAATGATTTTTGCATGGGCGTAGCCAGCATTGGAATTAGAGGGAGGGCAAAAATGAACATTTTTCGAAATTTTAGTCATAATTTAAAGAAATTTCAACATATATTTGGATTGAGGGGGGGGGGCAGCCGCCCCTCCCTGGCTACGCCCATGGATTTTTGCAAAGCGCAACTATAGAATACGTTAAAAAGTCTTGTTGCCACCTTAAATTGCATAGGAAAGGGGGGGCATGATTATATATTAACAACTCTCCTAAGGTTAAGTAGGGTGTCAAGTTAGATGGTGCACTCTTCCCCTCTCCTTGCCCCCCCCCCTTACCTTTATAAGTTTGGTAAGTAAAACAGTCTCACTTTGTAACCTTTTTGATCGCATTCGCAATCAATGAATGATTTCGAGGTGTGAAAAGTCATTGGACGACGAGGCTACCTTATTTTAAGATGTCATCAATACCTCCTTTTACATAGCTCTTTTCCGGGTTTTTCCTCTCTCTCACTCTTGGGTCTAGTTGCTTTTTGTTTTACGAGAAGGGATATATATAACCACGAGGTATCAATATATCACGTTCGCAACAGGTTAGGTCAATTGCCTAACCTGCCACAACAACACATTCAGTGTGATGTGCAGAGAGTTTACTGATCATTCTATTTATTTAATTAGCTACTTCTATCCGCGGTTTTCCAATAGGAGGGGGGGGGGGGCTGGGGTGAAATACCTTTATTTGTGGTGATATTTTACAACTTTTGCTCGTCTTTTACCTTTTGCCCCAATTTCTGACCCAGGTCTGGCCAGGCTTTATTAGCCTTCTTGTCAAGGAGTAAATATAAGTTTTAGATGTATATAAAGTTAGGGGACTAAACGCTTGAGTATTTGCAGGTTAGGTGAAGGAGCTACTAAAATTTGTTTTTTATTCTAATTACACTTCTATGTAAGGTACATTTATTCAAATGGATGTGTAGACGAAAACGAGTTACAGGCTTTTTGATAACATTAAGTTTTGTAGAAAACTTTCACACACATATCATTAATCTCATCCTTATTAATAGAGCATATGCGTGGCCATGGTTCAAACTATGAAAAGTCCAAAAAATTTGGGTAACGTCACTTTTTGTGTACTAATCATATTTTCATTGAAACAAGTGTTTTTGGCTTCAACTGTCTCCCCTCTTGGCTAAACTAAAAATCATAACTTAAGTATTAGTCATCACCCATCATATTACAATAATAATATCAGTTTTCGGTGAAATAATAATTTTATATACAGTCGAAACTTCTTAATCGCAAATCGGATAATCGCGAAGTTAACAGCCATTTTGTGTTTTTTTAAACGATAATCGTAACAAAAGCATCGTTTATTGACAAATCGCTTAATAGTACAATATCGGATATTCACAAACATTTTCCAGTCCTTAAATCAACCAGATAATTACATAAAATATCGTTTTATTGTGAAGCGTAAGAAATGAATATATAATACAATGTACATATACTTTTATTCCCATATTTTAATCGCGAAATATCGGTTAATCGCGGGAAAAAAAATCAGGCCCAAGACTTTGCAATTAAACGGTTTTGACTGTATATACACCTATAAAAACACACATACAAACATTCCAGGATGTAGAATGACTTATAAATTGATGGGAAGGAGTAGGGGGGGTCTATACTGTGAGAGAGATAAAAGGTGGATGAGCGTTTACGTGCTTACCATATTTATTATTTGTTTATGCTATGCAAGTAATGTAATACATACATAACTCCCTACGACAGGTAATATTCGCGATTGCATGTCAAATTGATGTAAATGCCTCTTCTCTCTTTTGTTATTGAAACCGAGACTTATAATCCCCTTTCTGACCTTCCATTCTATGCCACTGTTAGCGCGAAGGGGGGGGGGCAGGGAAGGGCGGCTGCCCTCTTCTAAATCCCAAATTTTGTTGAAATTTATTTAAATTATGGGTAAAGTTTCAAAAAAAGTTTATTTTACCCCTCTCTAAATCATTATTGCCCCCTTCTAATTCCAATGCTGGCTACGCCCATGTTTGCATTTATATATATATTTTTTTTTAATTCTGCCATCAAATTTAGAATAAATATTAGATCAACTTTGTGGCCACTTAATATAAAGGGGGCAGAGGGAATGTGATTTGCTTAAACTTTTTTGCATGAAAAAAGTAGATTTTTTATGCGTTGGAAACACTTACCCTTGATGCGACGTGGGATAATTTAGTGTTGTAAAAAGGGCTGGGTTTTGTTTGGTCGACCTGTTTTAGTCGAATCTGGTGCATTTCGTAATATGTGCATTTCGTAATAAGAACTACACATTATCAAATAAATCACTAAATCTAACCCTAACCCTTGCCTATATTACAATTTGCCTAGATTACATTAAATTTACAAAATAAACGATAGTAATATTTACAAAATAAAAGATAATAATATAAGAAAACTTACCAAACGCGGAGGGTTATAACTGCGCATGCGCATAAGCAATTCTTGCCTGTATTACGAAATGGACATATTACGATTTGCACAGAAGTTGTTTTAGTCTACTAAACATAAACAGATCAATGGTTTTTTGGTCTGTTTATGTTTAGTCGACTCATAGGCTTTAGTCGAAATTTGAAAAATAGACCAGAGTCGACCGTTAGTCTTAGTGGAACCAAAAGCCGACCAACCAATCAAAACGCAGCCTTTTTTTCCCAACTCTGTTAGGCTGAAGTCAATTTCTATTCATTTTGACGTAGCTTTTTGCGACTAAATCTACTATTTTTCATATGTATTTAAGATATGATCCATTATTTATTTTTATTACTCGTCGCCAAATTATCGCCATATAATATAAGCTTTTTGTTTTGATAAAATCACATGGGCGTAGCCAGCTTTCGGATTGGGGGGGGGGCGAGCAAAAAGTATTCGCCATCGCCGAGACTAAGTGAGAGCAAAAAAAAAGGTCGCCAATTTCAATTAGGGGGGGGGGGCGAAACACTAATTTTTTTCAATTTTTACAAAAATTTGCATTAAAAAAAAAAATTCTCTAGGGGGGGGGCCCTGCCTACGCCCATGTAAAATCTAGTTGTATATACAAACCATGTTGATATGTGACCTGGTTTAACTTGTCTTTAAAGCGAGCGTTAAGTATAGCGCTTAGGATTTTACACAAATACAAATAATAAGGCGCTTCTTTTATTCCTCATTAAATTCAGATTTGTCACGTATTAGACCTATAAATATTTATTACATTGCATTCGAGCCTAAATTGCGCTTATTATTTTAACCGGCTAACCTGATTTAATAATATCCCGGAGATTGACTATATAAGATAGTATTTAAAAAATATAATTAATATATTGAATGTGATTTTAAGGCACATATTAAATGTAATTTGGGTCAGGATCATTTTGTTGTGCCATTGAGAAAAAAATTGTTTTATGGAAAAGTAGCGCCACTTTGCCAATAGTTTGGCGGTCACTGAAGAAATGTTGAAAGAGGTTAGGCAATTTTCGGGGACTTTTTTTGTGAACCGACGAGGTTAATAGAAGCCATAAAACTAGAGGTTTTTTTTGAATCAATTGAAAAATGTTTATCTTGTTTATTTAAGAGAACAAAGAAAGCGGTTATAAATTAATGGTTTTACATATGTCAATGCATGAGCGTAGGCAAGGGGGCAGGGAGGGGCGGCTTGCCCCCCTCTAAATTCAAAAATTTGTTGAAAGTTATCAAAATTATGGGGAAAATTTCAAAAAATTATGAATTTGCCCTCCCTAAATTATTATTGCCCCCTATAATTTCAATTCTGGCTACGCCCATGTGCCATTTTAAAATTTGTTACAACTATCTCCATAATGATCTTCTGCTAGAGGTTGAACTTTCTGTGGGGTCGTGTGTGTTCTCGATAAAAGAATTGGATATTTGTTCGATTAATTCGATACGCTTGGGTCCTCAGTTACCATGGTCATGGCCACTATTGGGCGAAAATAAATTTTTAAAATATATATATCAGAGGGTAAGATTTGTTTAAATTTTTCTGCCCGGACCCGACCCGGTCTGATTTTGTAAATAAATTGCCGGCCCCAACTCATCTAACTGTCGAGCCCTGGCATGACCCTTTTGCCGCCCGAACCGAATTGGTGATTTTTTTTGATTTTTTAGCAGGTTATTAGATTTTCGATTTTTTTGGAAAAGAGCTATAATGAAGCTACAAAATAAAAAATGACAAAGTTTTATTTAAATAACACACCATATGAAAAAATCTCATGAAGCCTGAATTGCCCGAATCTTGTCATGGTGCCCGGGCCCGCCCGAAAACTTAAATTTACATTGCCCGGCTCGTGAGCCAGTTTGAGTAGGCCGAGTTTTTATGGTCTCTGATATCCATTTTTCCATCTTACTTCTCTCAGTAGAAGATAAGGTCGGGGGGGGGCTTGCTTACGGAATTTTTATGTGTTTGTCTATTTCTATGTTTCCATATGGCACTCACGTGACAAAATTTATGCTGCGTAGCTTAGCTGTTCGAACTAAAGTGGCAATTTTGTAATGGTCATAGTTCGAGGTTGGACCTCGTGACCTTACGCAATGAGAATTAGATAGATTTGTTGGTGGTATAGTAGTATAAAAGAGTTTACTCCAATGGTAGGTGAAAAATTAAATTTTTCAGATAGATTATTTAGATAAATCAATAGCAAAATTAATATAGGATTGCTGCGAAATTCAAAGTATTTTTCGATATTAGGAGGTAAAAGTATCAAAAATGATCTAAATTTAAGTCTATAATATACCCTTTTTAACTGAGTTTTTTTCGAAATAAGATTATCCTTTTTGCCACCCTCAGGGTCCCTCAAAACCTGTATGAATATGTATTCTTCTGCATCTAAACGATTACATTACCAATTAGAGGTGTGCAAGGATCTTTTTTTGATACGATCCGATTCGAGGGGTTTTTGAAAAATTTTATATCCATCCGATCCGATCCGAATTTTTTAAGATCTAAATCCGATCCTATCCGATCCGAGTTTTTTAAAATCTAAAAACGATCCGATCCGATCCAAAATTTTTAAATAAAAATTTTACGAACAGAACTTTTTTTTGATGATTAAATTCAAAATACATAAAAATAAGGTATAGTAATTTTAATAGACCCGAAATAAATATAAAATTTTATTTGACTAATTCCATATTAATAAAAAATCTAAATTTTCTGGTTTAATTCGCGTTCTTCTTTCTTCAATGTTCTTCCAGCCACCGAGAAATTTCTTTCCGAAGTGGTAGAGGTAGCAGGTATAGCTAAAACTTTATTTGCCAGCTTATCAAGCCTTGGCAGGACTGTTTGATATGAAACCCACGCAAATCTTTTTTTGAATCATATTTGCAATCTTCATTTCAAAGATAATTATGAAAAGGTATACTAAAAATTATTAATTTAATTAATTAGAACTTATTATTGTTTATTTTAAATTTGAAAATCCGATCCGACTTCCAAAATTAAAATGTTGATCCGATCCGATCCGATCCGACTTTCAAAATTAAAATGTTGATCTGATCCGATCCGAGTTTCTTCTAATGTTCTTCCAGCCACCGAGAAATTTCTTTCCGAAGTGGTAGAGGTAGCAGGTATAGCTAAAACTTTATTTGCCAGCTTATCAAGCCTTGGCAGGACTGTTTGATATGAAACCCACGCAAATCTTTTTTTGAATCATATTTGCAATCTTCATTTCAAAGATAATTATGAAAAGGTATACTAAAAATTATTAATTTAATTAATTAGAACTTATTATTGTTTATTTTAAATTTGAAAATCCGATCCGACTAAAATAAAATGTTGATCCGATCCGATCCGACTTCCAAAATTAAAATGTTGATCCGATCCGAGTTCGGACGGATCGGATCGGATTGATCCGTGCACACCTCTATGCCATATAAACAACATTGTCAAAGTTAAAATAGACGAGTTATATTTAAAATATTGAGTTGGATGGCAGATATTTAGGCAAATTCACAGGCCAATTGCTGATTTATTTTATATAATTGAAGGTGGCAAGACTTGATTATTTTTTAAGTTTCCTAATTTAAAAGCTAATATAAAGGCCGAATGACAAATTTTCAACTTAAGACGCTTAAATTAACAAAAATTTCTAATCAATATGTCCCTTACCTTATTTGTGCACATTTCAAAATGGCGGATAAACGGTAAACTTATTTTAAGTGGACGATCAGCTTATCTTGTCTATGAGTGTAAGTGATTGAAACTTCCTAGGCATTCCGGTATTCCCCTTCTCTTACATTTATCCTTGCTAATGACAAGTTATTTCTAAACTGGTGGTTGTAGCTTATCATAACTTGGCTTGTTCAAACTAACGCGTTTGAAAGAAGTTAACGTTCCCGACCTAACTTTTTCACAAATACCATCTATAATATACTTAAAATTTAATATATGCATTTGCGTTAAATGACCTTTTGATATTAACATAAAACACAAATATTCTCACATGTTTAGTTGTATAGTAATAGCCTCAAAACTCTATTTGCCAATTTTTTGTGTAAAAAAGCTTAACTTTTTTAAACTAGAGTTTGGGATAAAATAGAAAATTTTTTGTTATTAGAAGAGGGTATAACAATAAAAAATAAATAAATCACCTTTCAATATTATAACGGTGTCATTATAATCTATCACTGATAGTGTTGTAAAAAGGGCTGGGTTTTGTTTGGTCGATCCGTTGGTTTTAGTCGACTAAACATAATTAGGCGAAATTTGAAACTCACACCAGAGTGGACCGTTAAACTTAGTTGAACCACAAAGGTCGACCAAATAAAATCCAGCCGTTTTTACAGCACTAATCGGCCAAGGTATAAGTTGGGGGGAACGGGGAAGGGCGAAATTTTGTGAATTTCATTTATAGTTTTTTTATAATAAAAATTTTGGGTTTATGGAGAGAAGAGTTAAGATGCCTTCCCCCGGGCCCCGGGTACCAGCTTAAACCGCGTTGCCTGATAATTGTCAATGTAGAAAATGGCATATCCTTGGCGAAGTACTTACAAATTTATTTTTTAAAAACCTGTTAAAATTTAGTGCTTTTATAAGGTTTAAGGTTGACTACACAATTTCCTTCACAATTATTGAAATTTAAATTTTTATTTTTTTTAAATCTTAAAGGGGGGACTTGAAAGATCAACCTTCAATTTGAACTTTTTTTTTATCATTATCTGAAATGACCGACGAATCTAGGCAAAAATCGTAGTTTTTTAAACCCAAATTTATATACAGTGCTCATAATATTTATATTAATGTGGTTTGTGTTGTGGGGAATGATAATGACTGGTGTACCTTGTATTGCGTGACGCGTCCTTAAAATGCTAAGCACGTGTGATGTGTGTTATTAATTACGTAGCGGGTGGCACTTCCAAGCAAATGACTTCCCGGTTCAATCAACCTGACCCCCCACCCCCCCCCCCCCCCACCCCCCCCCCCCCCCTTCACTCCCGCTCACTCTTTAATATACCTTAAAATAGGATGGCTTATTTTGTTTGACAATTAACAACCCCCCCCCTACTTATCTATGAATTTATTTGCTATGTACATGTGGAAATTGCAAATTTTTTAAAAATAGACTGGCTGGCCCCAACTGATTTGCACGTTTTGAATCATTTGGAATTTAGATAGCGGGTTTTAAATCAGATGAACTTAAATCTCAGTATTAGTGTACAAGGGCGTAACCAGCATTGGAATTAGAGGGGGCAATAATGATTTAGGGAGGGGGCAAAATGGTCATTTTTTGAAATTTAGCCATAGTATTAATAAATTTCAACAAAATTTTGGATTTAAAGGGGGGCCCATGTTAGTGTATATAAATATTAGAAATATTTGGACTAATATGATATGGGTTTTAACGAGGTACATGTTGCCTTAGCCTTTTATTAATTTGAATTAGAGAACCGCGACCCGACCCGACTTGTCGAAAATTTTGAGATGTCTTCGAGTCGGGTCCGGGTTGAAAATTTTAAAATGCTTTCGGGTCGGGTCCGGGTTGAATATTTAAAAAAAAATCGGGTCGGGTCGGGTTTGGGTTGAGAATAGATACATTGTAAAAAACACATTAAATTGATTTTGTAAAGCTTGCCCCTATAGAGTTGAATAAAAAAAACTTATACTACTTTTATACATAATACATTGCAAATCAAAAGTCATCAAACTTTTTTATGGGTACTATTCCGAATATTTTACTAAAAAATATGTTAGAATGCTTGCACCGTTTGGGGGGTATACTATAAAATCGAAATGATTAGACTTATTTTTTGCGTTTTTAAAGGCGTTACTCGCTCAAAGAGAGAGGTCGCCGATACAATTCCGCAATGATAATCGCGATATAATTTTGATAGATGGGTCACACATCTCGTACAGGGGTGTAATGGGATAATATTACTTCAAAAGGCATTTCATTTTTCACTTATTCTTCCTACCCTTATCTTACATCCGTAGCCCCTGTCATCCCCGTCTCTATTAAGTCTGGCTATTTGCCTCCAAAAAAAGACATTATAAATCCCTAGAATTTTATGTTTATGATTATGCGTTATTTCCTTTTTTGAGCCGCCAAAGTGAAGTATAGACGTGAAAAGAAGGGTCATAAAATTATGGAATGTGCTGAGGTATCGTAGGAAGGAACGATACCCCTCGAAGGCTTTAATTATGTCGGGCGGTACTATATCGTTTGAGTGCGACTATTTAGTTTTAATGCAAATTTTTTCCGCTCTTTTTGCCGATCTTAATGTTTTTATGTTTTTTTTTAATGAGGTATGCGCTAAGCTAGGGCCCTTGGATTCGATAATAGATTTGGAGAATAACAGGCTCATAATAAATAAGTTGTATGATTACTACTCATAGGCGTAGCTAGGGAATTCTTTGTTCTCAAAAATATGTTTAAATGTTATGGATATCATCATTTTGTCCCTCCCTAAATTATTTCGCCTCCTTCCCCTATAATTTAAATCCGGCCTACCTCCTTGTTATTGCTACTAGAGGTCAAATAAATTTCTACCGCAACCTGGTCAGGCCCGATTCTATTATTAAACTGTCCGCCCGGGCCCTCCTTAACCTTCTAAAAGTTCGCGGCAAAACTAATGATTTCTATAAATTTTTAGCAGTAATTTTGTTATATTTCCCAAACATTTTGAATAATTATTGATATTTTTGGCTAAGAACTACGATTAATAATTATTATACAACTAAATAAAAAAACGACTAAATACATCACGGAAACAAAATAATACACAAAAACAAAAAAATACTTTATAAAAAGATCAACTTGAGCCCATGGCCGTTTATGGTCTCTGACTGCTACACCTTTAGCGCATGAGTTACTTTATTATTTTTCCGAATTTTTTGATGTTTTTAAAACTTGGAATAATTCAAAAATAATTATAAAAACAAATTTATTATATTAATCTTGGGGTTTTTAGGTTCCCACTACAAAGAAAAATGCTTTATCTGCTTTCTTTTATATATTTTTAAAATTGTATTTTTTAACACCTAGGATTATGAATCACAAATCGATTTGGAACGGAGGCTGAGGCAAGAAGAGGACGAAATGTATGCTACGTTCGCTAAGAAACGTAAACAAGAAGAGGGCTTGATAGAAGCTCGTTTTCGGGAAGAATTTCATCGGGCTTTGCAAGAGCTGAGGCATAAATTTGAGGGAAATTCACCCTCTCCACCCCATTTAAATAATCCTACCTCTGCCCCACAAGGTAACAACAAATGATAATAATTTATATGGGCGTAGCCAGAATTTTAGGGAGGGGCAAAATGATTATTTTTATAAATTTAAGCCATATTTTCATAAATTCCAATAAATTGTTGGATTTAAAGGGGGGCAATTACCCCCCCCCCCCCTGCCCCCCCCCCCTCAGATTTTGGTTAAACAAAGGGAAAACCATTTATTTCAAATTATTGTAAAAATACACGTTGAACAGGCATAGAGCCTTGGATCGAAATTGTATTGGATTTTAAATTACCATAGTGACTTTATGCTTATGTCAAAAAATTTCTTGGGATCGAGTGTGATTGTGTTAATAATTTTTGATATTTGGTTAAGAAGTTGGCTATTCTCGCGTCTAAAATATTGAGGTCGTGGTCACTTCTGGGTGAAAATGAAATTGTTGAGGTATTTAAATTTTTCTACTTTAATTCTCTCCGTAAAAAAGATAAGGTCGAAGTGTCTTCGCTTTTATTAGAGGAGCTCATAAGTATACAATGAACTTTAAAGTCACAAACTAATCGAGGAGGTGCATGTTGGACGAAATTAGATACTAACCACCCAAAACCTCAGATTTTATAAATTTCTATTTTTCCGCCAATACTAGTTCGAGGGTATTTGCAATTCTCAACTGGTTTAAATCTATCTCAGTTAATATAATTGTCGTTTCGAAAGATAGATCCTTTTTTTTGTTCTTTTGATTAACCTAAATTACAATCGGTAGTGTGATTTTTTGTTCCAAAAAGGCAAACTTTTATGTTAAAAATGATATATACGGTCCACATGGGCGTAGCCACCCCCCCCCCCTAATTTACGAGAAAAAAAAATTTTCAATGCAAAAACTTTGAAAAATTAAAAAAAAATTTGTTTTGCCCCCCTCTAATTGAACTTTTAAACGTTTTGCCCCCCCCCCCCTAATCCAAAACCTGGCTACGCCCATGACGATCCATATATGATTTTATTTGCCTTCGTTATAGGCATCTATAGAAATGTTTTTATTAAAGTCCTGTTCAAACCACAGCCCGATATTTGAAGCAATAATATAAACTTTGGGTTAAATTTGAAATTGATGAATAATGAAATACACGACAAAAGGTATATTGGGGGCATTTAGAACCATGGGCGTAGCGAGCATTAGATCGGGCAATAATGATTTAGGGAAAGGCAAAATGATTTTTTTTGAAATTTTAATAATTTTAACAAATTTATGGATATAGAGGGACATCTGCCCCTCCCTGGCTACGCCCATGTTTAGAACCCTGCTTAATTGCTTTTCATCGGGCTGAGCCCAATCCGATCCTGGGTTTATTACTTTTTGGCTCGACTAGAGTGTTTCAGATTTGCCTCTATATGAACAATTTACCATTTGAAATATGACAAATGGATGTCGAGGTGCATTTATTTCAATTCGACCCTTCAAGGTTACGTAAAGAAAAAAATGGGGACCGGTCCGACCGGAAGTAGTGGGGCGGTAGCTCGTGCCCGTGGGGGTGAGGACGTACTCGAGAGGGAGGAGCGTGATTTGGAGCGACGCCTTACGGTGAAGAGAGACAAGGAGAAGGATGCCCTCTCCCGCAAACTCATGGAATTTGAGAGGGGCGTGGCCCACGCGTTGATTGATAGACACGCTTGCGAGATGCTCAAATTCACTACGCTCAGGGGTGCGAGGGGCAAACAAAGGGCTAACATCTTACCTATGACGTCGTCAACTTTCGTTATGACCTCAGCTGTTATGTCATCTCAAGTAAACCATGTGTCTTATTTTCGCAATCATTTTAGGTGTTTAAAATTGAATATCTATAATGTCTGTTCTACTTTTGACATTTATAGTGATTGATATTTTCAAAAATTACGTTTATATAAGACCAATTAAATATAAACCGAATTAAAATGTTTGTATTACTAATAAGACTTAGTTGATTATGGGAAATCGATGTACACTCTTTTGATACATAAGTTTATTCTACATGAAATTTATAGGCAACGAAGTCAAATTAATTTTGAGGAGAGTTCTATCCTGCCAACTAGTAATGTAAAAGCGGCCGACTAAAACCAAAGGTTGACTAAACAAAATCCAACCGTTTTTACAACACTACTGCCAAGTGCCAACGCGTACTTGATGGAACATCGTTTTTTATAAGCAAAAAGACTTTAAAACCCACAGTTCTCTTGTTAATCATACATTGCAAATTTTAAAATTTCATGAAATAGTGCAATAACTTTGTCAAAAATACATTAAAAATTTTCAAATTTATTCATATATTTTAGTAATACTTGTAAAGAAATTTTAAAATCTAGCTAAAATAAAATATAATGTTATGGTTTAAGATATCACCACCCCTAATATCCTCCTCATCCAACATGGAGGAAATGAGTCCATCTTCATCGCGCCTCACCTATTACAAGGATAACCGGTCGGACGTGGGTGGTGGTAGCGAGAGATCTCGTTACTTGGCTTACGATTACGTCGAAGCTAAAAATTCATCCGCTACCAAAAATAGCGCCAGCCCCGCTACCTACGCCACCGATATGGCCGTTTCGGGTCATCGTACTTCGCCCCCAAACGATTACCACGATTCGCACAATAAAGTTAGCGATTTAAACCTTTAAAATTTTCGTTTTTATTGTTTAAATTAAAAGCTATTGAAAATTGAGGATGTAATGATATTTACATAATAATCTAGTATCTTAATAATAAAGATTTGATCAAATTTTAAGTTTTTGGGGCAGCTCTAATAGGTGGTCAAGCTGCATTTAAAAATCTTTTAAAAAATCACATATCTGAAAATTTTTGGGAATGATATCATTTGATTTTTAAATTATTAATTAATACCTTAAGCGAAATAACGAAATTGATACAAGAATTGTTAAGATATTATGCGTTCATATTTTGAGAAGTTTATAAAATTAAATTATAAGTTTAAAAATTTTTTAGGACCCCTTCTGCTCTTCGAGTTATTATTTTAAATTGGAACAAAGGAGTTTTAATATAAAAAAATTCTGATCTTTTATACTTTTGCAACCCTTATCGAATTTTGTAAAACTTTACATTTATTTTGGCTGGGCATCTATTAAATTAAAAACAAAAAATAAGTACCAACTAAAGTTTCTAAATTCCAGCGCCAATTTATTATATAAATAAGATTAAGTCAAGATTTTAATCACCTCAATCGGATGTTTTGTTCTACAATTTGGGACTAAATGCATGGGAATATGTGTGCTTGATTTGGTTATTAACTAAAAAGGTTTATGTTATCACATATTATTTTTATTTTCCGATTTAACAATTGAATTAAATATCCATCATTTCTCGTTCATATGTTCATAAATTAAATTTAGATGTCATAAAAATTGTTGGTTTGCCTTGCATTTTGGGAAATTTAATTTATACGTAGTAGTTCAAATTGTTAATTTTTTTTTGTCTTTTGACCATTTATTTACATTTTTTGCATTAGAATTCGTACAATTTCAGCACAGAACCCCCGTCTCCACGCCCTCCAAAATGCCCCAAATCGCAAATCTACAACGATCCATCCATTTTTGAAGAGCTAGATCAACGGGCTATTAATGTATTTCCCTCACATTTTTATTTTTGACTCATTTATATCTCAAAATTTCCTATATAAAAATGATCAAAATTTAAAAATTTAGATGTCTAAATACTTATTTTATTTTAAACAGTACGACTTTCTTCAATGTTTTTTGGATCTATTTAATTTTCAATTATTTAGATCGCTGGCAAGAATCAAAATACTTTTACGGATCTAGTGCGCCAATTGACACGTCATTGTGCGACAGACGTCCAAAAGGCCAGGTTAGTTGCATTTTTTGCCTCTCCTTAATTATTATTTGTTATTAAATAATTTTAGATTTTGTAAATTTTTAACGAAATGAAAAATAAAATTTCGGTTAAAAAACAGAAATTAGCTTTCATACTTTATTGATTCTGGCCTTATTATTTAGATTTACATGGGTTTGATATATTTTTAAACAGCCAGCGCTATTAGGTGTCATAAAACATGATTATCAGTTTTCTTGTATACTTTTTTGTTAAATTACCTTATTTTAGGTCTCAAGTTGACATAATTTTTATTTATAACAACATTATGCCTAATTCGTGAGTACTTTTTTTATGTTTTTTATAAAAAAAAATATTTTATCTAATACTTTAATATAGAACTCTTTTTCGCTGGATCACTATCAAGAATCTCAACAATATGACGTTTGACGATAACGTAAAATTGGATACTCCTATGGGCCTTTTACGAGGAATCAAGCTAGGGACCGAGAGTTATCATATGCTTTTTAAAAGATTATGCAGGTTTACCTTGTTGAAATTTTGCCTCGTTATTTTTGTCAATAAATGAATTTAAGTGCTCGAAATGTTTTTTTGCGAATTTCAACTAATTCTGTAACGATGCTCAAAATTATGACTAATTATTAATTTAAAATTATATAATAACCTGATTTAACGTGAAATTTTTACAATCAAATTTTTTTTTCAAGTCTTTTATTTGAATAATTATGGAAGATTTTAGCATTCGTTTCACATTAATTTAATAGCTACAACACCTCATATTCCAGCCCTTTTTCCCCGAGTCTTAAAAACACTAGCTATTTATATTTCAGGGTTTTATTTTTGTAAGTTATAGAATTGTGACCCATTCAAAATAGCTAATAAATATAATTCAATTGCAATATCGGAATGCTTTCCAATCATTTATAATTATTAACTTTTTTTTACTTATTACTTTCATCTTCGCATAATATGTATTTTTTAGAATAATAATAAATTATTAGCATATTAAAGATGCCACGTAGCATTTTAAAAGCATAAATGCCAATTTCAAAACTCTGCCATTAACAAATATACTCAACTCATTCCATGAATGTCATAGTTACGCCGGTTTGCATTGCGTGGTTATCCGAGGCTATTCCAAAAGCGCTGGCTATTTGCCCGGCATGAAATTCGAAGAGGACAAACGCTTTAGAAACACGTGGAATGCAGCTTTCTTAGACGGTTCTTGGCGATTCGTTCAATGCAATTGGGGAGCGCGACACTTGGTGAATGCCAAAGATCGTGATACCGAAGAAGTCTTACAACCACTGAAAATTAACGTGGGCACTTCTTCTTTAAGATTTTTTTGTTGTTTATTATCCTTGGGTCATGGATTAGTATTCTGTCAAAAATTGAAAATATAACTTTGAACAAGTATTTTTTTTACTACATAGGTAGGATCTATTAAGCGTATAATTTTATACACAAATGACATTTTTGCGATGTTAATGCAACCCATCCAACTCCTATGCACTATTGTTGTAAAAACAGCTGAGTTTTTTATGATTGACCTTTGGTTATAGTCGAACTTTTTTTAGCCTATGACATGAAAGATAATTTAGCCAAATTAGCCTTTAATTTAAAAAATTGCTCTAGATGGCATATAAATTCGACAAGTATCTCTTATTATTTGATTTTCGGCTCTGACTCGTGGTAAATGAACTTCTTTCTTTACCAAATTTTATGTCTTTATAATAATCCTATAAATGAAAAAAACACGTGATGATTTAGGCTTTTTCTGTACCACAGTGTCGTATTCATTTCAATACTCGTTAACGTTATTAATATGTGTAAGGGCTTGTCTTAATATTGGACTTAAATTTAAATCGCGCGAATATATCATCGTTGACAAAATATCATGTTCAATTTCAAGAGTCAAACTTGATGGTTATTATTAATTTTTTTGATAGTTAAAAAGTTAGTTTTATTTATTTCAACACTTTCGATAAATATAAACTTTTCTGATACCAAAAAAATCATACAACATTTAAGCTTACGAAAAATTTTGCATCTTACAAAATCGCTGTTATGTTATGCATTTGAAACTTGAATCTACTGTGAATTCGAAGTTAAGACGCGGCTGTACGATGATTTTTGCTGCTCAGCAACAATGACTAGACAAGCCATAACATATAAAAGATTTAAGGAGTTTTTTATACATATTTGCATGCTGTCATAAACCTGAGGGTCAATTTTCATTTTTTTGATAATATTTTCTCATAGAACACCATTTTAACACTCTTAACTCACTACCCAATTATTACCATACAAATTTGCAGCACTTATATTGACATTCAAACTTTATGTATGCCTGAATAGTTCTTTAAAATATTATTTACTATTGTCATTTTTTGCGATAGTTATAAGTTTTTTTACCATTGATAAGGATGCCAATGGGAAAGGTGTCCTTAATAGCGTGGATAATTTGCGATACGAGTACGACGACCACTACTTTTTAACCGATCCCGAGCAATTCATTTACGAATTCTTTCCCAAACAACCCGAATGGCAATTACTCAATCGATCTATAACGCTCGAAGTTAGTGTTTTTAACATCTAAAAAATATATGAATTTTATATTATAATTTTATTTACTTTAGTTATCCATGTGTTATTTCATTGTTTCTCGTTGCAATTGAGGCTTTATAATCTGCTGGGAGGGAATCTTAAGTTAGAGACATTCCTGTTTTCAATTTTAAGAATGAATTTAATTTTTATTGTTAAAAAGTTTTTTTTTGCGAAATAAAAATACTTTTTACGGCTATAAATAATAATTAATTAACATGACTCTTATCTGCGATATAATTCTTTATTTTTGGGTGTCGTGCCTTAGTTTAATTTTTTAATTTTCCATCCAGCGCATGTCGTTACACTCATATAGTAGGTCTTTTATGTGGCATCTCTAGCACATTAAACTTTCCCCTTATAACTTAATTTACACTATTTATTAATTATATTTAATCAACACTAAGTGAAATACTAAGATTTGATGTAAACTCTCGCATATATCGCCAGAAATGTAAGTTGTAATTGTTATTTTACCCTTTTTATATTACAGGTCCAAAGATGTAATGATTTGAACTATTATAAAATGCCGATATTATTTACATATATCTAGACCTAGAGCATATAAACATATATAAATGTGTTTTTCAAATTGAATAGGAATTTGAGAATTTGCCCTTCGTGAGAAGCTTATTCTTCAAGTTCGGCTTGCAATTTTCACCTTCTCCCAGCAATTCATTAACCCCTTCCCTCAGCAATAACGGTTCCTCGGCCAATGGTGGTTTTGCCATGCCACGCCAAAGAGCTATCATGTTAGCCGATCCAACTGGAGCCGCCAATTTAACCCTAGCTATGCCATCTCATTTGGTCTCCTCACTGGTTTTCCACTACAATTTGCGTTTTTACGACGGGGATCGAGATAGTTTGGACAACGTTAATATGCGAAGATACGTAATGCAAACGCTAGTTGGAAATAGCGTGGTCTTTAAAGTATGCCATACATAACAATCGGTTTTGCTTTTGGAAATTTTAATAATTTCGGGTACTTAAAGAAGGTGGACTGTAGAGTTTAGATTTAATTTTCCATGGAGCAGACTTTTTGATCTAGTTAAATTAATGTTGATATGCTGTCAAATCCGAAAACAATTTGGGTTGTTTTGAAGGTGATCAAAAATTTGGCTAAATTTTTAATGCCCGAGTTAGAAGAATTTTTATTATCAAGTTTAAAACTATGAGCCACAACCGGTTTCATTCAGACTGTTGATTGGATCCTTTTATTTAGCCCATTTGTCTGATTATTTCGTTTTCTCCAAAAGAGCATAGCTGATTAAAATACGACTGAAATAAATAATACTATAAAAAAAATAAGATCAAATTTTGAATGCGAAATTTTATTTTGAGACCTCTGACAGATTAAAATATTATTTTGAGCTTGTATGGGGCTCACTATGAGTAATCCGCTTTTACCATCTAAGTTTGGCCCTGGTTTGGTCCTTCATTAAATTTACAGAAATGTGAATATAATAGGTGGTGGGTGACCTAGAGCATTTAAGATGAGCTTTTGTCGTGCGTTTAGAAGATGTATCTATATTAGACTCTTTTAGTAATAGGATAGTGCAGGGAACTTAAATTAAGATTTTGGTAGAAAGTTTATTATCAAATTTTTTAATTATATTAAACTGTAAAATATTGTTAAAGAATACTAAATTATCGATTTTATTTTATCTCTTTTTTAGATTCGAACTTATTGAGTATTTAAGAGTGTGTAATAATTGGGTATACCGATGCGTTTCAAATTTTATTGTAGTAGTTCTATTGATAGGATGTCAAACTTAATAATAGGCGTACAGTCTCGACAATCTCGAGTTCTACTGAGTTTCTATTTTATTTCATGAAATGTATGCCTTCACCTTAAAAACTTGATACATTTACTTATTTTAAAAGGTCCATTGCCCGTGCAAGGGGGATTTCATCTTGGACGTTTTCGCTAATCAGGTAAATGCGGGAGACTACGCCTCGGGTCAGCCGATGCGATTTAAAAGCGTGTGCAAGGCTAAAATTGTTAGCGAAGTGCTGGAAAAAATCATGATTCCACTTCCAGACTGTGCCAGTGGTGAATGGGGACCTATCAAGGTTCACTCTCATATTTTGATTTTATTCAGTTTTGTGTTTTCAAAAGTATACTTGTCACTTTGCAATGGCGTTGTCGAGTTTAAAATCTCAAAATTGATTTTTTTATTTCAAAATAAAGATTATAAAAATCTAAACCGCAATGGCTTTGTATAATTTTTTTTTGTTGCATTATAAAATCACTTTATAGCTGTTTTAATCTGCTCTCTAGCACGAAAAACTTTGTTTAAAGTTTTTTAGATTTTCATTTTGTTGGTCAGGATGATTAATATCATAGGTCTATGTATAACGCAATGAATTCTTTTTTTAAACATTATGGCAAACTTAAATAGTTATGTAGTAATCCAGTACCTTTTAAGACAATCTATTGCTTCATGGATGCTGTGTATTATTTAATTCCTTACTAATTTTTGGGATTAAAAATCATTATAATTAATTAAAATTTGTAAAATTTGGCTAATAATAATTTAATGAATAAACACCATCATGATAGGCTTACAAGCTATTTGGTATGATACCTGCAAGTCATGAAGACAGTGTTATAAACACTAGCACCCCAAGATTTATCATTCGTTTTCGCCTTTCACCCGCCCGTCGCTTGATAGATTTTGTAGCTGCCTTGCATAAAAATGGCTATGACGGAGATCGGGAAAAAGAAAAAATCCTTTCTAAGAGTGTAGTTCCCCGCTGGACCCGAGAACGTGAAGATGAAGAAGACTCTGTAGATAATACTCATAACGATAACGATTGTCTGACAACAGCTGTGAGAGTCTTTTATTATTGATTTTTTTGGATAATCTTTAAGTGTCAATTGGTTAAAAATCCAATTATTTGACGATAATGGAAAAAATTAGTAGAAAATAAAACATCGAAATGCGTCACATAACAAAAATAGGCTTCTCTAATATAAAATCATCTATCGGATCTTCAAAAGATGACCAAGAATATTTTTTTTGCATGTAGGATGACAATATATTTAAACATTAAGCGAATAATAAAGATGTACTGGTTTAAAAAGGATCTATTTAGTTTTTTTTCTTAAAAAAGGCCACTTAGAATTAGAAAAGTTCCTATATTTATTTAAATGAAATCTTATCTAGCCAACTAACATTGCCTTTACGTAAGTCGACCGTTAACAAATAACGGGGGAATTTTAAGAGTCTTTCTAGTTATGATTTGCAAAGAATTAGATTAAATTTTTTTTAACAAATTTACCTTTCCTTTAATCTCTGATATTTTATCTCATTAAATTTAATCAGGAAAACTCGTTTATTAATATAATTAGACTCACAGCTCTACTAACAATCACAACAATGGTAGTACTTGCAGCATAGCCTTTGATATAGCACTACCGGACGAAGGCCAATACGGGTTGGATATTTATGCTAGGGAGGAGCACGATATAAGCATTACTTCTGCTGGCAATCGAAGCGAAAAATACCTTACTAGTATGATTGATTTTACCTATTACATTCAAAGTTTTTTTATATGTTGGGGGGGGGGGGGGATCGTAAGCCATGACAATAAACCTTCATTTTTTATTTTTTTAGAAAGGTTTTTAGAATTTTTGCCATGGGTCTTCAAGGAAATATAATGTTTTTCAATTTCGTCAAACCATTCCACTTTAAAAAGGTGTACTAGCGTTTATAGATTGTTAATGATGTTAAATATTTTTAAATTTGGTAAAGGTGTCATAAAAATATTTGTTATATTTATTCATAATAATAAATTAATTATAATTTCTCTGGATTTTTGCAGACGGGGATGCCCATTCATCGCCCATAATGATTACCAATAATGAAAAAAGGGAAAACAAAAATGGGGCCGTTGGCGTTAAAGAAAAGCACCTATTGACTCACGCTTGTAAATACCTTATCAACTATCGACTCAACTGAAACCTTTATGAATGAAACCGCCCCTTGTGAAAACATATGTTTTAAAACACTCTTGGACCATTGGTTTAGAAATTTATATTATTACAAAGTCTTTATAATTATCTACTATTTACTACTTAAATTAAACTTACTTATTTATAAATTATCATTATTATAGTTTCTATCGTCTTTAATTGCGGATTTTAACGTTTTTACGATTGGCATTTTATCATCGGCATTTTTTATAATATTTTATTCACCATTCTACCATTATATTTTTAAGTTATTTCAATGAATGATTGTCGGCATATATATATATTAAATTAAATTTACGGTTACAATCTTTATTTATACGCGAAATATATTTTTATAAATGCAGCATGCACCCATTTCATCGAATCTCGCTCGTTCATAATATTAAATACTATCGACGATAAAGTAATTAAAATTTGAAGAATATGTTCTCGGTTGCATCCTACTTATAATTTTATGAATTTTTAAATCCTATTTCACAAACATAGTTTGTTTTAAAGCAATTGATCCTATCTATGCCTCCTATATATTAGATTCAGGTAAAGGTCGAGGAGATGAAATAATGAAAGTTCTTGGTTAATCTAATCTTATATATAAAAATGAAACTATGTGTATGTTTATATATGCCGCCACTAATTTTGGAAAACTACCAGACCGATTTGGCTCAAAATTTCACAGTTTATTCCTGACACTTCGCAGCATGTTTTAAGATTTGTTCGAGCCAAATCGGTCCTGTAGTTTTCGCGTATTCATACGCGTTGCACTGTATACGGAAATAGAACAATAGAAGTAGAACATATAGACATCAACCTTTATTTTTACTTCAATAACCGCTTTATCATCATAAATGCCCTAAAATTCCAACATAATTTAATACACCCGGGTAAATGGCAAAACAACGTTTGCCGGGTTCATCTAGTAATTTATGATAGACTTTAAATAATAATAATAACATGAAACAGCCTGTTGTTCGTTTGGCTTTTTACATGGTAAACAAGAATTTATTAAGAAACAAAATTTTTTTTTAAAGACATCACAATTTTGAGGATAAACCTATATTTCTCAAATCAAAAATTTGTCTAGAATATAAGTTGCAAAAATAAGGGGGCGTAGTTGGTATCGCGGATTCAAACCCCGCTTTCACCACTTTCTTTAAAAAGTAAAATATATCAAATCATCAACACGGCTGTCAGGCCTGGATAACCGAGCGTCACCCCTCATCCAAATATCTAAAGAAATTGACTACCTTAGTGTGACAAACGGCTATTAGAATTTTTTTTAATAAGTTGCGAAAATTAAACAATATTTGCTGATCCAATTAATGTTTAATCAGTGGTTACCGGAAAAGGCTATTTGTATGAGGCTGATCAAAAAATGTTTTAAGAATTATTTAAATGTATGCTAAATCTTAAATTATTAAGACAGTAATGTAGATTTTGGTATACTATTGACTTAAGAAATTTCTTCAAATTTAGCAATTTTTTCCTGTGACTGTTTGTCACCTATGTCGCTTATCTTTCATCTCATCTCTAGGATCTGGACAAATTATAAAAAACGCTATCCTTAACTTTTTATACTAACATTTCCGCATGCTTTTACTCGCTGTGGCTTGTGGAATATTCTTATAAGTCATAAGGATTTGTAGAAGGCAAATCTCCTTATATCCACCCATGGGCGTAGCCAGCATTGGGATTAGAGGGGAGCCATAATGATTTAGGGAGGGGCAAAATAATCATTGTCTAAAATTTTAGCTATAATTATAATAAATTTTTGGATTTAGAGAGGGGCTGCCGCCCCTCCCTGCCCCCCCCCTTGGCTACGCCCATGTCTCCACCTCCTTTCTTTCCTGTTAAATATTTTGATTAAAGCGTCCTAATTATTCTTTTTGCTAGTTAAACATGATAGAGCTTTGATCGTACGTGTTTAGTTTTGTTGGTCAAACAAGAATTGCGTGCTAAATTGACTTCCATTATACAATATTATTTGTGATTACATACCTAACCGGCAAAAGCAATTTCGCAATTGTTGAACAATTTCTGGTCTTGTATAGAAGATAGCATTACTAATTCCACCCATTTTAATAATTGCATTCCATCGGACTAGCAGCACTACTATGTACTAGATCCCAAGTGCGTTGCAATAATGACCAGAATATAAAAGCTCTGATAGTCAAACTTTCTAGCAAACGTCACATTTCCTCTATATTGCCAAATATATTTTACCCTTAATAAAATAAAGTATTATTTTTAAGAATAATACCTATTAAAAACAACATATTTAAAAATGGTAGTTTGTCCCGTATTAGTAAGTAAAACGATATTTTGCAAGTAAAATTGCAATAATTACTATTATTATTTGTAATCAAATTTATAAATAAAGAAGTTTGGACATCTACTGCAAGAAACCTATAAATCAGTAGTAAATAAAATGTATCACATATAAATAGATTAAAAAATTTAAATACCATTCTATTCTTCATGAGTAAAACAAAATAATTTTTAAAGCAGTAATCTGAGTAATTGCAATGCAATATATAAACAAGCTAATAATTAGAGGTCAGATCTTCAAAAACAAGTTCCCCAATTGCTTGCAAAAAACAAGCAGAAAAGGATGAAATAGTTTTTTTGAAAAGGTTGGCTAGCTCAGTTGTCATTCTACATTTTTCTTAAAATATAGCTTTCTATTAATTAAAATTCCACTTGGGGGGATCTAGATCTTAAAGGAAGATTTTTATAATTAAATAGCAATGTCTAAAATATTTCCTATGAAAGACGTGCAATTATCAAATTAAATAATGAAATTGTTAAAAGGATCAACTGATTACCAAAAAGTATTTTCAAGAGTGAAACGGCTGACTACCCCAATATTAGATTAAATTTGATTAACAAAAATACACCTTTATCAGTGCAACGTTCATCTCGTATTTGCTAATTTAATTATTATTTGAGTGGCAAATTGTTGGCTACTACAATACCTATCTTTATGAGCGTAGCCAGGGGGCATAGGGGCGACTGCCCCCCCCCCCTAAACTACGAGAAAAAAAAATTTCAATGCAAAACGTTGAAAAATTAAAAATTCGCCCCCCTCTAATTGAACCATTGAACGTTTCCCCCCCCCCCTCCTAATCCGAAAATTGGCTACACCCATGCCTAACTTCTAGCTAATTCTTTTAAACGTCAATCATTTTATCAGGATAAGTAGTTTTGTGATTTTAGCCTAATACTAATATATATAAAGTTTGAGACTTTGGAAACTTATACCCGTTAATTTAGAATATGTATATAAAAATTTAAATACGCATATTTATTTTATCTCGCATAACATAATGTATATTTTGCGAAGTTTTCGATCAAACGTAAATAACCTATTTAATGATCATATGTCAAAATTTTCCTACATGCTCAATTGCTAATTACTCATCAGTTATACTCACCTATTCTTACCAGAACTCACCTATTCACATCAGAACGCAGCTGATATTATCGTTTGTTTTTAATTTTTAAAGTGTAAAATGTCTAATGTTAAATTTATATCCCAAAGAAAAAAACCTATTTTAGTCTATGAAAATTTTGAATACATTCTAGTCAATATTGGAAAAGATACGCGTGTTTATTATAAATGTCGATGTAGTAATTGTTATGGAAGAGGTTTCTACTTAAATGAAAATTTTACCTTAACCCATGAGCATGATAATATCCCACATAAAAGTAATTTATAATTATTTGCACTTATTTTATATATAGCTTATCCAAACTATGGATGCATTGATGAACCTCAACAAATATTGAATATTTACAATACTGCTAGTAGGCCTCTTCAAACATTAGACATAAGTAAGTTAGTTGAATACAAATTCATCATTAACGTATTCTAGATGTATTTAGGATAGCAATGGAACAAAATAGGTGCAGTGCAATATCTACTTCCACCATTTTTACATCTCATAGTTGTAAGTTTAAGAAAAATATATTATAATTTGTATAGATTGTGCCTCTAGTCATCCTCAATTTGCTCATGCCTTGCCTTTCACCATTTTTACATCTCATAGTTGTAAGTTAAAAAAATATATTATAATTTGTATAGATTGTGTCTCTAGTCATCCTCAATTTGCTCATGCCTTGCCTTCCACCATTTTTACATCTCATAGTTGTAAGTTTAAGAAAAATATATTATAATTTGTATAGATTGTGCCTCTAGTCATCCTCAATTTGCTCATGCCTTGCCTTCCACCATTTTTACATCTCATAGTTGTAAGTTAAAAAATATAATTTGTATAGATTGTGTCTCTAGTCATCCTCAATTTGCTCATGCCTTGCCTTCCACCATTTTTACATCCCATAGTTTGTGCCTTCATTAATATTCATAATTTACGTTGTGCTATTTGTAAACTCTATTTTTTTATGTTTTGATATTAAAAAGGATTGTTCTATTTTGCAATAAAGTTTTTAATTTATGTGATTGTGTCCAATATATGTTATTGCTGATAATTTTCATCTAATGTTATAAATTATTACAGTTTGTAAGTTATAAGTAGAGCTGTTAAGTAACAAGTTATTGGAACTATTTCATTTTTTAAATGTAACAAACAAAAATAACTTTTATTTTATGGTTGATATAATAACAACATATTAAATAAAGTAGGAACTATAAATTTAGAAAATTTGGCTGGAAATTATCATTTGTAATATAAATTATCAAAGTTTAATTCCATCTAATAAAAGCCTATGCTAGATATAAATCGATTAAATGAATTATGATCCCCTAAATTTATACTGAGATTCTTAATACATATTTGACAAGAAGATTGCCTCATGGGGATGGGGTGGGTTTTCAAAATTTTTGGACTTATAATTTTTTATTAAACATTTTATGAACAATAATGGATGTGCTAAAGTAATGAATGTGAACCTACAGTTATTAATATTTAACCATGAGGACCTATTTATTTTATGATATATGGAGGTAATATATCTTGATATCACCTCAAGGTATAATTATAAAATGAATATGAGATGTTTAATTAAGATGTGTAATAATAGAACATTTGATATATTCTAGATGTAATTGAGTAAGAACTAAAAGTAGGAATTTCATTTTCACCTTCATCACATATCTATTTGTCAGAAGCAATTGATAGTATTTGTTTACAAACCTTTATATTGCTTTCCATAAGTAAAAAGATGTCATTTGAATATCAAAATTAGATCACAAAACAAATCTAGACTATTACCATTCGTTAATTGTTTAAGTCTCATTCTATCCAATAAGAATATAAACTTATTCTACATATAAATAGATTAAGTAAATTTTATTCCCCAAATTAAAATTGAACTTCTTAATACACTTTACGCTAGATAAGTAAATCTAAATTAACTTTTTATAATATAAATATGATTGATGACTCATTATTTTATTGTAAAATTTGCATTACAATTTTACACTCATTTCACTTTTTATAGGATAAAAAATGTATGAAAGATGATTCATTATTCAAATATATATTTAATCATTCTCAAAACAAACTTTTAATGATCACAAATAATACAATCAAAGCCTAGGTGAGTGAATCTAAAACCATTTCTTATTATGCTATAATATTATACTCTTACACCTATACTTACTTATATTATAACTTTAAATAAGGTTTTATAAAAAACATTATTTTTAATTATTGAAAAAGTGTTGTGTTTATTTTATATGACTTTTATTTCATGTATTTTATAATTTTAATATGTACCAAAATGCGCTATTTGAAGCGTTTGAGCAGTTAGTAATTGAGTAGGATTCCAAAATTTTGCAGATGCTTAAAAAGTGCAATAAAAAGTAATTTTTAAATAAGCCTGTAAAGCCTATTTATTCAGAAAAATTGCCATTATATTGTTGGGATTAAACGGCTGTGGAAAGTCAACTCTTATCTTATCACTTGGCAAAAGTATGTATATATAATAGCATGATTTAATGAAATCTAATTGCATTGAATATTATGTTTGTTATTGTGTCTTATAGAATCTAACCTTAACACTATTCCTACTTTTGGGTTCTCAATTACTAAATTTGCATGGAAGGGAAAGTTTTTAATATCATTTTATGATGTTGGGGGTTCAAAAACCATACGTGATATATGGAACACTTATTATAAAGAAGTATTGATTAGGATATAAATTGATTATAATTTAGGTGTATGGTGTAATATACATGATTGATTCTTCACAAATTGAACATATTATTGAAACAAAAGAGTTACTTAATGATCTACTAAATGACAATAGTCTTAGAGGAAAACCATTTTTATTGTATGTTCCACTTATATCTAAGCTCTATTTCAATTTGCTATGCTTTAGATTAGTCAATAAAAGGGATAAAGCAAATTCAATTGATGCATTTAAAGTCAGCAATTACCTTCAACTTTCTAATTTAGCTACATTGACATCAACCTTCTTATATATAGTAAATGATATATTGATTATTTTCATAGGTTGAATCTTTTTCTGTCACACTAAATTTTTATAAAAGATTTGGCTAAAAATGCAGACCAAAAATATTTTGTATATTCTTTCAGGTAGATTCTTGTATCTTGCCAACAAAAGATCATCATCCTAGTCAAAAGACTCCTATTAAGTCTTCTCACAACACTAATCATTCCAATAATGATGGTAGTCTGTCTCAAAATAGCAATAGTTTGGAAGGATATGTTATTGAAGCAGCACTTAGTTTGCCCCCATCAACTGGTACCCAAACTGCTTCAAATACCTCAATAAAACCTGCACTAAATAATCCCAATTTCAAATTATCTTCCTACCCAGATATTTTGAATCCATTTGGTAATAATATTGCTAATGTATCAAAGGATAAATTTGAAAATGTAATGCTTTTTACCAAATGTGATAATATTTTATCATCCAGAACTAAATCTGAACTATCACAAATTATGGAAAATAAAACAAGTATTAAAGAACAAAATTGCAATTTGAAGAGGAGTTCAATTACAATAAATAATAATAAAATTTTGCCAATTAACAGTGAAAACATTGAATCTCAACCTTCTATTATGGAACCTTTAAATCAAGAACAATGTATTAAAAGCTCATCAGAAGTACAATATTACAAGGAGTCATTATATCATGGGTTGGATTGGTTATTTAACACAATTTTAGTACATTACGATGAATTAAGTCGTCGAATCAAAGATGATACCAAAGCTGTTTTGTAATTTTTTAGTATCTATTTACATTTCTCAGGTAATATTAGTGCAATAACTTTGTATTGTTATTAACTTTAAATCAATTTATGAATATAGTTATATTTTAGCAATATAAAATTGGTAATTTTTTTATGTATATAATAAAAATTTGTAGTATATTCTCTTTGGTTATAAAAAAATAAGTATACCATAATGTATATAGGTGTCTATGTTATACAAATTGAAGTGACCAAAACCCTTATTTTCTCTCATTCTTGATGAAAAAATATTTTCTTGCTTCTCATACAAACATTTTTTAAACGTGATTTAAATAATCCTATGTTTTTTTCTAATAGATTGCCCCGGTGGCCCGTCAACTTGCCGAATTGAATGTCCCCCAATTAGAAAATATCCCCTACCAAAAAAGCATATTAATCATTTTTATTCGGATTGAAGTTATAATTTAGGAATTTTTATAATAAAATTGATAATTATTATAAAAGGTACTCATTTTAGGGCCTTTTTTATAATAATGGGGAGATGTTCGTTAATGTCCCAGGGTGAATTCGGCAAGATTGTTTTCGGTGAGTTGATAGGTCACCGATTGCCCCACCATAGGGAATCATGGGCTAAATAATAATTTTACATTTGTGATGATTTGATTGATTGTTAATTATTGAAAGAAGCATCCCATATAAAAAATCATCCACATTTTGACTCCCCCCTCCTACAAGAGCCATGACTTAGGACCATGTAAGCAATGGTAAAAAGTAGTATTCTTAATTTTGTAGCAGTCAATAAACGCACACCTTATTCAAGGTGAAGATAACTAGTGTTTCGATATCGTCTCGGTCTCGAAAGCAATCTCGACTCTGGTGCCATTTTGAGAGTCTCATCTTTGTCTGGAAAAATCTCGGTCTTGACATGTCTCCATTTTTATAAAAACAATTTATACTATATTAATTTTTTCCAGTTTATTTAGATTATTATGTAAATAAAAAAATACGAAAATAAAAATGGCGCGCCATTTTTATTTAAAAACCTTTATAAACGTATAATTTGCATATTTAAATTAGCTGGGACCTTTAGTTAGCCGTGAGTAATGTTTTTAGATAAATAAGTCATGAAAATAGTTTTAACCCTCTAAAATAACTTTCACTTCGTTCATAAAAAATTTAGTGCAGTTTATTATATTATTATGGAAACCAAAAAAGGTAAGAGTGGATACTTTCTATCAATATTTATAACATAAGTGACTAGTTGCGCACATTAGAACGTTGTAAAAACAACAAAAAATGTAGGATCGTTACTGGTCACAATAAGAGTTTTAAGGTTTTCAATAAATTGTACATATATCGTATTATCGCAAATACTTATACATTCAAAATTAAACAATTCTAATGTAGTGTACGACCCATATATGTCCTAAAATAGTTACTTATTTTCTCTTTAAAATAATTCCGCAACAACTTATTTTATTAATAAAGCTTATGCTTATACATATACATTCTTGTGTAGTGCAAGATCGTACAGAAAATTCAGTTAGAGTTCACTTTCCAACCCTACCTTTATAATGTGAAAAGTAAAACAAATGCATAATGTGATTTGTGACTTGAGAATTTTAGCAGGCTTAACAAACTCCTGGTAGTCTCGTGATTTAATATAAAGCATTTGAAACAATGGTTCGGCAAGGAGAGACGTCGCTGGGGTCCGCCAAAAACCTTTTGCGTAGCCAAATTTATATAATTATTTTGATTAATTAACCACAGCTTTAAAATATTATCAACGGAGAGGATGGTTTTAGGAATATTTACTACTTCACATGGGCGTAGCCAGATTTTGGAATTAGGGGAGGGGGCGAAACGTTCAAAAGTTCGATTAGAGGGGGCAAAACATAAATTTTAAGGGTTTTTGCATTTAAAAAATTTTTTTCTCGTCATTTAGCGGGGGGGGGGGCATCCGCCCTGCCCTCTCCCCTGGCTACGCCCATTCTACTTCATTAAAACTCATTTTAAATCTGTGTATTTATATTATATTTTAATGTTTAGGCTATGCAATAAATATGTTGAAATTATTTACATTAAAGGCCATTCATATTTTATTCAACAAACTAAAATTATTAAAATTTGAGTTATACGCGGCCACTTGGGTGTGGTAAATTGCACAATTATGAAAGTATTCCAACTATAATTTACATTTAACATCATAAATTTTAATTACAAAATATAAACTGCACAAATAAATTAACTATGTTATGATTATGATGGCCAAGAGATTTTTCTCGGATTTTTCGCATCACTAAAGATAACCATTGTTTTTACAGTTATATATGCGTTTAAGAAGTTTTTCCTTCTTAAAAAACCTGTACCTATTAAAATTTGGACAGCTCCGTTTATATGGTATAATTAAGCTTCTTTTTCTAGTTTTTTTTACCCACGATCGTTATATTTTTTTGTAAGCGGAGTTAGTTAAATTTTTTTTTGTTTCACCTGCCTTTAGACATTAAAATCCCTCCCACTATGTCTGGTAAAACAGAGTACATTAAAGTACATACTACATATGCGATGTTTAAGAACACAACGTCATTAGATTCTATAGACTAATAAAGGTCTATAGGAATAGTTAAATATTATGAAATATAAATTTAAAATGGCACTGATCATAGCCTCAAAAACGTTGAAAAGGCCTTTTTTGCACCTTTGTCATCATTCACAACATATTATTGTTCGGCGCAAAATCTATAAAAATTATTTGTCAGATCACGGGATAACACCACAGAGTCTATATTTGTAGAACTGAGTCAAAGTAACATTTTTAAATAAAATCTAAAAAAGAAAATCTAGCGTTACGAAACCTACACCACAAAAATATTTACACTCTTAATATAAACCATGATAGCATCAATATGTTATAAATTTTAGCTAAACATTTAAAATATTTACATTAAGTCTAGCTCTTATTCGCCCGCAGTTTGGGCTTACTCGTGCAGTTCGCTAGGCCTTTAGTTCTTATTTTATTTGTAGGCTTATCAAATTTTTGACCTATATACTAATAATTTGGTTGAATGAACTGTTTTCCCATATTTTTCGTACAACCATTGTGCCATACACCAACAATATAAATCTTAATTTGGCATTATATAGATTTTAATGAATTGAAAAATGATTCCTATTCATTACATTAAGAGGCGTCTTATTTAAGTAGGAATTAGATTGTACAAACAGCTTGCAAAAGTACTGAACGACAATTTAAACATTTAGTAGAAATATATCTACCCAATTCACCAAGTCATATAACTATCAAAATGCTAACTCGGTTAAATTTCAAAGCAGCTATGTTGAATAGGAAAGTTAAAACAACTTTGTGCCTTCATAAAGACACCTTCGAAAGGCTATATTTTTTTTTAGCAAATTGATTGTATTATTATAAAAATTGAAACTTTCTGCAAGGCATCAAGCGGTAATTATTACTTTGTTACCAACTCTTTTCAAACTACCAGGAATTTTGTCTAGAATATATTTAAACTGCTAGGCATTTTTAGTTAAAGCTCTAGATGGGTCGTTCTTATTCAAAGATGCAATGGTGGCTTATCAATATTATTTTAGCACAAAAATGGTTTTTTTTATTAATTTGTTTGAAGAGTTAGCTTTTTACCCTATTGATAAGAATACACACATAAAATTACAGTCTATTCCTAATTAATTCATTAAATAATCAATATTTAAAATTTTTTAAACTTGTTCACGTCTGCTTAAAAATTTACAACGTAGAACAATTATTTTAATTTCAAATTTTTTTAATTCTTAACAAATTTTTCAAGCGAAAAGATGTATTTTTTGTCGTAAGGAGCTTAGCTCTCCTCGGCCTATAACTTGGTCTTTGCATAAGATGTAAAGAAGCTAGATTTTTCGGGTCAATAAAGATAAGTGACATTTAACTAAATATTATGTAAAAGAATAACACGCTTCCAATTTATTTGATACCAAAATAAATTAAATATCTATGCGTCAATAAAATTGGTAGACAGAGTTTTAGGTTATTCTTATTTAGCCTATAAAACTGGGCAGGTCCAAAAAATTCTGCGCATATTTTTTACAAAATTTTGGTACTCACTTGCTTGTCGAAAGGAGAATATGTATCGATTTTTAAATTCTTTAGTTCGATTCAAATAATTCCAAAGACAAAGTAAATCATCACTTTCTGTTATTCTTTAATAATATATGCGTCAGGAGGGTATTCTTAATTTTAATAAACAAGTATTTTTTTATTATAGCAAAGATATTGTCCATACAATTTATTGTTTCCATTCTAATGATAATTTTATTTGTTATTTGTATTAACTCACAAGGCACATGTGGTTTTGACTAAAAATATAATCTATTAATTTAGAATAATTCTAAGCCAGTATATAAATTGTGTTCATAATTTGTTTTGTATAACTTATTTTCATAATTTTTTTATTATAACTTAATATCCAGGTATCATAAGATGCATAAGTTTTAAATAAATATATAACTAGAGTGTATTAAAATTTAATTTTATTTAAACATACTTTATTCCTTTTTTAAAATTATATGATTATAAATTGGCAATTTATTTATAAATTTCCATTAATTTGGTTCAATACAATTTATAGGTATTGTAGCATTTTATCCAGTTATTACCTAAAAATGTTCTTACAATTTTTATTATTTTAAGCTTAAATTAATTTTCTGTAAGTTTAATTCCAATAATCTTCAAGCTACAGTAATCTTTTCAATTATGCCACATTATAAATTATTGCTTATTAATTGAATTATTATGTAAGGCTCTATTTTAAGTTAAAGATAACTTATCATATATTAGATAGGAACCTCTTTTTAATTTGACATTTATCAATTTTTTACATACACATTCTATTTCACACCATTAATTTTATATATTCTATCATGACCCCTAATATTTTGACTGTAAAGATCATCAATTAATTTTTATTTATTTAATGACAACCTAACTCTAAAATTCCAAATCTAACCTATATTATTATCAATACATTTTGAGGGGTAATTTCTTTACACAAATATACATTTTTTATATAAATCCAAATATCTTTAATTTTTCATATTCCACAAATTTAACGGTACGCTAACTATAAAAGTAAACACTTTAAAAAACTTTAAAAATAAAAGGGGCTAAATATTAAGCCAGCTCTTAGCTCCTCTCTAATTTTATAGTAAGTCAATAGGTTTTATAGGAATTTTATTTTCTCCTACGGAATGCTTGCCTTAAAAATAGATAGTATAAATAAAAAGATACAATAGAGGAAGGATCAATAATGTGACCTGGTCCTTCCACTTACACTGGAAAAAGCATAAGATGGCCATTGAATAAATCAATAATGAAATTCCTTTCTTTATGACTAACACCCTTTGCCCCTCTTTGCCCCCCTCTCCCCTTCCCTTTTATAGATCGTTAAACTTTGACTTCAAAGCAAATTGAGCTTTGTATTGGCATTTATAATATCCTCATAGCCGTAGCCAGGGGAGATAGGGAAAGGAAGTTGCCCCCCCCCCTCTAAAACTAAAAAATATTTAAAATTTAATGTAATAATGGTTAAAAAATACAAAAAGTAGCATTTTGCTCCCCTCCCTTAATCATTTATGCCCTCTCCTCTAATTTCAATCCCGCCTACGCCCATGTATAACCTTTTATGTAGCTGTTGTCTTTAAAAGATTCGAAGAAATAATAAATTTGAATTTCCGATTAGACAAGGTGAGTAAAAAGGGGAAACTATTAAAATCAATAAATTTATCGTACGTACCTTTGTGTAAATTCTCGACACAAAATCTTTTCACCAAACTAGACCACTAGTACGAATTCTCATAAAATTTATTTAAAAAGAAATTGATATTATTCATTTCATTTTTATACTTAAGTGTTGTAAAAACGGCTGGGTTTTGTTTGGTTAACCTTTGGTTCAACTGATACTAAGGGTCGATTCCGGTCTGTTTTTCAAATTTCGACTAAGCCTAGAGGTCGACTAAGAAAAACAAACCAAAAAATTTTTGGTCTGTTTATGTTTGGTCAACTAAAATTAAAGGTCGACCAAACAAAACCCAGCCGTTTTTACTGCACTACCTCTATTTAATCGCACAATTTCTAATGTTAAATGTACCACTTCATAAAAGGATTCTTAGCCCACTTTGATATTTTGCAATTTCTATCACGTTTTTATAGTTGCTTATATTGAAATCAAAAAGTAAAATTATTTACAATTTGTAAGTAGCTTAAGCAAGGGCGTAGCCAGCATTAGGATTAGAGGGGGGGGGAGAGGGGCAACAAAATGATCATTTCTTGAAATTTTTGCCATAATTTTTAATAAATTCAACAAATTTTTACATTTAAGATTTAGAGGGGGGCAGCTGCCCTTCCCTGCCCCCCCCCCCTCCCGCCTTGGCTACGCCCATGAGCTTAGGGTACCTCCCTCCCTCGGTAATTTTGTTTTTTTTTATCGATTGAGGCTGGTTACTATGATGACCTTTGGGGTGATATAAAGGTTTTTGTAGATTATTATCTCCCGTTTATTACTTTACTCCACCCTTCTTTGACTTATCATAGTATATCTATAACATTTAGCCTTACTAAGTTATAGTGTTGTAAAAACAGCTGGGTTCGTTTGGTCCACCTTTGGTTTTAGTCGACTTAGGTGTTTGGTAAATTTAAAGATTTTTCTATTTTTCCCAACTTTGACTTGAATTTTTTGAAGCATCTCATATTTCAATGCCTTAGGTTTAAATTCCCCTAACCAAATGTATGTTAGTTTTAAAGGACAATAGTGTATATGTATATTCAATTAGAGATTTGCTCGGGCAGAGGCTAAAAGTTTGACCAAAAACCTATGGTCTGTTTATGCTTAGACGACTAAAATCGTCGATCAAACAAAACTCATTCCTTTTTACAACACTCCTCCGTTTATTTACAGAGAATAAGTCAATGTTACCCCATATGCAATTTCTTGTAATTTTTTTTCTATTTTTTGAAGCCCAAAATTTAAATAATCAAACAAATTTAGCTTTTAACAAAAATTAAGTTCCTACAAAACTATGTATAATTTTATAAGAAATACATTGTCAATATTTACGAGGAAAAATACATGCCTATGAGCGCCCAGCCCCCTCGGCTCATGTTTAACTTCCAAAACCAATAAAATTTGTATAATAGATATTTAATTGTGATATAATACTTCGAGGTAGTTATCAAGACTCAAATTTAGGTTATATATAAATATCAATATTTCCCTAGTGATTTTAGGCGGGAGTTGAACGTGATAAAATTGAGTTTTTATCTAATGACGTTCATCTGTGGGAATTTAATCAATAATGTTCAAGCAAGGCGAAGCACGGAATGGGGTATAAAATGACCCCAAATTTTTTAATTCTATGGTAAGTAATAGTTTAAATTCACTACGGTTATTTTTTAAGCTAGCTCCCACCATCCCCTCAATTTTAGTATTGAGTTTTGGATATTTAGAGTTTTTTCGTGTGATTTTCGTTATTTTTTTCATAACGCGTTTTGAATTTTGGTTTTTTTTTAAATTTGGTGATTAAAACTTAGTCGACTGAAGCTTTTGCTAATCAACAGCAAAAAATACGCGATTATAAAGTTTTAGGGCAAAAGTGGTACGGAATTTCAATTATATTTATATAAGACACTTAAAACTTGCTTTAGTTAGCGACAAAACTTAGGAATATGCGAAATCTTTCATAAAAAGTATTGACTTGCCTATTTAATGGGGTTGAAGACCGCTGAGACAAGCGCTTCTAATATAACATAAGATAATTTTAAAATGATTTTAGCTCCGGTCAATTAGCGCAAAATTTATAACTTTTGAGCAATATTCTTTAATTGACCCATTTTTATAACTAACTCTTGTTCATAACAAAATATTAGTTATGAAAAAATTGACTTAATCATTCACTCATTTATATTTTAGTTTTTGAACATCAAATATTATAGAAGCTTAACCGTTGCGGAATTAGATCATTTTTCTTTTAAATTAAATAGTTGTGGTGCCATTGGATTTTTTTTTCATGGTCACCTAGGCTAGTTTTTACCTAGCTGCTAATATTCGTGAAATTCGGTTACGCTTACGGCTTTTATATATCGTCGCGATCCTAGCTAAAATTGATTTAAAATTAACGTGTTTTATATCAATGTACAGAGATTAAAAACGTGATTTAAAGCTTAAAGGCCTGCCCAAAAGGTACCCTATTGACCAATAAATATTTTTAAAGTAAAGGGCACCACAATAGTAAAATGCAATCCAATTGCAGCAGGGTCTCTGTTAGAGTTGTTAAATTGCTAACTTTCTTCAACACCAGCTACCATCTGCTCGAGTTTCTGCTCGGTCCTCGAGCATTTTTATAGTCTACTATTCTGCCTACTGCACCGAACAGCGAGCACAAATTGTGCTAACGCGCATATTAAGCAACTCGGTGTGCGTGCTCGCGTCTGGAGTTTGAAGAAAGTTAGCAATTTAACAACTCTAGTCTCTGTAATGATATTTTTGAAAAATTATACGTCTTATAAAAACAGCAAAAAATGTAGGATAAACGGTTAGAAGAGTATATATGATTTAGTGTAGTAAAGGGAACTCGTTTTTGTTCGGTTGACCTCTCTCTGGTTTTGGTCGATTAAACATCCTGGTCGACGAAACAAAACCCATGTCTTTTTACAACACCCACCCTGAATTTGGTCAAAGGATATTTATTTTTTTTTTTATTTTTTTTTTATTTATTTTTTTTTATTTGATTTATTTGATTTATTAGATGATGAACGCGGGAGGCTCTGGCGAAAATCGTTGGCAAAAGGATGCGGCGGACCAAAATTTTGACTACATGTTCAAGTTGCTTATCATAGGGAACAGTAGCGTGGGCAAAACTTCTTTCTTATTTCGCTACGCCGACGATTCGTTCACTTCAGCTTTCGTTTCTACCGTCGGTATAGACTTCAAGGTTAAAACCATATTCCGACACGACAAGCGCATCAAGCTACAAATTTGGGTAATTCTTATTATTGGACTCGCTTTCAATCGCGCGAAAGTTTGCGTGTTTTTGTTCGCAAATAATAGAATCAACAAGATAGGAAGTTAGGGGCATTAGGGTGGCAGGGAGGGGCTGCTTCCCTCACCCCTCGAAATCTATAAATTCTTTAAAATTTAATTTAAGTATCGCTATAATTGCGAAAATTATTATTTTGCCCCTTATTGCCCCCCCCCTCTCTAATTCTAAACCTGCCTACGGGACCACTTGATAAAATGTTTTATTTGTATACAATGTTCAGACAAAGAATTAGCACTTTTTAATGTTAGACATGTTGAAATACCAAAGTGATTTTTAGGTTTCATAACTTAGATTTATTAGAAAATATAGTAAATATGCAGCCGCTTTATATGATTTAGTTGACTTAAAGAATTACATTATGTTATGTGTTTTATGGACAACTAGGATACGGCGGGTCAGGAAAGGTATCGTACGATCACTACGGCTTACTATAGGGGAGCCATGGGATTTATTCTTATGTACGATATCACCAATGAAGAATCTTTCAACAGTGTCCAGGATTGGTGAGGATCACGCAATTCCCAATTTTGAACTATTATAATTAAGATATATTTACACTATGATTATGTGTTTTGCACGAGGTTTAGTTCATGTGCGCAGCCAAGAAGGGGCAGGAAGGGGCGCCTGCCCCCGTCTAAATCCAAGATTTTATTGAAATTTATCAGAGTTATATATGATTATTTTGCCCCTGACTAAATCATTATTGCCCCCCCCCCCTCTATTTCCAATGCTGGCTAAGCCCATCGTTAAGTTTGTATATGTTTGAGAAGAGAGACCGAGCTTTGATGAGGTTGGGACACTTAATTGAATGACAATTTACTGGGCATGTCTCTTAGGCGATGAGTTATGTTAAATGACCCTTCTGGACGGCTCTTATATTATAAAAAGTTTGCAATTTCAATATTTTTCCTCAATTTTTGCCAGAATACATATATTAGGCAGATATGTGCTACAACACCCAATAATAACTATAAACATCATAGGTAATAAATGGATTTTGATAGAATTAATTTTTGTTAATATTTTGGAGTTTAGCTAAAACTTGTATCCATTTTCAACCCACACTTTCTAAAAAGCCTGTCACCACGCTGAAATTATGAATATTCATGGCTAAATTATGGGATTTTATATGTATCATCTTTGAGCTTGGACAAAATTTATTCATTGTTTAGATATTAGTTCACACATTTATTTCTATGAAATCACACATTTTTTAGTCCTCAATTTATTGCATTCTTTAAGTTGCCCGCATGTTGCCCGATATTGAAAACCATAGGTTGTTAGCGCGTAATTTTTTGTTTCACTTCACAGTGTTCAAAGCTTAGCAGTGTTCCTTTTAAAAAACCGTGCTACTTACAGATCAACACTCTTCAGTTTTTATTACTAAATATATTTGCAAAGCAAATCTCCAAATTTCGCCGAAAAGTGCTTGCCCACCGTTGTAACTTATACAGAAATACCGAGTTTGAGATCAAATAATAACCTTAAATTTTCACTTTACAATTTATAAATTTTAAAGTTTTTCCGGTTTCAACGTGAGTATTTAATAATTTCTGGAACAAAACCTCAAATCAATATATTTTTTGTCGTGATTAGCATTGCCGTGGCCCTTTCCATCTATCTATGCATGTAAGCATCCCACTCACTCATTATTCTATTTAATTTTTATCCATCCCCAAATGGTGTAAAACACGTCTCCCTTTTAATGGATGTGCCCCCATGTCCATGGGTTGACACATCTTTCCTCTCTTCAGCCATTAGTGTCCTCTATTATACTCTTCCTTAAATCTCCATTTCCCGCGCCCCATAAACCTCATTTATCAGTGCAACACATTCTCTCTCTCCCCTGCCAAGTATTATTACAGCTTCGACTTCTCCCTGTCCAACTTTTGCCAGTGTACCACTGCGCCGAGTCCTTAAATTAAAGGGTTGGTGACATGACAGGTCGGGGATGGCAGTAAAAATCCACACCAATATATTGATATTTTTAAATAAGAATTTATAGGGATTTGCTGTTTAGGTCGAATGAATAGATTATATGTATTGGTCTTTTCGTAATGGCAACGTTATTTTGATCGTTTGACGCATTAGAATTATATAGTTGGAGAGGAGATCTTTCAATATTACAACCCACTTTTTCCAATTTATTTGGAAGATAGTTTTAGTAGATATAATTTGACATTTTTGGAAAGCTAACTGGGCTTTTGATCTTTGGTCTACTAACAAAAATTTGGTATTTTAACAACATTAATCCATGGAATGGATGGAATCGCCTTGATTTTTCAAAGGATTTTAGTTTTAAAATACATAGTTTTTAGATGGTAGGACTTAGAGACCTGCGCGGTCCGGCCCGCGGACGGGCCTAAAAGCCCGGGCTTGGGCGGGCTTCTGCTTAAAAATAAAACAAGGGGCCGGGCCTAGACGGGCCGTAATCTAACTTAACAGGCTCGGACCGGGCCTAGATATACTTAAGGCCCGTTAAAAGCCCGTTACAAAATCAATTAGATTTATAAAAGAAGATGTTTTTATAAGTTTATAGATATTTTATGTATATTAAATTAACAAGGAAAGTTAAATTTTATTTTTATCTTAGTTCATTTATTTATCAATATCTCAACCCGATTTATAAATTTCAAAGATAAATTTAAATTAGAGGGGATGGGGCAGTTTAGGTAGGGCAAAAAATGTTTTTTAGCTCAATGATTCTTGGATTTGGAGGGGGGCAGCTGCCCATCCTTGCCTCCCCATTCATACCCTCTAGCAATATTGAGTGAATTAATTTAATATTATGTAAGATTATTAATAATTGCTATGCAATTTATGGGATCGCTTTTAATTTTCCGTCCTGCCCAACATGTAATTTTTCAATAATTGCCTTGGAAACTTATACGGTTTTTAATGGCTTTGGACTTATGCTTCTGTAAAAGATTTTTATTTTGCTTTCGCAAATAGACTAGCTAATGACGGCTGAATGGTTTTATTTTTCTCGACCTCGTCTGCGCTCAACTTTCATTATCGTTTTTATGCCCGATGATTACCTTTGTTAATGAATTTCTTTGGGCAATTTGTCTAGGTTGTTGCTATATATCGGATAATTACGATACTGGCTAAATAATACCATGCAAATTAATGTTGACCGTTGCTTACTTTTACTTTATCTGACCCCGGCCTAGGCCAAAATTATATACACATTATCATTAATAAATTTAAAAACATTCTATTCTTCAAGTTACTTTTGTAAAATATCACTGTTTTTTCATTTTTTATCAATAACCTAAAAATTTAAAATGGTGGAAAAGCAAAGAAGCCAAGAAACTTTACTAAAAACATTATAATCTTAAATAAGGTTAAAAGTTATTTGGCTTATATGGTTTTATGTATCCCGAAGGTCCCCTCTTAAAAGATAGAAGAACTCGTCGACCGGGAATTATTAATATATTATTTTTACAATATTTTTATTAACATTTTTTACATACATGTTGTTTACCTTATCGATATAAAAAGTAAACAAAAAAAAAACAAAAAAATTTTACGGGCCCGGGCCGGGCTTTGTATAAAATTAGCGGGGCGGGCCCGGGCTATAATTTAATATTTTGACGGGGCCGGGCTTTTAAATTTTAATTACGGGCGGGCCGACTGACCTAAACAGGCCCGTTGCAGGTCTCTAGTAGGACTAACTGTGTTAGAAGAAAATTTTGGATCTTGTTAAAATGGGAAGTAGTGTTTTAAAAACGGCTGGGTTTTGTTAAGTCGACCATTAGTGTTAGTTCAGCCAAAGGTCGGCCAAACAAGAACCTGCCATTATGGGAAATATACATTTTTTAAATCGTTTAAATATTGAGAACTTGAGAAGAAATTCACGCCTCGTTAAAGTCGAGGATGATATTCTCGTTTTTAATTTTTATTGATTTTTTTTTCATTCGGCAAAAATATTACTATTTCCTATAAGGCGAGGTGTAAGTTTTTATAAGTTTAGTAATCTTCTTGAATAAAAAAAACAACGCTTTGCAATGGTTAACATAAAGTCCTAAGTAAACACGAAGCGACCGGCAATAGCTAAAACCTAGAGCCCTTCTTCGACCCGAGCTTTACGTACCATTTTCTATAATGCCCGGGCCTGAAATGCTTTTTTTATTTTTGACTCGACCCGAGCCGGCCCGATTTTTTAATACGAACTTTTAGACAATTAGTACAGTTGAAAATTATTTTATCATATAAATAAAAAAATAAATTTGGTTGTTATATTTCTAACTTAAAACATGGATAAGTTTGAATGACTAATAAAATTCTCTTGCTACAATTTATTCAATTAAACTAATTATTTCAACCTAATTATCTATCCCTGTAAAACTAAGTTTTATTTGACTGTTTTAGATAAATAAACTTTCTGAAATATTCGCTTATTTTATTTTTAGAGTTCTAATAGCTACTATGGAAATATATATATACTTATGAAACTTGCAGATTTTATTTAAATGAAGACAATAAGAGAGGCTGGAGTTTTAAAGCAATTTTATGTACCCTGTGGGAAGGTTATTTTATAAAAGTTGGTTCGGGTTTGATTCAGGCTCGGGCCTCGGGGTCTGGCTGCCCCATCAGGCTCGGGCTTTGCGTCTGGCTGCCCCATCAGGCCCGACCCGAGCCCGATTATTTTATTAACGGGCCCCGTGCGGGGCTCTATTTACACGGCAAATGACCTTCCTTAAACTCAAACTGTGACAAACACCGTGCTTTACCCCCTCCTTCACAGCTAAAATCGATAGTCAAGCTTTCGTTTTACAACTTTAAAGCTATTAAACATGTAACTCTATGCGAAATTAAAATTAATTACTTTGAATGCGCTCATTGGTAGGGGCATGGGCGTAGGCAAGGGGGGCAGGGAGGGGCGGCTGCCCCCCTCTAAATCCAAAAATTTGTTGGAATTTATTAAAATTATGGCTAAAATTTCAAATAATGTTTTTTTGCCCCTCCCTAAATCATTATCGCTTCCCTCTAATTCCAATGCTGACTACGCCCATGGGCAGGGAGGGGCCTTATGACAAAAGCCATTAAAAAGCCTGCTGCCACAAAATTAAGTGATGATGACACTCGGACATTTTGCGACAAGTTTATGACAAATGACCAACTTCTCGCGAGTTTTGAAAGGGGGAAGAGGGGAGGGGAATCGCATTAATTGGGGAGGGAACGAGAACATTTTATGTTATCATTTAATTGAGGCATGTAAGAATTTGGGACAATTTTAACGAGCGACTCCAGCAGTTGGTTGCGGGGCAGACCACGCGCTAGCGGTGTGGTTGGCTTTGGTCGTCGTTACGTTTAATATAATTATCGATTTTATTTCACCTATCAATTTGTCTTTTACCCTTGTGCCAGTCATTAAATGTCTTGTAGTTGCGTCGCTTTTTATGGGGTTTAAGCGAGTCGCAAAGTAAATTTTTGGATCGTTTTTAAATTTACATCGGCTTGAAACTTTGTTTGTTGAAAGTTTAAAATTATGTTTTGCAGGGGGAATCTTGTTTCCGCACCCGAGCTTGGATGAATTTGAAGTAGCAACCCTAGGCAGTTTGATTTGGGTTATGAATAAAATTAAAACAATTAAATGCGTATTATTCGAAGGTTTCGTTATTATATAAATTGCATTAGTTTCCAAATTTAATTTGAAAAATATTGATTTATTGTTTAGAACTTATATCTAAGGTTTTATAGTTGATAAAAAAATAATTATGTTATTTTAAATTGAGTTAGCCGTTGTGTGAAAAGTCCTATTAACAACCTTCCCATACGAAATTTTCAATCAAGATATTTTAAAAATGTTGTCTTACTTTTGAATTTTTGCTTCTAAAAGGTTCAAAGAGGTTCAAGTATAAAAAGATGATAAATATAACACATTGTAAATCAATATCGCCTCTGCTAGTCAATATGAAATCGTTCCATTGCGTTACCTAATTTAGAAAGCTTCGTAAAATGGCTTTAAAAAGGTATTTTATTGCTATGCAATTTATGGACTCAATTTTGGTTGTCTGTCCGTCCTATCCAACTTAGATTTTTTTTAATAATCGTTATTAAAACTTTTAAGTGCTCCTAATGCCTGTGGATTATGCTACTGTAAACGACTTTTAATTTGCTTTCGCATTTAGACTAGCTAATGACTCAAATTCTTTTAACCTCGTCCATGCCCAAATTTTATTATAATTTATGGGATCGACTGATTATCTTTATTTATACATTTATTTTGGCAACTTGTCTAGGCTATTGCTTTATATTGGATAATTGCGAAACTCGCTCAATATTCCCTTTATATTAATGATGACCCTTGCTTACTTCTACCTTGTCTGATCCCGGTCAGAAGCCAAACTCCTTGTTAATTGCTATTTATTTTTGCTGCCTTATCTTTTGGCGGCTTGTCTAGGTTGTTGATAACGGATAATTTTGTTATATTTATGATATATATGATGGAGATGTATCAGGGATTTATACATTTTATTATCATCTACTTAGCTGTTGCGCCGTTTGAAATGAGAATTTGATGTTATCGTGGAAACTAGTGTTGTAAAAACGGCCGGGGTTTATTTGGTCGACCCAGGCGCTTAGCCAGGATTTTCTCAAGGGGGAAGAAATTAAAAAAATTTCCACACTTTTGTTTATAATGTAACAAAATTAAACTTCGCGTACAATATATGCGAAACTAACTTCAAGGCGCTATATAACCAGCTTTAGAAAAATCTCTTCTCTTCATTAATCAGAGCATTTACTACCGACTTTATACCTTAAAAAAGGACATGGACCTTCAAAAAAATTTTCAAATTTTGGTCAAGGGGTAGAGAATTCCCGCTTTCTGCCCCCCTGGCTATGCGTCTGGATCGACCGTTGGTTTTAGTCGACTAAACGTAAACTAACCAAAGTTTTTTGGTCCGTTTTTCTTAGTCGACCTATGGGATTAGTCGAAAGTTGAAAAACAGACCATAAGCGACCGTTAGCCTTAGTAAAACCAAAGTTCGACCAAACAAAACCCAGCCCTTTTTACAACACTATTGGAAACAAACAGGAAACGTTAGGCAAACACCGTTAGAAACAAACACTTTTAAATTCAAGTGATTCTTGACGTCACCGGTCTTTGACCTAAAGTTTTGACGCGTGCGAACCTTTAAATACATATACATGTACACAGGCCGCCCCGACTTACAGTAGTTCGGCTTAACGTTTACCTAGGTTAAGACCACTCAAAGTCTACATCATGAAGGTATTTAAAAGGCCGACTTGTAGTCGTAATTGTTCAGATAGGGATAGGACTCTGTTGCAAATAGAATTATTATCTCTTTTAAAATATTGACATACCCACCCTCTCGTTCGGTCTAAATTGTTTAAGTGTCAACGGGCATAGGCGTAACCAAGGGGGGCAAGAAGAGGCGGCTACCCCCCCCCCCTCTAAAACCAAAACTTTGTTAAAATTTATTAAGATTATGGCTAAAATTTCAAGTAAGGATCATTTTGCCCCTCCCTAATCATTATTGCCCTCCCCCTCTAATCTCAATGTTGGCTACGCCCATGCCCTAGGTGGTTTGTTTAATTTTTATTTACAGTCATGTAAGTAGAATTCGTTTATAGTATAGAATAAAATTTAATTATTAAGGTCGACGCAAATTAAAACCTATTCGTGGGACAACGCCCAAGTCATATTGGTGGGCAATAAATGTGATATGGAAGATGAAAGAGTTATTACCACGGAACGTGGAAAGCAATTAGCGGATCAATTGGGCATTGAGTTTTTCGAAACCTCGGCCAAAGAAAACATAAACGTCAAAGCTGTAAACACCAAATTTTGTTTTGATACTTACACCCATTATGAAAGATAACATTGTAAAAAATTGCAATTTGATTGTTTTGTTCTGTAATAAGACTTTTAATTTCATTAATTACATTTATTCTATATCATGTTTTTAAGTAAAGCTAGCATAGCGCGAGTTGTTTAAATTAGAGTTAAATAAGTAATTGATTAAAACCGACTTTATGTATGGCAAATATGTGTAATTAATTCTAAAGCTATTTTGTGACATACTTATGTTTTGTCTCGAAATATGGAAAGTGACGTTTAGACGTCCGTTGAGTCCAAATAACAATTTTAAAACAAATTAATTTAGAAAATAGGCTAAATCTATTATGTAATTTTAACTTATTTGAGTTTATGCTTATACAAAATTCAGAAAGCTCTCATAATTTTAGTTTTTTCCGCACATCACATGTAAATGGTCCTCTACTTTCAATACTTTAGGTTACAATATTATTGCTCGTTAAACCTAATGTAAGAAAAGGCCCATGACGCGCAATGTGTCATTAAACGGCATCAGTTTTATTAATAACCGTAATAATTGGTTTCTGTAGGCTTTTGAATAAAAAAAGTGCTCAACTCATAGTCTTAAATTCTAAGATTATTGGCATGTTTATGTCATAAATAAATTTTAAAAATGTAAAAACAATATTTTTATAATGTATCTTCAATTCGAAAAAATAGGTTTTTGAACGCCTGGTGGATATTATTTGCGAAAAGATGTCGGAGAGTTTAGATAGCGATCCTTCCATGGTAAACGCTTCTCGAGGCGGAACGAGGCTTACGGATCAGCCTAAATTACTTCAACAATCTTCTGCCTCTTCCTGCAATTGCTAAATTATCATTATGGCCCCCACCCCCCTTATTATTTTTGCCGAAGAAACTAGTGGAATTTTAATCACCCTTTTACTACTCGTGTGCAATATATACATCATAGAAAAGGACCAAAAAATATTAATTTATATTTATATATCAATACATTCCAATATTTATTATCTTAGATATTTTACTCCTCGTTTGTATTGTACCGAACTTCTTTTTAAATGGAACGCATTTGATTTCGCTACGTAATTTGGTGATGGATCGATGTTGCTCTCATTTTTAAAAACTCCAAATTAAGCCAAACATCGCCTTCTTGCTATTGTAAATTATATGCTTTTTACATTATGGATATTCCATTAATTTATTGTGCAATGTCATGGCTTCACATGTGGCTGTCGTATTTTCCCTTTTAATTATACATAAACATAACATTCCTGCTTTTATTTATTATACTAATATATTGGACCTCAATAATTTTATACTCTATTGCTGGATCATTTCATATTTATAATTTGATTTTTTCAATTAAAATGCAATTACTTGGTAGATCGCCAACCTGCAAATTAGTTAACTCACAATGGCCTTCAATTAAAACTTAATTATTTATTCATCAACCACACCACACCAAGTATCTCATAAAAGTTAGTAGTTTCTTATAATGTCTAATTTAAAGGTGTTGGTCAGGTTGCATTATTAAATATTGTTTCACTTTTTGAAATTGGTAAATAAAATTTAAGAGATTTTACAGGTTATTTACAAAATAATAATTACATCATGTAATATGGACAGGTTCCTTCTCGCAAAGGATAATTTGAATTAAAAACAAGTACGCATTAATAAATTCGATTTTAAATAGAACAATTCTTACCCTAAGAATAATTTTTTTATAACATTTTTATTCTTTATTAAATGGTATACAAAAAATTACATTTACGACTAAAAAAAGATATAAAAACGAGCTATAACTAAACGGATGGCATTGATCCGTGTATGAAAATCGTGTTGGATTTGATCTTTTCCCTAATAAAAAAGTACTCTTTCAAATCTAATAAGAATATTCAACTTTTCAACAAACAATTTGTAGAGGCTACGAATTAAATTAAACGCGCTAATTGGAATCAAAAACCTTCTTTCGCACGCTACTTTCCCTTGACCCCGTCTAGGCGAATTCACACGTTACTTTATTTAATAGCCCCTCGCTTGTACTTAACCATCACGTTATTTTTATTTTAATAGCCCCTCGCTTGTACTTAACCATCACGTTATTTTTATTTTAATAGCCCCTCGCTTGTATTCAACCATCGCCTGATTATTCAAATGATAATGGGCTCGCGCAGCTACATAAGCACAACCTTTAAAACTAACAGGATCATTATTCATTTTTTTCGCATATACTTTACACTACCAATAAACTCGATTACAAAAGTATCTCTTCTAATTAATGAAATAACCACTTCATTTGGTGACCCAAAAATGTCCACGCAACCATCTGATATGGAGGTTAAAAGCGAAAATGCCACATATTTTAAACTGCCACAGTTTAACAATATAAACCCCCGCTCATGGTTTATCCAAATAAAGGCTCTTTTCTTGGTAAGAAAGATAAAGAGCGAAGCTACCAAAGTTGGGTACTTAATAGAAGCCTTGCCACTGGAAATAACCATCGAAATTCATGACATCCTACATAATATGCCCGACATTTTACCCTATACAACCATGAAAGCAGCCATCATAGACCGCACTAGCCAATCCGATTCTGCTAGACTTCGTGCTCTTCTCACAACTGTCGAATTAGGAGATCGCACCCCATCCCAGCTTCTGCGTTTCATGAAAAATCTTCTGGGAACGAATTCCATGGATGAACGAGTTCTTAAAGAACTTTGGTTAGAAAAACTTCCAAAAAACATGACCGGCATTTTGGCAATTGTTTCTGACGAGCAGTCCCTCTCCAAATTGGCCGAAACTGCGGACAAAATTGTAGAGACCTACCACAACTCCACATGTCCAATTGTAAATGTAGTCACGGAAGATGAATCGACTCGGCTTAGGGAGATGATTGCAAAACTCACACAGGAGGTACAAAATTTAAAAATCTCAATCAATAGGCCACGTGATCGTTCCAACTCTAGACGCCGCAATCCCTCTACCGTTCGCCACCCTAGCGCGCATATCAACCAAATATACTTTGTTGGTACCATTACCGCTTTAAAGACAAGGCGCTCAAATGCGTGCAACCTTGCGCATTTAACCCCCCCCCCCTCGACAAACTAGTAGACCACCCAGGGATGGCGACGCCTGGACTTGGTCTAAACTTAGTCGCTTATTTTACATATTAGACAAATCCACGGGTCAGCGATTTCTCATTGACACAGGCGCGGAAATTTCCGTTATTCCGCCTTCTCGAGACCATTCCTTGACCCCTTCATATGTGCAACTTCAGGCCGCCAATTCTACCCCTATCAAAACATATGGCCAAAAGCTTTTCACTTTGGACCTCGGCCTACGCAAAGAATTTAGATGGATTTTTACAATAGCAGACGTTAAACAGCCAATCATCGGAGCCGATTTTCTTAATCACTACCATCTAGTAGTTGATATAAAAAAGAAGCAGCTCTTCGACACTCAAACGACATTAACATCTGCAGGCAAGGCTACACTCGCTACGTCAATCAACATACAAGTTGGGATAATTGGCACCTCCCCCATCAAATCACTACTTCAGAAGTATGCCTCCATAGTGTCCCCTTCTGATTATAAGGCTCAAGTAACTCATAGCACTCAACACCATATCCACACCAACGGCCCGCCGGTTCGCTCAAAACCAAGGAGACTCTTCCCGGACAAGCTTAAAATTGCCCGAGACGAATTTACTCACATACTCGAACTTGGTATAATCCGTCCCTCTAACAGTGACTGGTCCTCACCCCTGCACATGGTACCAAAGAAGGCCGCGGGAGATTGGGGACCTTGTGGCGACTATCGCATGCTCAACAGTCGTACAATTCCCGACTGTTGTCCCCTTCCCCACCTCCATGATTTTGCGCTGACCCTTTGCAATAAAACGGTATTCTCATAGATCGACTTAGTCAGGGCATACCATTAAATTCCAATGGCCCCCGAGGATATTTCTAAAACCGCCATCACAACCCCGTTCGGTCTTTTTGAATTTCTTCGCATGCCATTTGGCCTTCGCAACGCTGCCCAGACGTTTCAACGCTTTATGGACCAAGTTTTTAGAGAACTTGACTTTGTTTTGTTTACCTTGACGACGTACTCATCGCGAGTTCTTCCATTGATAAACACTACAATCATATTAGACTGTTTTTGAAAGACTCAAGTCTTTCGGTATTAAAATCAGTCAGGATAAATGCGTATGGTGCCAAAACGAAATTAATTTTTTGGGACACAAAATCACCCCTCAAGGTTTGTCACCCCTTCAGGACAAGGTGGAAGCAATCCTTAATTTCCCACAGCCTACTTCGATGACTCATTGAGACGCTTCTTAGGGATGATTAATTTTTATAGACGGTTTATTCCGATGTGTGCCGATTTACTCAAACCTCTCACCGATTTGCTCGACGGTTTAAAGAAGACAATTTCCTGCACCCCGGAAGCTTCGACTGCTTTTAACAACGCCAAACTCGCTTTAAGCAATGTCGTGCCTCTCTCCCATCTTCAAAAAGACGCACAACTCTCAATCACCACCGACGCCTCCAACTCAGCTGTAGGAGCCGTATTACATCAAACAACTAACGGTAATACGCTGCCTTTGGCCTTTTTCCCCAAAAGCTAACAAAAACTCAACAACGATACAGTGCATTCGGTCGCGAATTATTAGCAATATATTTAACAATCCGCCATTACCGCCATTTTTTAGAAGGTCATGAATTCACTATTTATACAGACCACAAGCCACTAACTTATGCTTTCAGTACACCTATCGACAAATACTCCCCGCGGGAGATTAGACAGTTAGACTATATTTCGCAATATACTACCGATCTCCAATATATAGCTGGCAAATCAAATGTAGTCGCTGACACCCTCTCAAGGTCTGAAATTGATTCCGTTGATTTTAAAGACAGGCCCCTAATAGAAAGGTTAGCTTTGGCTCAGATGGAAGAAAAGTCGGCATTTCAGGACCTAAAGTCCCTAAAATTAACGCAACTTCCTATACCTGGCTCTGATTTGACCATGCAATGCGACATGTCCACAACCTCACCTCGACCACTCGTTCCAACTTCACTCAGACGCGTAATTTTTGATAACTTCCACAACTTATCACACCCTGGTACGCGTGCAACACTTAAGCTGATTTCACGTCGATATGTTTGGCCCTCCATCAATATGGATGTAAGGAAATGGGCCAAATCATGCGTTGCTTGTCAAAAATCGAAGATTCATCGTCACATAAAAGCCCCTTTAGGCACATTTGCTGAACCTGACGCTCGATTTAGCCACATCCACGTCGATCTCGTTGATCCACTACCACCTTCGAATGGATATACCCACTTACTCACCATTATTGACCGTTTCACACGATGGCCTGTCGCCATGCCGATCCGTGACACCTCAGCCCAAACGGTTGCAAAAGCTCTGATCAAGTATTGGATAGCTGACCTCGGAGTACCATCAAGCCTCACAACAGATAGAGGTCCCCAGTTTGAGTCCCAATTATTTCGGAATCTCACGCAACTCCTTGGTGTAAATCACATCACAACCACTGCCTATCATCCACAAGCCAACGGCATGATTGAGAGATTTCATCGACAGTTGAAAAGTTCCTTGATGGCACAAGGTGACACAAACAAATGGGATGAGCTCTTACCATTAATTTTGCTTGGCATTCGAACCACAATCAAGGAAGACTTAGGTTGCACTCCAGCCGAATTAGTTTATGGCACTACACTTAGACTTCCCGGCGAATTTTTCACGAACTCAAGAACACCTCATAACGCCTCCGAATTTATTAAATGCATAAAACAACATTTTTACCATTTACCTTTTAAAAAAGTCAGGACACAATTGACAAATGCGAGTACAACTTCACTTCTTAAGGACTCTAAATACGTTTTTATCCGTAATGATTTCGTTCGAAAAAGTTTGGTGCCACCATATGACGGCCCGTAGAGTAAAGTCCAAACATGCTAAATATTTCATTTATGAAAAAACGGAAAAGCTGACTCAGTTTTGATCGAGCGATTGAAACCTGCATATTTAGATACTTCAACTCAGCCGCTTACGGATACCGAAAATGTAAATCCACCCAAAGTTTGTCCCTCCGACGACATCGCCTGACCAGCTAACTCCGACCCAGACCTAACAAAATCAAAAGAAAACCCATACATCACATCGAGAGGAAGGCACGTGCATTGGCGCTATAAACTACTACACTAGCCACAACTCTCCGAGTGGAGCCCCGAGGATAGTTGTAGAGGCTACGAATTAAATTAAACGCGCTAATTGGAATCAAAAACCTTCTTTCGCACGCTACTTTCCCTTGACCCCGTCTAGGCGAATTCTAACACGTTACTTTATTTAATAGCCCCTCGCTTGTACTTAACCATCACGTTATTTTTATTTTAATAGCCCCTCGCTTGTACTTAACCATCACGTTATTTTTATTTTAATAGCCCCTCGCTTGTATTCAACCATCGCCTGATTATTCAAATGATAATGGGCTCGCGCAGCTACATAAGCACAACCTTTAAAACTAACAGGATCATTATTCATTTTTTTCGCATATACTTTACACTACCAATAAACTCGATTACAAAAGTATCTCTTCTAATTAATGAACTAACCACTTCAAATTTACTTTTATTTGATCAATGTTGATACACATAAGAAGTTACAATTCAGTATTCCCATTAAATTAAAATAGTTTAATAAAATTACATAAGAATATTCAACTTTCAATAAGCAGTTTACAGATCTGATTAATTTATTTCGTTTAATACACCTAAATTATAAATTTTTTTTCTTAATATTTTAACAAAGAGAAATTTAGCACTAAAAATTTTGGTACATTTTAACTATTAAGGAATTAAACTAACATAATAAAATATACGAAGCTATTATCTTAAATTATTATTTAAACAAAAATTTATAGTAAATAGAATAAAAATGTTTAAAAGTCGTATTTTGCCCTTGAAAAATGAATAAATGCTACAGCATATACAAATATTAAAAGTTACAAAATTATCAAAAAAAATTCATCAATTATAAACTATATATTTAATAAATATTATATATTTATATAGCAGTCTAACTTTTAAGGGCGTTAATAATTCCATGACCGTTTATATAACCTCAGGCACGTTCAATCCCCTTTATAAAATCTCAGGAGGCCCGAGTCCGTTCTATTAATTGTTTAGCCCGTCCAGGCCCAGCCCGTTAAAATTTTTATGATACAAAGCCTGTCCATACCCGCCCGCGGGCCGGGCCTGCCCGTGCAGATCTCTAATCCCTATTCCCTGCTTATGATGTGCACCAAACATCAATTGACTTAAAGTATCTTTATTTATTCTTTATATAAACATTGATTAATAAACAACCAAGATAACAAATAAAACAAACATACAGAAATTTTAATGTGCGGTGGAGTTTTTGGCGTCACCTACTAAATTCATGATCATTCATGAATTTAATTCAGATATATAAAGGCTGGCGATACCGGTTCTACCTTGTGTGATCTTCGCTGCTGGTTCATTCAAATCCCCCAATTCTAACCCTTTCCAACTTAACTTTGAATAGTAATCATCTATTAAAACAAAATTAACATTCAATATATATATACACACACACACGTAGCCAGGGGGTAAGTAAGAGGAAGAGGAAGAGGCGGCTGCTTCCTCTTAATCCAAAAATTCTTTAAAATTGTATATAATTATGGCAAAAATTTCAAAAAAGTTTCATTTTGCTCCTCCCTAAATCATTATTGCCCCTCTCTGAATCCAATCCTGGCTATGCCCATGTATTACAATTTATTAAAATTTAATGCATTTAAATTGCTCGAATGCTCTTCAAAAATATTGGCAAAGTATTTCATAAAAAAGTTAGTAATATCTTTCAATTCTAAAAGCCTCGTTTTTTCAACATTTAAAAATAAAAATGTATAAAAAACAAAAAACTGAAAATTCCAATAAATTAAAGATTATATTTTTGCAAAAATCTTTACGGCTCGTGTAGACTCCAACATTTAGGGGGTCTTTAACTTGTAAACTCTTTCCACCATCGCCAATATCACTACCCAAATCATTTGCTTCGTTTTTAAGATTTTCATCTGTAATATAGGATGATAAAAGGTCACTGAGCATCGGTAAAAAATTTAAAAAAGAATTCAATAATCAAGCTTAGTCAAAATACAAAGTAGGGAGGATAAGTTTTTTACGAGGCTTCCATAAATATAAACCATTTAAGGGTTATATCGCTGAGCTAGTTATGTGATATTCAACTAAGTTGTGAGGAAGCTATAGCCTTGAGCTCGTTAGAGACCAACTAAATATATCAATTATAACTTTGAAAAAGACAAATAAAAGAAATTATACAATTATAATAATGAGTTTCAACTATTAGAGCCAAGCCTCATGTTAGGTATAACTTGGAGAACTTTGTAATAAATGCTTTGACGCTGATGATTTGGAGGAAGAACAAAATTTTAAATAAGTCCTTTTGTGAGCACTTAGGATTCGACAACTATCCAAAAAGTTCTCCGCATTACAGAATTCCGTTAAAACATTCAAATCAAGTCTAATTTTGTACAAAGTAAATGTTTTTGAAGTAAACTTCATCAAGCAAATCACAAGTCTTACACCTCGATCGTTAACTGTTCCAATCTCCTCACATTCCATTTAAGGCTATTTAAATGACTTTTTTAGCAACTACTAATACCACATAAAACATGAATGTTGTCTTTATAATTTTCACAATTTATACTCCAACTTTTAAGAAATTTATGTATGACTGCAATATCAGTTGCTATCACCCAATGACCCAGTAGTGTTGTAAAAACAGCTGGATTTTGTTTAGTTGACCTTTGGTTTTAGTCGACTAAACAAAAACGGACGAAAGGTTTTGGGGAATGTTTTACAACACCACTATCAAGTCAAAACATCAAAACATAAGTGTGTACATGGGCGTAGCCAGCATTGGAATTAGAAAGGGGGGGGGGGGGTAATTATGATTTAGGGAGGGCAAAATAAACATTTTTTGGAAATTTTAACCATAATTTTAATAAATTTCAACAAAATTTTGGATTTAGAGGGGGGGAGGGCAGCCGTCCCTCCCTGCCCCCCCCCCACTTGGCTAGGCCCATGAGTGTGTATAAACTGATTAGTGATTACCATCTTTACACCTTTCACCATTCCCATTTAAACTGCCAGGCTCTGTATGGTCATTACTACAATACAAAGTTCCGTAATCTAAATTAATGCGTTGGGAGAAGGGCCCAAAAATGCTACTACAAGCATCTGGATTTGGTAATGAGTTGCAAGCCATTTCGAGTTCCCATGGCGTTAGGATGGGTCGATAAAAATCTCGCGCCTTTTCCAGAGGTATTAGGCTGGTTTGGGGACAAGCTACTAAGACATAGGCATCTATCTCCCCGAAATTTGCTAGCTTGTGAGGATTGAGTTTGCCGAACAAGAAGGTGTAACTCTTTTTACCGGCCTCTTTAATCATCTTTTTCAGCCTGTTTCGTGTCGTGCAAAATATGTGTGGTGAGACATATATACGCATTATTAAAAACTTTTATTTATGTATATAGGGAATTTAGGCAGTATTTTTAGCAATGTGCGTGATAATAGTCGATTACTAGTAGATTTAAAATAAATTATTGAAATATTTATTATAATTGGTTTTGAAATAAAATTTCATTATGAAAAATAAAAGCATAATTTAATAGATTTGAAATAAAAACGACCCTTAAAGAAATGTTGGCGTGCATAAAAATATTTGATCATTTTTCTATTATCAGGAGCAAAGTTATGTTGTTAAGGAACAAATTTCAAAAAATTCTCACTATTCTACACTATTTAACCATAGATGTTAACCCTTAAACAGGCATATTTACACAAATTAAGTTAATTTCTGATAGTTAAATATATATATTCGCTTAAAATATTAATGTTTTTATTTTTTAATCAAGTAGAAAAATGTGTCTTATTCACATAACCAATAATATAACTGGTGTCTTTAAAAGACATATAAGAGAGAATAACCTATTAACAACGTCCATGGTCCTACCATCGGAAAGGATGCCTGTAATTATGCCTATAATTTTTGCTTCCTTCCCCTTTTCTATATAATGAAATCTCCTAGCCAAAGTTGCATTTATATTAGCATCTTGATGTACCATAGTGGATTTGGGTTGTGACGTAGGATCGTAAACGTAAAAACTATCTATTTTCCCCATACCTTTGGGTTGGTAATGTCGGGGATAGTAGTGGAAGAAAATGCGGGTGAAAGTGGGACTATCACTATTTCCCAAGAATACGATGCATGTTTTGGATTGTTTATCAGGTAGTATCGTTGCATTAGTTAAAATAACTGATTCATGATCTTTAGTTTCAATCGTATAATTGTGGCTTTTAAAATCATAAAAATTGATTTGGATATTATTTTTTACAATAGAGTGCTCTGTGTTGGTGATTGATGGTTGCGGTACGATTCGGGAACATTCAATAGTATAATCGTTGTTAGGTAGGCCATTAAGAGGTGAAGTGGGAAAAAATGGCTGAGTAACAATGAAATTAATAACAAGATCGGGATGCCTGAGTTCTTGAGCTTTAAAATTTGTGCAGATTTTATTATTTTCAATCATATTCACCAACATCTCTTCTATCACAGTCATAACTTTTTCTAAAAACAAAAAAAATATATGCATAATATATTGCATCAAAAGTATAAGATAAATAACACAAAATGAGCATTGCATAAATATATTAAAAAGTCATGACTAACTTAAATATTTCCAATAGTTAAATTCATAAAACAGTAGTATTTGAAAAAATTGTTGGGTATTCGAATTGTCTAAATCAAATGATTGTATATCATTATAATGATCAAAAACATCAGACAAAGCTTCAATGAATTTCTGTAAAAATGTATCTTGGTCAATTTCTTCTCTAAAATCTTTATTGGATCTTGAAAAAGTATCATTTCCAAATGAATAATAAACAGGCAGGTTGTTAGGGGGTTTGGCAAAAAGACAGGCAGAGCCAAAATGCACTAATGCATCAGAATTGATATGTTGGGCAGCTATTGAGTCAATGCAACAACTAACAATATTTTTATTGAATAAAAAGTTTTATAAAAGCTGACAAAATTAAATTTTTAAATATACAAGCACAAAGACTCAATAAATAAATATCTAATTTATATATATATAATGTACAAACTAAGGTATTAAGGGCTTTTATTAAATGTTTATTTAAATTCCACATAACCCACCTAGCATATGCAGTGTCTGCCAAAACATAAGGCTGTGAATCAGTGTGAATTTTAATATATTCTGATATATCATATGATTGTTGTAAAAGATCATCTGGAAATTGAAGAGCTACCTATTGATTATAGATTACAGATTATAACTTTTGGATAAAAGTTAATGATAACAAGAAACATAGATATGTACCTTTTTAAAATTATTATTGTTAATCCATGTGCACACTTCATCAAGTTCGAAATAACTTTCCAAATTTTTATCCATATGATATTGATCTTCAGTTAGTTCGATACACCTTACCAACTTACTTCAAGTTCATAGTTCGCCTAAGATTAAACTAGATTCTAAAAAAAGAAAGAGTATAATAATAGATTAAATTTTTGGTATGCTTTTTGTCGTTTGTATAGAGCATTACAGATTGCGAATTCGTAAACACAACCTAATATGGGATATATTCTGATCTGTTATTAATTGATTTTATTACTACAAAATTATAACAGTACGGATATGAAAACCTAAGTTTATCATCTTTCAAGTGAACTTTATTTACTACATATGCAAGCATTTTACCTTTGAACCTCAAATCCCTTTTGATGGTACAGTATGATAAAATCTTAAATTATATAAACAGTTGGACTAAGATGAAAAGGGTTGCTAAGAAATAGAAACATTAAAAAATTAACTTTCAAATCTAAAATCAATAAAGCAAAGCATCTTTTTATAATATGGTCTTTTTTTATAGGTAATATTCTTTCTATATGGATTTTTTACTATAATTAGGCTAGGGATAATTTAAGTAAATGAGATTCTATTTAAATTGGTTTATGATTAAATATAATTTTTAAGTATTTTTTATAAGATAGACCATAATAAGTAGTCAAAACTTGGTCGAAAATTAGGTGTATGACGAATAAACGGCTGTTAAATGGACACAGCATTTTAAAGGTAATTCAATTGTTTAGTCGGAAATTATTATATGTATTATAAAATGGATACAGTCTTATCCTTGCCACTCCAGCGTACATGCGAATTTTTGATTACTAATAAATTTTAATGATAAGATTAGTTTCAAAAAATTTCTAATAAATTATTCTTAAAATAGTTGGGTAAAATATTGGAATATAAGCGTTTTGTCCTTTTTGATAACGCTATGAAAACAAATGGACAAAACTTAAAAATAAAGCATTTAAACTTTAAAATAAAATTGGGTTTAAACATTAAGCTTTGCTCTATCTAATGATGTAATGGGCGCGCTCAGGAGTCTGCTATAATGATATGAATGTTTGCATAAAATAGCCACACCCACATTGAGAGTCTCCTATTTTAAAGATTTAAAATGTGGATATGGTGCAAACTGACCATTAGTTTATTCTATTGTCATAAAGACTAGGATGTGCCATCCGATATATGTTTATGGGTGTTAGCTAGTTGTTATTGTCCAACATGCTGGGTGCTGTGCTCTGCAGTCATATATGAATAATCCAAGTTTCACATATGTAGCTATTAAATACGGCAAATTTGACGATGCTACAAAATTAACAACGCTCGTCTCATAGTCGTTTATCTAAGATTTAGGACCATAAAAAAGGTAACGTGCACTAGGGAAGCGCATCTCACGGTAGACTCTAAAATGGTGATGGTAATAAGTATGTTTAATCTTCTTAACAGCGCAGATCTTAAAAGACACGCTTTATAACAACACTAATTCTATCTTAATAAGTTTTTAATTCATATTAAAAATTTACTTACATCTAGAGACATGCAAGGACTGTTCAAAGCCCTGCCCGGGGGCCAGAATTTCTAGGCCGCCGGCACCATTGAGAGACAAGTAGACTTTCACACTGTTAAAAACAATACATCCCTTTATAAGATTGTTTAGATAAAATTTAATAATGTTGTTAAACATTCCTTCATTCTTGAATTATTTATCATCTACTATCAATTTTGTGGTAAGTGAAATAAAAAATAAATCTATTCCTTATAGCTGAAAGATTTCAAAAGTAATTTAAGGCAATGGACTAAGCCAGGCTATCCATTTATGTGCTGGAACAAGATGGAATAGCCGCCTTAAAATGCTAAAAACATTCTTGAATGTTTATAATGAAGTAAAAATGTGATTTTGAAGACTCGACGCTTATTTTAAAATACAATGAGATCAACAATTTTATTATTTAAACATCTTAATTTCTAAATAGTTCATTTATAATTTTGTAATTATTTCGTCAAATTATTCAATAAAGAACTTCAAAAATATGTTTTACTAAGGTTATTTTTAGATTTTTATAATTATTATTATTCCAAGCCATGGCCTATATTTAAATATGTAAAATTTAGGCCAGGGCTATAATTTTTTTAGTTTATAGGGTCTGGGCTAGAGAACTGCACGGGTGACCCGAGACCCGACGATATGGGGTCGGGTTGAAAATTTTAAAATGTCTTCTGGTCGGGTCGAAAATTTTAAAATGCTTTCGGGTTCGGGTTTAAAATTTTAATACGCTTTCGGGTCGGGTTGGATTTTAAGTGTCGGGCAAGGGTTATGAATCTTACATTGCAGAATACACGAGACACATCTTCAAAAATAATGCTATTATGTTAATATTTTTATTTAATATTGAAATTTATAATTAAAGATCATTCATTAATTTAATTAAAATTCCTTTTTTTTAAATCAGATTATTTGGCCACAAATTTTTATTTTACTCGTGAAAGATAAAATATATCAACATTAAATTGTATTTAAATAATGTGAAGTGGTAGTTCATTATTAATTTAAACTACATAAGTATATATTCATAAAACATATAAGATTATATTTAAATTTATTCAATGATTTATTTGCAAAACTCTATATTTCAAATTGAATGTGACCAGATACTGTATGCTATCATATATATATATCTATAATAAATCATTAAAATAAATTTAGTAATAAAAATCTGTGGATTCAAATTAGTTTCATAATTCGCACTCTAATTAGTCGATTAAATTTTAAACACCCTAATGGGAGTAGCCAGGAAATTGAATTTAGAGGTGGGCACTAATGATTAAGGGACCATTTTTTAAAATTTAGCCATAATTTGATAAAATATTTAAGATTTTTTGGATTTAGAGGGGGGCATCCGCCCGTCCCTGCCACCCCCTGGCTACGCCCATGCACACCGCAATTTTTCTTACTCTCGCGTTGGATACCAAAATTTGAAACACGTTCGAAAGGGATTGGTTAAAAAGTTTTAACGCTTTCGGGTCGGGTTGAAAATTTTAAATGCATTCGGTTGAAATTTTTAAAATGCTTTCGGGTCGGGTTGGGTTAAAAATTTAAAAAAAATTCCAGGTCGGGTTGAAAAAATTGGCTTTGCAGTTCTCTAGTCTGGGCCTTAGAAAATGGATTTTGCAGATCTCTACTTACACCTTACCTTCCTACCGGTGGCTTATATAATGAAACTATGATAAACACTGTATGTGATGTGGGTATATTCACCGCATTAATACACTACGCTTCACCTACGATAAATTTCTACTATTAATACAGGTCTAGGTAGGGGAAAGATCGAACTTAACAAAAACAATAAGTTTTGCCACCACCCTCCAAGGTAAAAAAGATATACAGTATTTACTTTTATTTTTTCACTCAAGTAACCACTTAGGATTCTTATTGTACGAGACAACTTTAAACCCTTTGCCGACTCCTAGCCTATTTTAGACGATAATGATACAGATTTTTTTAACCTATATATCTTTATAGTATTACGCCTATTGTTTTGGTAAAAATAAACTTTCGAACGAAAAAAAATATTTACCAATGGATTAGAGAATAAAGGGCAAATTCTCTACCACAATTTTGCAAAATAGAATATATGGAGAATGAAGTTTTCAAAAAATATCCAATAACGAGTTAGGTTCTAGTTTTATGTTTAAACCCTAAGTTTGTATTACGACTTCAATGCTTAATTTTTGATCTCTTTATAAAAACGCTGATATTTTAAACTTGGAACCCATTTCGCAAAAAGTTGATATATAGGATAAAAACTAAAAAGCAATAAAAATTTGTTAATCATTACCCGGTTGATTTTACAAGACCACAACATTGTATAGGGCTTTCTTATAGATAAAAAATAGACTCTTTTAAACCTAATGGACATCATTGCAAGGCAGACTAGTTAAAAACTTAAATTTGCAGGTACAAATTCAGTATTAAAAAAAGAAATAGTGCATGTAAGCTACTAAATTATCAGCTATATTAGTTCAAAGAAAAAATCAACCTTAATACAATAAAATTCTACAGTTAACACCTTCATGCACATAACCAAAAATCAAATGACTTTATTTTTCTAACATGAGATGGTATGGATCATTTAGGTGGGATATGATATAAATGTAATATAAAATATATACGTATTTTAAATTAAAATAGAGATAATGATGATGATTATCTAATGTATTTGTGTGTGGTGTATGTGTTCATAGGGTATATAAGAATGTAGGTGTAATGTGAATATGGTATTGAATGATATATTACAATATGAGAAGATGTGAAAACTATGTATATCTATAAGTGTGTGTGTGTGGTGGCATACATATTTCTATCTGGTTTTACATATATTTAGGTAATATGAACAAAATTTGCCAAATTTTACATTCACTTGGCATTTAAATAACTTCCTATATTATAGTATGGCAGAAATGTTGTATACATGGGTAATTTTATTGACTTCAACAATGCATAATATACACTTTCTCTCAGCCCGTCATATATACACACAGAGAGGTTGTTTGTAAATTTGAAATTTATATGATTAATAGAGGTATGTATTACAAATATTTGACGTATGGCTTTGCTTTTTAAACCTTTTCTCCCCTCAAGTATATACATGTTTATTTATTTTACGTAAGAATATATGCGTGACAACAAAATTTCAAATTAAAATTATATTTTAACCTTTTATAGGGCTATGATATCAGGATCAAGGTAATGTGTATGAGCAATGTAACACGTAAAACAATTGATTCCTCAATTTTTAAACGTTCAAAATATAGATGGGAATTCAGGTCCAGAATGAGGAAGCTAGGCACCAAGTAGCGTCTTCTAGTGCGCGTAGGAGTGAAGGGTCTTAGTTAACAATAACATTGAGGCAAGGGAATAGGTAATTACGTTAGCGAGTAAGTGTCATAACTCCGTTCTTGGGGTATTTCTTCCCGTATCTATGTGCCTAAACAAAAAGATTTTTTAATCGTTATTCGTATATAAATTACAATTAGTGTTGTACAGACGGTTGGGTTTTGCTTGATAGACCTCGGTTTAACTAAGGCTAACGGTCGATTCTGGTCTGTTTTTCAAATTTTGATTAAGCCTAGAGGTCGACTTAGAAACTGTTTATGTTTAATGGAGTAAAACCTAAGGTCGACCGAACAAAACCCAGCAGTTTTTACTACACTAGTTACAATCATCGTAGTGTCAATTTTTACAAAAATATATCTTATATCGCAACTTGATAAAATTAAGGGTTTTTGAGACCTAGAATATATAGCATATTAAGCTTATAAATCAAGCGAAACAAGATATTTCAAGGCGTGAATTAGTAATAAATAAATAAAGGTTCGGGTGTCATAGGTTATAAAAAGCGCGTTTTTTAGGTATCGAAAAACTATTTTACGAGTTGTTTGACCTAATTCGCGGTCATTTTTGCCTAAAACATGTTTATGAGCACCACTTTCTAATCGCAATTATTTTTGAAAACCGCTAGGCGAGATCGAGCTTATGTTTAAAAATAGTTATGGACGAGTGTTGGCAAACGTTTACAATTTTTTTAAATTAGTTTCGCCTAAAACTAAGCAGAATAAATGTTTTTAACTCAATTCCACAAAGTCTGAGTAAAGATTCTACCTAATCCAATTGATCGTCTAAAACCACGGGCGGAGCGAGCGTTGGGAACTTAGAAGGGCAATAATGATTTAGGGAGGGGCAAAATGATCATCTTTCGATATTTTAGTCATAATTTTAATAAATTTTTGGATTTAGAGTGGGCAGCCGCCCGTCCCTGCCCTCCCTTGGCTGCGCCCAGGTCTAAAACCGTCTAAAAAATAACAATCGCCTCTTTTTGGCCCAATTTTACAAAGATTAAGAAAAAATCATCCGAGAAAGTCTATAAATAAAATAGTTATTGAAATATTAGCCATCATAACCAACCCTGCAACAGTGTAAGAAATGAAATGTGTCAGTAAGCGGGAGCCTGGTGTTTTGGTCCGATTTTCAAATTTCGACTAAGCCTAGAGGTCGACCCTTTGGTCTGTTTCGTTTCAATTCAAAAGGTAAAGTTTCAAAATATAAACTTCACCAATTGCCACCAAACCTTCACCATCACAAATTTGTCCGTTTTAATGCGCATGCGTATGCATTAAACGGACCAATCCGATGGCTGCGCATTTTAATAATGCGCATGCGTATGCATTTAACAATTATTGCTGCACTCTAAAACTTTAGGGGACAGGGTTAAGGTTCAGGGTAGTGTTTTAGGTCAGCGTTTTAGGGTTAGGATTAGATGCACAACAAATTCCCTCCCCATTTGAGATTTAATTTTCCGTGACGTGATATTCAGTGTGGCATTTTGGACTGTGGCATTTTGAACCCAATTCGTTTATCTTTTGCAACTTTATCTTATGTACCGGAATCGGCTATTTATGTCCAGTCGACTAAAACCAAGGGTCGACCAAACAAACCCCAGCCGTTTAACAAGACTAACACTAAAGAGCAACTAACCGTTTTTTGCCGAAATTCGTTAACTTCGGCTTCTGTGAGGGGTTCTTCGTTTTCAAATATAGAACCACTCCAACCCATGGCTTGGAGTAGTTTATGTTCGGCCTCAAGCGATGAAGATAATGTACCGGGTGATGATGGTGTATTGGAATCAATGCTTTCGAACTCATCTTCCTTACAATTCTATGATAACGATAAAATGTAATAAACAATATTTTTTACAATTAAACATTAAGTAGCAAACTCTAATCTCGATTCAAAAATAAAAACTTTCTCCTAGCTTATTAATTTAATGACCTTTTAGTTTTAAGTTATCCAATTAAAACGAATGCTTTCAAAACTCTAATAAGAATTAAAACATTTTTAATCAAAAAATGAGCAAAATTTGAGCTCTTAGTACAAACAAAAACAATCTAACTTGTTTCACTTCACCTAAAGATTGTTAAAATACCCTTTTAATACTGTCTAATTTAAATAAAAGAATTTCATATATTTTAGATGCTAATTTATTAAAGTATATTTCATTAACCAATATGTTGCTGCTTATAAAAACTATAAATTCCACAAAAAACTAATACCATTGGAATATGTTTAAATTTATATTGAGGTAAACTTATAAATTACATCATGTTTAATACAACTCATGCTTTTGAGCTTTAACATCAAAAAATAAAGAGCAAAATTTAATAGAAATCAAAAATTTTAAGTGTAAATAAACAATTCCTAAAATACTTGAGGAGTAAAGTTTTGGGTTGGTGATATGCTGTTAGCAAATACTTGATTAGAACATTCATTGTTGTAGGTGCTTTCCTCGAGGATTATAGGTTCATCACTAAGAAATGTTGATAATGGATCGAATTGAATAAAATCAGGCTCCATTTTAGTCATTTCAACATTTTTATCCAAAAGGTGAGGGTTGTGTTTTTGTGGAAAATACGGTTTATATTGAGTGTCATTTGATTTCCACTTGGAATGATTTGAGCCCTCATCTTTAGAGTTGAAAGATAATGATGTTGATGTAAGATTCTCCCATTTGCCACCATCTTGATATGGAGGCTAAATGATATAAAGTTTATAATAAAGGCCAAAACTTTAATGTTAATCTGTTTTTAATTTTTTTATTATATAATAGTAGAAATTTCAAAATGAAAGATGTTATACCATACCTCTTTATATCTCCAGCTCACATTACTGCTTTTTTTGCTACTAAGTGGGGAAGAATTACCTTCATGTGAATTATATAGGTTGCCTTGCCAAATATTATAGGTGTTTTTACTGTTATTGGAATCTCTAGTCCAATCTTTAAGGCAAATATAATAATTATATCAACAATAAATTATTTACCATTAAATTTGTTATTGCTGTTGCCCAAATTTGCAAAATTCAAACTATTTGAATTATTGGGATTTGAGTTAATGGTGGAATTCCACTTACTTTGACCTAAATCATTGGAATAATTATGGATTGAGTTATTGCGCATATGTGGTGGTAGGTAGAAGCCATTGTTCACATTTTGAGAATTTTTTGAACTTTCATATGGATCTTTATAACGCTGTCTCCCTTTAGCTATATCACTTATAGGGGAATCATATGTGGGCAAAATATGGTTAGAAATGACATCTCCATTAGAAGTAGAATGATACTTTTTTAATGGTTTATAAAAATTCAGATATCCATTAGATAGAGGCTTATTTATACCTAGCCCAATTGAATTAGAACCATTTAGTTTGAATTTTAATTTGTTTGTTCCATTAAAATCCGTTTTGTAGGGCTCATATGTATTCCCAAATGTAGAATTAAAAACTGAGTTATTAACATTATTTCCAAATGTATGACTAAGTAATTGACTATTGTCCCATAAAGAAAAATTGATAGAGCTTTGGGTTATGGAATTTGCTGAATCTTGTGATGAAGCCTAAAACAAAATTTTATAATAAAAAAAATAAGCTTACCTTAGTATCATTATTCGAATTTTTTGAAGAAGGTTGTCTTAACCAAGATGGAAATAAATTTGGTTCAGCATGATGATCTTTTTCCATTTATTTCATATTGAATAAAAAGATATATATTTGGCGCCAATGGCAGCAATAGACATAAGAGTGGAATCACATTAGATATTAATGAGCAATAGATATAATGAATAATATAATGTAACTTGGAAAAAATAATGCGAGCGCAATTTACAATTCAGTTTAAACTAATGGTTGCCAAATTTTTAAGACGCGCAATCGGAAAGTCAATTTTTTTATTTAAATGCAAAAATAATAAAAACTGCTTATACATTTTTACATTATAGTATATGTTATATAATTCATTTAATTAAAGACAAAAAATGAGGATAATGTTTTATACATCCACTCTAATATTTTTAAATTTATATTAATGCCATGTTAATTATAGCAGGGAAGATTTTATAGCAATATTTAAAAAACTCTAAGATACTAATGGTATGACAGTTTTTCTGACATATAGCATAATATCGTTTAATGCCATTAAAATAACCACAACAATAATTATTATAGCTTTATAGTATTTCAACAATTTTTAAATGAATTCCTCAACAAATAGCCTTTGATTTGGAGCTTTTGATAAACGTTAGTAGTCTTACGGTAGGAAATAGCTTAGTGATAAATATATTTTTTCATTATTCATATACTGTCATTAAATTAAATATATTTGTACTAATAGCTCAAGCAATGCAATTGGATAAGTCAATGTTATGTAAGGGCATTGCATTTTAAGCACCATAAAAACGCAATTTTCTGACTTGAGTTTTTTAAATTTTACGAGGAGCAATAAAAATCATGTTTGTACTTTTTTGCAAGTCTGAGCGCATTTGGCCCACTACTTTTTGTGTCGTTATAGTCAAAGGCCAATTACCGCTCTAACGACATAGGGTCGCCAAATTTTAAAAGCTATTTACCTTTAAATCGTTATCACCGTTATGACGTGTTTTACCAATCGAATCTACTTATAACAACTTTTAAATCCATTTCATATAATAACTCTTCGGTCTTGTCTTCGTTTGTATGATTTAGCTCATTCTTACACCAGTCCTAGCTGCGTCATCAGCATCACGTGGCCCTTGCTGCTAGGTGACAAATCCTAGTCCCTTGGAAGTTTTTAATCGACTTGTTAATAATAAAGATTAATTAAATTTTTATATTGAGCTACCGATCTATGGGGACATAAGGGAGTTTAGCAATTAAAAGTTGCATGAATGTTTAGGAAATAGTAACACCTCACCATATTAATCACGCACTCGGAAACTATAATATATGCTAGACGAGGGTTCGAGCCCAGTGCTTTACAAGTTTGTGACTTGGGGTGCATATCCAGGATCTTAGTTTCGATGTCATGTTACTTTAATTTTATATGCATCAATGGATTGCAACACTTGGTAAAATATTTAGTGCTACATAATTTACGGGCAGAATTATGACTAGTGTTGTTAGGGGCCCGCTAAAGAGCACGCCGATGTGTGTGCTGGAGCAATAATAAAGATAAAATACCCTTTAGAAGTGCTAGTATCTTTTTCCATTAAGGTCTTTTAATATGGTATGGTGCAAACCGACCAAGGGCTTTTAATTTGGGTAGGATGCAAACCGATCTTTAGTATATTATTTTAACATAGAAAATCGGACATGCGATTATATGTTATGTTAGACTAGAGCTCTGCACGGGCGACCCGAAACCCGACCCCACCCAAAGTCGGGTCGGATCGGGTTCGGGTTAAAAATTTTAAAATGCTTTCGAGTTGGGTCGGGTTCGGGTTGAAAATTTTTAAACTCGGGTCCGGGTCGTGTTGTAGGTTATGAATCTTATATTGCATAATAGACCTATCTTTTAAATTAATGCCATTATATAATATTTTATAATTAATATCGAAATATATGATTCATTTATCTCATACATTCATTTGAATTAATTTATTTTAAGCTATAACTGAATTTTGGCTTTGTGCAATTGAAAACTCCGAAAGGTAGAATATCTTTATTGATGTTATAAATTAAAATAAACATATTAGTAATACAACAAAATTTATTAACGATTTTGTGAACTCCCATTTTTCTTTTTTAATTATTATTGATGTCTCAACTTGCTTTACCGTCTAACATATACTAGAGCCCTGGTTTTTCAACCCGAACCCGACCCGGCCCGAATGCGTTTTAAATTTTCAACCCGAACCCGACCCGAAAGCTTTTTAAAATTTTTAACCCGAACCCGACCCGACCCGAAAGCTTTTTAAGCCAAACCCGACCCGACCTCACCTGAAAGTCAAAAAAAGTCAATATTGTAAAATTGATTTTAATGGATTTAAATGGCAACAACAAAAAAATGGACAAAACGTTATATGTCTATCATTTCCGGGTCACATGCTAAAAAAGATAGGTTATATATATAAAATCAATTTAGTATCTAATTAAAATTGCCTATAAATGGCCCATAGAGTATAGTTTTAAGTTAATTGCGGCACTCCTAAATGTGGTTATTATTATTTTCTTCAAAATATTATCGAACCCGCAATTTTTTTACATATAAATAGCTCATATTCTAATTAAAATGAGTTTGTCTATATTATCAGGCAATTTTGATTTTAAGGCCAATAACGTTTGTGGCAATATTGAGCGAAAATGAAAGGAAAAAATTTGATTCAAAAACTCTTATTTTTTAAATCATGTTTGTAAAATATGAGAAATTAATTATTCTAGTGTATAAGTTAGGCGATAAAACAAGTTGAGACATTAATATTTAAATAAGAAAAATGGGAATTAAGAAAATCATAAGTTTTTGATTTCAATTACATGTTCATTATAAATTAGCATCCATCAAGATTCAAGATATTTTACTTTTTCGAGTTTAAAAATGCGCAATTTCAAAATTCAGATATAACTCAAAAGAAATTAATTTAAATGAATGTATGAGATAAATTAATCATATATTTCGATATTAATTATAAAATATTATATAAAATGGCATTAATTTAAAAGATATGTCTATTATTCAATATAAAATTTAACGTTCAACCCGACCCGGACCCGAGTTTAATTTTCAACCCTAACCCGAAAGTATTTTAAAATTTTCAACCCAAACCCGACCCGAAAGCGGTCGAGTTCGGGTCGGGTTTAGGGTCACCCGTGCAGGGCTCTAACATATACACTAGTATAAACTAAGATTTTGATTATTTATTAAACGAATGATTAAAATATATAAAAAACGTTATTTTACAAACATGATTAAAAAAATTAAAGTTTTTAAAAAAATGATCAAATTATCTCCTTTCATTTCCGCACAATTGCCAGAACCATTAATAGCCTTAAAATCAAAATTGCTTAATAATAAAGAAAGGCTCATTTTAATTTAGCAAAAGTTAAGATAATGAATATGAATGGCTTGTTAAGTAGGATACTATGGGTGAAATATACTAAAAAACTTTTTTGAATTAGGATATACTTTTTTTCTAATGCTATCACTTCTGGAAAACATGTTTTAAAATGTTTTTAAATCTGTTGTTGTTTTTTTGGGATAACATTTTGTTGCCATTTAAAACCATCAAAATCAATTTTACACCAATCACTTTTTTTTAACTTTCGGGTCGGGTCGGGTTTGGTTTACTACACTTTCGGGTCGGGTTTAAAATTTTTGAAACACTTTCAGGTCGGGTTCGGGTAAAAAAATTCAAAAAGCTTTCGGGTTCGGGTTGAAAAAATTTAAAGGCTTTCGGGGCGGGTCAGGTAGTGACTTTGTAGGGCTCTATGTTAGGCTAAGTATGACAAGAAAGGGCACATGTGGCGGATCTGTAAAATCAACAGCGCTCGCCCTTAAACTACGATTTATGCCATGGGCGAAGGGTATCAGTAAAAGGACCTTACACTAGTTACGCGCTCTTCACGATAAAGTATACTGGTGGTGATTACACCTACCACCAGCGTGAGTCTTATAAGGCGAGCCCATTAGCATCATCCGTTAAAGCTAAAATAAAATTTAAAAGTGGGGAAGTAGAAATAGTTATAATTCTAGTTTAACAAAATATAATTAAATATACGAATCATGTGAATTAAACCTCGTGCTAATTCTTAAGCCACAAAAGCTGAAGAATTAGCAAGAACAAAAATAATTTGTGATATTTTACGAGCCCTTCTTTGATAATCGCCTATATTTAACTAAGAGAAAGCCTTTTTACGACCGTGCTTATGAAAAATTGTAATTTAATTACCAAATTTATAGCCCATTCAAAAATAAATCAAATTGAGTAATAAAACGATGAGAACGGGGCATATAGAATTGTTGTAAAATTGCTAACTAACAATGAAGGATTTTATGTGGTCATTTGGCACCATGAGTACTAAAAGTACTCATGTATATGTTGATGCTACCCCAAACTCCCATTTTCGTTATATTGTTTTATGGGTGGCTAAAAACATTTATTTTAAATTTCAGAAATTTTAGGCGTTTTAACAATATATATATTACTTTTGACCACATTCGGCCACGATTAGATGACCACTGATTTAGTTCAACTAAATATATTATGCTCTGAAATACGAAGAGTTATATGATTATAAATTTTAGTTAAATTTGAGTTCAAACAACGCTCATTTCATAGGACGAGCTAATACGCGATCAAACATATCAAAGTCGACGACAATATTTAACGCAACAATATAAGCTAAATAATTAATAAGATGTCACGGGGGCATGAAGACAACAGTTATAAATGGTAACGATTAAAGGTTTAGGTAGGCACGAGTAGTGTTAACGAACAACAATGTCTAAATATCAAACATACGGAAATTACGGAGGTATAATTGACTAATTCGTTTTTCATATAATCTATATTAAAGAATTTAGTGTTAGTTATAATCAAATTTCGATAATAATGCGTTCGCTCATTCTCTGTAGCATTTATGGTAGTGCGATTTGGGTAAATAAATTGCCGGATTTGCCCAAGTTTTCAAGATGTTACGGCATATTCACTCGGGAAAGTCGTAAAGATTTTCTCAATCTGTGGCGGCTGTACCAGTTACAGCTCCTTGCATTCGTTTCTAAAACGATTTATAACGAATAAAATGATTAGTGTATAAAAAAGTTAAAAATTAAGGAAATGGCATACGAAGTTGAAATTAATGTATATTCATTCGACGGATTATCATGTAAAAAAAAATGAGAAAGGCTACCAAGAAAGGCTGATTAAACATAAGTTTATAAAGTTTCACAAGAAATCAGATGGTAGTCATTCTTCCATATATGGTACACAAACACGAATAAATATAATGAAATGGTGAATCTAGGCATAGACTGCTCATCAACCTTAACGTTGCACAAATAAGGAAAGTTTATATAGATTATAGCTATTTTAGCGAATTAAGGTGTTTCAAAAACCGAATGAAAAGATATTGACCTAGTTAAACATTCAAGGCAGCATTTAATGCATATCATTTACACAATTCATAAAAATAAAAAATAAATATTACTATGATGATGTGACGTTAAAACATTTATTACCATCTGCATTTTATTAAATAATTGTTTATTAACGTTATTTTTAATTTATTACCAAAGGTAAATTGACTTTTTCTGTTTGAACAATGGGGTACACAGCAGAAAGACATGGGAGATGTCAGATTAAAAATGGTGAATTTTATGGTACAAATATTACTATATGAAACATATGACATGGGCAGTCTATGTAATCTATGGTATTATAACACGCTTTTAATTATCCATAATTCTTCAATTACCCAACATTAAAATATTTAACTAAAGCGCTGTCTGGTCCATTTTTGAAATTATTTACACATTAATTTTCGTAGGAAAAAATGCTCAATCTGACCAAAAAATCAGCTGGTCGATTATAAGCGATTTAAAAATTAAAAAAGGCAAGCATCCCACCTTATCTAATTCGGCTTTCGTTTTGTCTTCCAACGCCCTTATGTCCTGCATATTAAGGCCGTGCCATCGGTCCATCCAGCAAAAGAGTTCTCGATGAAAATTAGTGAAAATCCTCTTCTCGACCTGGACATGATGGGGTACACAAGTAATTTCGCAATGATATATGTAAGATTACGTAATAATATCTAAATTTCACAGATTAGTGTTGTAAAAACGGCTGGTTTTTGTTTAATCGACCCTTGGTTTTGGTCGACTTAACATAAACATACCAAAGCGTTTTTACAACACTATCCTTTATAAATTAATAAAAGTTCCCAATTTTAACACTGATCTTAATAAAAACAAGAGAAATAAGGATTAAAACGCATCGAAGAAGGGGGGGGGGGGTGTATAGTTTTGGAATAACTATCTAAAAAATTGGCTAAAAATTCCTTGATTATTCAATTAAAACACATCATGATGGAGATTATTTTATATAAAAGGAATTCTAAACAAAAAAAATTTAAAATAATCTATTTTATGTATTCACGATGACAGATATAACATGCAGGGGGTATAAAAAGAAACTATATTACACGGTTTTGCTTTTGATAAAAAAAGATATTATCCTTACGTCCATGAGAAAACTCTCGACACGAGTTTGGAGTCCCAACCATTTAAAGGTTCCCGTTACTAGTTTGTAACAACACATCACCGGTTCTACCGTTTCCTAAAAAGATATATGAAAATTTATATTTTAAGTTGCGTATCTTGTTGGATTATAAACAAATCGCAATAATTATTAATAAATTTTATAATTTAAAGAAAATAAATGTATTCGCTGGATACTAATTAACCAACCGTATAACTAAGAAATTTCAAGAGCAAAATTATTAAAGTTGATAAAATTGCATACCACAAAGCATAAGCTAAAAGTTGATCAAATTAACTATTTAGGAAACAATAGAACATTGGTAAAAAATCATAACCCTATTTCTTTAAAAAATACAAAATAATAGCAAAATATGGGATATATTTAATTTGTCACGCTTTATAATACCATCCAATTTCCGGTGAGGGGGCCACGACCCGTTTTAGTAGAATGGAATTTCGAGGGATCGCAATCTTCCTTATAATCCTACCAAAAATTAAAAACAAAAATAATGAGAAAATTTCCACACACAAAAAAACAAGTAAAAACATTAGACACAAAAACCGTGTGAGAATGAGGGTTGTATAGGATAGGAGTTACTTACTGATTTGGAAATTTGCGAGTTATCCGCGATGTTTATGATGACCACTTCACGTTTCTTCAGCAAATCGTCGGGCAGTTGGTGGGCCTACGAATTGAAAATATAAATTAAAACTGATGTAGTGTTGTAAAACGGATGGGTTTTGTTTGGTCTACCCCTGGTTTAACCTAAGACTAGTCGACTCAAGTCTGTTTTTCACATTTCGACTAAGCCTAGAGGTCGACTAAGAAGATCAGACAAAAAATTCTTTGGTCTATTTATGTTTAGTCGACCAAAACTTAAGGTCGACCAAACGAAACCCAGCCACATTTTTACAATACTAGTAAGCACCCATGTTTGAGGCATTTATTAACAAATGAAATGCTACCCTGGAACAATCGAGAAATATGAATAATTAAATGTTAAATTTAGGTAATAATTTTATCGTCTTTTAATATTTTCATGGTTCACTCCATAACTTTCCAATTTTTTACTACCAGGCGCGCATCTTGATAAAATCGTAACCAAAAATAGAGACCTAGGTTTCTTAATAGATTTTAGCGCAAAAATAAGCTGTTCGTAGCCTATTAGGATATAAGTCTATTCCCAAATCTATCATATTATTAATGAGAAGCTGTTTAAAAATTAGGGATTAGTTTTTTCCCTAAGAATTGATATTACAATTATAACCACACTAAATGCAATAACGAAGTTAACACATCAACGAATAAAAGTTTTAATAGTAAAACCACAAAGTTGATTAATTAAATCAAAAAAACTAAGTAAAAGCTTAAGAGTCCTTACCCACCCAAAACACTATATTACACGTATGACCAATAAAATTAATCATATGAATTGCACCCTATAAGAGTAGAATTTTTAAATTAAAAAGCGATTTAAAATTAATTTTAAAAAATAAAAATAGTATTTGTTCAACTAAATCGTTTTTAAAATATAAGAAACAAGGTGACAAAGGTTTAAAAAAACATTTGAAGTCCTTTTTACAGGGCTAAGCTATGAGATGATTAAAGAAAAAGTATTTCAAAGAAACAAGTATTACATTATGAGTGTTTCCTCGATCTGCCAAATGCATAGTTTCAATTTTCAATTCAAAATTATCTTTCATGTAGCCAGGATTCTATACAAATACAAATTGAAAATTAATTTTTATACAAAAAAATAAAAAAACTGAACAAAATATTTAGACTTACCGAAATCACTTAGATGGCAGACGATATAAAGGACCAACGCACCAATTATCGACGATGGGTTAACATAAAATATCAAAAAAATTATTATAATTTGGAAACTAAATGATTATAGATTCCTAGACGAGTATCTGTTCGTGGTAACATTAAACTAATGTATCTTTTAACAAAAGTAATTAATATTTAATGAGACCAAAAACATATATCCTTTATTTTTGATTAAAAAAGATTCCAATACCGTTATACTAAATAATGAAATTTTAATTATAACCATGGCGTCCTTATCTAGAGTTCGTTATAATCGATCATATAAATTAACTACAAATTTGAAAAACAATGATATAGATATCAACTGAAGTGAAACGATATTTATGTCAATATTTGTATAAATGTATTTTAAGATCAAAAATGCTTCTATCTAACTAATTAAAGGCGAATGTTAAATAATGTTACCTTATAAAAAAAATAAATTATTTAGGCTAATTATATGTAAAGTTTCAAGAAAGTTGAATAAATAAAGTATTACCTCATGCTGATTTGTAAGTTAATTAAAATATAATAAAATCAATATTTACTAATCTCTAACTTGGCATAACGTGCAATCCTCTAATACGTTTTTAACAAATAAAAATTTTTAAGCAGACGATTTTTAAAACGTCTAGATTGTCTGCCTCTCTCAAATAATAAATGTCAATATTAAAAATTATACCCGTTCTGCAATAGGGATACGCGTTCCAGGCTTTTTCGTGGAATGTTAAAACGCTTTTAGGGGCTAAAATTCGAAGGTAACGAGGTAATTTTCTAAAAATAAACCAGCAAAAATGAAATTATTATTAAAAAATTTATCAATACTTCTAAAAATCAATATTGCCAACATCAAATTAATCAATTGTTATGCATGACATAAGGTGTGAAACATAAATAATTAAGCTTAAATCTTTTGTGTTTACTTTGTTATTTAACGCCATAGTGCTAAAACTAAGCCAAATAATGCACTAAGTAAATTTGCAAACCAAATTATTGATTTATGTTAAATCTAAAGCAAATGTTTCAAAAATAAAAAATTTATTATGAATGTCAAAGTTTATATCAAACTTATTTCTAAATAAGAATAAATTTATAATTAGCAGTCAAAAAGATTAAAAGTAGAGTCACAATGGTAGTATAATGGGGCATTATAAAATCATTTATTTTAATAAATTTTAAAGCATGGGCAATATAGACACCAAAAGCAGAAATATAAGATTTAGGTGTTAATAAACATAATTGTTTTTAATGATATGAAAACACTTGGTTTTGTTCATAATCCCTTAAAAATATTTTTAAAATTGTTTGGCATTAAATATTTTATTTTTTTAAATAACTTGATTAAAATCATTGTCATTAGAGAATAAAAAGTTTCTGGAAAAAACATTAAAAATTTTTGAAAAAGAATTTAAATACTGTAGTTTTATATTAATCTTTCATTTAAAATTATTAATTGCATAATCAGTACTCGTAAAACAATTATAAATCAAAATCCCTAACCCCTTAAAAGTTACATACTTAATTGGTTAAGTGCATGGAGAATATTGCTCAAAATAATTAAGGATATTATACGCTCTAAGTTAATAATTTAAACAATAGATGTGCGCTTATATGTATACCAAAATTATGCTCACTTCACACAACTTTAATGTTATATGTGGGACACATTGCAATAAGATTATAATTATATGCATGCTTAATCAAGATAGGATTTTAATAAAAAAAACTAGGTTGTAACTAATTTAAACCTGCGCCTAAAAAAAAGCTACCACTTTGAATTAAAGAGGTAGAAGGGGCAAAATAAATATTATTTTGATTTTTCCCCTTTCAAAATACAGTCCCTGGCTAAGCACAAGATGCCCAAATTAAATAAAGGGACATTCATAAAAGATATAAATTTTATACATACAGACCAATGCTGATTTATTACACCAAAAAAGAAATAATGCCAGGCTATTTAACAAACCTTAGGTCATGTGTGATCAAAATAAGCAAAAAGTTAGAATAAACTCCTAATATGCCACAAAAGTTTACCAAAGGAGGCACAAGTATAAATTATATTATAAACCAATAAATTACAATATCACTTCTTCATGTGTGTTTAAGTAGCCTATGTAAATTTAACATGATAATAGAAAAATTTGAGTAACATGTACTTTCAAAAACTTATATTAATTACAAATAGGACAATAAAATATTTAAATGTTTTTTAGTGCAAGATTCAAACTTTACAAAATTTTTAAAAAATTGAAAATACTGGTCAATGTGATATATTTTATGAGTATATTGTCCTTTATCAAATTTGCCATTGAGCAGAGGATGATCATGATATGGTTCATTGGCTAGCACCTCTACCCCCTCTCCCCCACCAGTTTCATTTTTACTGGCTTCTGCTACAGAGTAAAGTTGAGCAACTTGATACTATAATAAATAAATGAAGAAATTAACTTTTAATAAACAAGGCTAAACGTTTTTTTAAATTAAAACATTCATTGATAAGTTTAGTAACAAGACTTTTAAAAAATAAAACAGTATTTACCTCAGGCACCGTCAATGGAAGGATCACACGGCTATAAATTATTTAATAAATTAATAATTTAAAACTTACAATTCTTTAATTATCATTGAAAAAAGCAAAAATTCTCAAGCCAATATTCATAACATAGCGATCCACGAATAACATTTTTTGACTAATAAATTATACGTTAAACGGTTAATAAATATTTATACTTTATGATATTTACATATATGTTTTTAATTTTGTCTTTCACTCAAGTTTTTGGAATAATCACCGTTTTTGCCCTATTTTAGTGATATATACTACAAAACAAATAGATCAAAATCAAAAACAAAACGTGTAGGTTGTAAACCTAACTTGACAATTTTTGACCCTACAGCAATTGGTTTTTAATTAATTAAAAATGTACTTACTACCTAGAATTTGTATTACAAAACTCCTCCAGACTTTTGATCTCCCCTTCCCTATTACATGGTGTATATGCACATGAAACTCTGCTAATAACTGTATGATGTAGGTTAGTGTTTTATATAATTAATAGTTATTATAATTACTACTATTTTATGTGGAGACCCGATTAAAGACGGGTGTTAACCGCGAATCAAATAATAATAACTATGATTTACTTACCATCTAGGACTGTCCCACATGGCATATTTGTGCATTATATATACCTATCTCGCTTAGTGTGTGACTAGAAAATTAACTATGGCATACTGATGAGCTCTAATAAGAGCGAAAACGTTATATGTCTGTTATCATTTTCGAGTCACATGCTAAAAAAGAAAGGGATATATATTGTGCAAATTAGTCTCTAATTAAAATTGCCTATAGATGGCGCTAATTAGGCAGATGATTTAATATAATTTCGGCACTCCTGAAAGGGGTTATTATTAATTTCTGATTATTATCACACACCCGAATTTATTATCTAATTTCTAATATAATAAATTAGAGTTATTATTATTTAATTCGCGGCTACCATCCTTTGTAAATCAGGCCCTCTCTACACAAACCCAAACCGGAATCGTTTTTAAATTCCCACATTAAATTACATACATTACATTATATCTATAATAATCTTACTGTCCCTCCAACTCCTCCGCTTCTCTTTCTCTCTTAGTGCATTTGCATAAGTGTATATTTAAATGCCAAAAACTTTATCTACTAATATAAACTTATGCAGGGGAAAAATAAAATGTTATTTAAAATTTTTTTATTTTTGCCCCCCCCTCCATATGAAAGTTACATCATAAATCATGAATTGGAGCACTATGAAGGGTAAGAGCATGAGCTCACAAATGCTCAAGAGTGGAAGAACGCAATTTCTTTTCACATATATAAGGTGTAAGGAGCCTAAACCTGCTGTTTCATATTGCGTCACATCGTGGAAACATTGTCGGTAACGTGCCGAAATAGTTTGACCACAAGCTTATAAAACCCTACACAATTTTAGAGGGGTTATTATAGGTAAGGTATGATGATGTTTTAGAATTGCTATGTGTGCCTGTGTTAAGCAAATTTAGTGCAAGAAATCAAATAATTTAAACAGGAGATACCAAAAATACGACATTAAAATATCTAATTAATAAGGCAGACATCATGGCATCCTAATTATGAAGGGATGGAGGACATGCAAATTGTGTAAATAACTAAAGTGGAGAAATTTCTATAAGAAACGTTAGCCTAAAATGGCTACAACATATAATTTTAAAAGTGGGAAAATCATATCATTACATTAAGCTTTTTAAATCCTTGATCTTTGCTCATAAGAAAAAATTTATGCAAAGTAATTTCAATGGAAGCACGCCTAATCATTCACTCGTTATGAACCTCAAACGTTCCTAATAATTCCTGATGAAAATATGTGCATAAACTTGGAAATAAATACAACATGCAAACGAAACGTCGATGGCGCTAAATATTACCAGAAAGCCCTTACACTATTTTATACTATGAACTTAGAGCACCAAGAGTAAAACAAACGCATATAAACGAAACGGCAATACAAGTTTAAGAAGCAAGGCTTTGAATCTGGTACATTAGGCGATTTTTCGAATCCCATTCATAATGCCAATCATCCACAATGCCAATGACTGTATTATTTTTAAGTAATAGCTCATTATACAGTTAATTCTATTATAATGGTTATATTATATCTATGTGTACTAATTGTACTTATAATATTCCCTAACCCTAGCCCTAACACTAACTTTAACCCTAACCCTACCCCTTAACTTTGTTTTGATTGGTTAAGCCATTGGCGGTCTAAAGCATTGGCATTATGGACGATTGGCATTGTGAACAGAAGCGGATTTACTTCGCGATTCTTGAACACGTGACTGCAACATAATAGACTCTAAATCATTATGAAAATTAAAAATTAAAATAATATATAGCTTATATAAGATATAATACAATAAATATAATGCAATACATTATAATAAATATTATATAATAAAATAGATTTAATATAATAGACTAAATGTAATACAATAAAATAAGGTAACACAGAACTATAAATAAAATATAAGTTATATAATAAATATAATGCAATAAATATAATAAAATAAATATTATATAATCTATATAATACAATAAACAAATATTTATAATAAATAAAACATATAATATAATGCAAAACAATAAAAATATAATTTATTTAATATAATACAATAAGATATATGTAATGCAATACAATAAATATAATACAATATTATAAATATAATACAATTTATTAATTATTATATAGTACAATACAATAATAATAATACAATGCATTAAATATTAAGAATACCATATAAGTCAAAAACATAGGTCACTATTATACCAGCCGAAGGAGGTGTGGAAACATAGGCGTAGCCAGGTTTTAGAATAGGGGAGGGGGCGATAGTTGTTTAAGTTCATTTAAGGAGGGGCAAATACAATTTTTTTTTTTATTTTAACGGTTTTTGTATTAAAGAAAAGGATTTTATGTCTCAAAAAACAAAGGGTCAAGACTTTCTTGAGTTTGGACAAAACTCTTTTTTATGATACATTTTATGCCAAATTTAAAAATTTATGATCTTATACCAACAAATATTTATAAACTGAGTATTTTAAACTTTACCCTTTCATCTAAAATAATTTAGGAAAACTTGTAGGAAATCTCATTTTTTACAAAATTTACTATTGAGCCTCATAAAATTTTTTTTTAAGAATTTACATTTAAATTTTTTTCATATCTTTAATTCTAACCTTCTATCATGTATTTATATTGAAAAAAATTTAATTGAAGGCCAAAAATAAAAAATAATGGTTAAGAACAGTAGTAACTTTTTAACATTAAAAACATAGGGCCAAAATTCAATAAGTTCAGACATCTCTATTTTTTTGAGGGTTTTTTATGCCAAATTGTCTGTAACCTTATTTTATATATTATTAATAAAATTATGAAATTAAAATAGAAAAAATTTTATGAGCCAAATTAATCACATAGGGGAAAATTTTGAAAATTGTACTAATTAAGGATATAAAATTAAAATTACTTGTTTGTATACCCTAAGTAATATATTAATTTACTGTTAAAATATAGGCTTTAACACAACCAAGTTATAGCTATTTTGAGTTTGGGGTCATCTTGACCCCCTTTACCATCCGTGTTAGGATTTTGACCTGACCAACAGAGTAATATGGCTGTGCAAGTGCATAGGCGTGCTAGTGCTTGACACCCTCTAATGTTCAATGTAATGCCTTAAAAATTATTATCTATGGTTGGAATACATGAGTGTGTTAGTCTTAGTCTAACATTTTGAGAAAAGCAAAAAAAAATTTACTTATTAATAATTAGTAATTTTGACACTTAATAAATAGTTAGTAAATAAGCGATAAACTATTAAGGCAAATAAGTATTTAATATAGTATTTTTTTCTATTTTTCATAAAAAATTATTGATTGTAAGTCCAAAAATGCATAAATGATATATGTTATAAAAGTTTTAATTTAAATATTATATATTGAACATTTTACGTACATTTGTAGATAATAATTTGTTTAGTTCAGTAAAAGCAGGGATGAGTTTATAATATGCAAAGTATAAATTAAGTTAAAATTTATATTAAGCCAATGTATTAGCTAATCCTCTATGTATAGAAAAAGTTATTACTTATTGTATATTAGAATGTAAACTTATATTTACTGATGAATTGAGATAAAGTTATAACTGTTTGTTATATAATTGTATGTGAATCACTTCCACATTATCTTTTAAGTTTAAATATTATACCTTGCAATACTTCAAACAATCTGAATAACATAATGTCTTAAGGTATGTTATTAATTTTCAATCTTAATATCTTTAGGATCATCATGCACTACTTCAAATAACAATTTAATTTAAGTTATATACAAATCAAAGACAAGCTCTAAGTATACAAATTTATTTGATATAATGTTAAAAAATAGTACATATTTCATGCAATGAATTCATATTTTTAACATTGACTAATCTAAAGATTTAAAAAATATGCACATAAAATAAGTTGAACATTGAACAGCTCCAGTTGGAAGATCAATGAATTGAGATTACTTGTGCTAAGGTAGCTAATATACATATAAATTCACTTAGGCCCAAAATATGTGGTGTATCTAAAAGCTTTTTAGTACAAAATAAGTAGAATATTGTTTATCAACTGCAAGTTTTAAAAAAGGCATAATTATAATATAAACATATGTGCAAATGTGTCAAATAACCTTATTGGTTTTCATCACTATGAATTCATTGTTTTAACATTGACTAATCTAAAGATTTAAAAAATATGCACATAAAATACGTTGAACATTGAACAGATTGAGTTGGAAGAACTGCAAGTTTTAAAAAAGGCATAATTATAATATAAACATATATGCAAATGTGTCAAATAACTTTATTGGTTTTCATCACTATGAATTCATTGTTTTAACATTGACTAATCTAAAGATTTAAAAAATATGCACATAAAATACGTTGAACATTGAACAGATTGAGTTGGAAGATCAATGAATTGAGATTACTTCTAAGGTAGCTAAAATACATATAAATTCACTTAGGCCCAAAAATCTTAATTTTATGTGGTGCATCTTAAAGCTTTTTGGTACAAAATAAGTAGAATATTGTTTATGATTATTTAGTTTTAAAAAAGGCATAATTATTATATGTTACTTTTATGTGGTGCATCTTAAAGCTTTTTGGTACAAAATAAGTAGAATATATATGAACTGAACGTATGTGCAAATGTGTCAAATAACCTTATTGGTTTTCATTACTTGGTTAACACTTGTATTTTTCTCCAGTTAAGCTCATTCTAGTCGCACATAAATCTGTAACCTAATTGGTTGTCGCCTAACAGGTCAGTCGTCCACTGTACAGAAGCGAAGGCTTTAAATAATAAATACCGGTTGTGGGGTTCAATCGTAAGAGAGTCCATAACTCTATATGAAAGGTGACTTACATCGAAAAAACTTGAGATATAATTAAATCAGGAAGCAAATAGAGCTACGAAGAAGTAAAAATGCTTGCGACAGGCTGATATATAAGTTGGCTAAGATAAGGAGAAAGAAAAGTAGTGATGTCAAGGTCTTTAAAGTAGTATTTAGGCTGAAGGTAGTGAGGAAAGGTGATTTTTATGGGACTTGTGATGATTATAAATGAAAAGATGCCCATGCTGATTTAGATCCAAATATACATATTTTAGGAGGATGAAACTAGATATAATACTAAAATACTCAACATCTCTTTTTTCAAAGAGAATAAAAATCATTTTTTGATACTCTCGTTTTTCTCTATTCTTAATTTCTTAATTAAATTCCTTATTGCTGTTAATACTCTCGGTGGTTCCCTTCTTCAGTGATTGAATAAGAGGTGACATTAAAGCATCAGGGCCTGATAGCCCTGATGACTATATTTTGCATCTTTTGAAAATGTGTGATTTGAACCTCAACTCGTTTCAAAAACAATGCCTATATTACTAAGCCCTCACGCCATAAATATTCTATAAATAAAAATAAGAAAATTCTAATAAATGTGCTAAATTTCCCAATAATATTTATATTACGTAGAATATTCACTTTTGTTTTCTACGTGCCTCTTGGAGGAATATATATGCGGGAACCTTAATTCAATAGGGATGTTATTTGAATGCTAATTAAAATTACAAAATTCTAAGTAATTTGTGTTAGGCTTTTTAATTGAAAACGCTAAGTTTTTTTATTAAAAAGCGCTAAGCTTTTAATGCTAGGTAATTTAATCCAAATGCAAAGTATTTTAAAGAAAATGCTAAGTTTTTTTAAAATGCTCATTTGTTTTAAAATGCTAAGATTTTTCAAATGTAGATTATTTTTTTGAATGTAAAGTTCTTCAAATGCATAGTTTTTATATGACAAAATCATATTTATTTATCGTTTTTAGTTAAAAATGCGCTAAATATTTATGGTATGTATTTCAATTAATTTATTTTTTTTAATTTTGTAAGTTCTAATCATTTATTATTTTTATAAAAAAAAATTACATATTCTGTGAAAGTGAGACAAATAAATTAAAAAATTAGGAATTGTAAATGCATTCCGCTATGGCTAATGAATTATATTTACAGATAGTTATGCCGATTTTCTGTCGTATAATAAACGATTCGCGATTATTATGGGATAGTAATGAGATTTGTTTCCCTATTCTTTTTATAAGTTGTAAGGCTTGGGGGCCAAAGGTTGTTAGGGTGGTTGTAGCAATGGGACAAAAACTATATTAGTATTTATAAGTTTTATTGGTAAAAAAATTACAGAGAATGATATATTTTGGTTAACCTGTTTTTATGCTAGGTATTTTAATCAAAATGTTAAGCTTTTTAATAAATACGATTTTCAAATGCTAAATTTTATTGATAACAATATTATAAACATTGATCTTTTTAAGGTTAAAAAAGGGTTAAGCTTTTATGCCAACTCTTTTACACTATTATGAGATTTTTAATTGCAATGCAATTTATGGGCTCGCTTATTGTTCTCCGTCCGTTCAACGTTCTTACTTGCTGGTTCGATACCCGGAGAGGGCAAAAAAAAATTTTTAAATTAAATTAATATATTGTTCTTGTTAATACCATTGATTATATGACTTTTTGACCGTGTCCTGGCTACTGACCAATAAAAAAATGACAATTGGCCAAGTTGTGAATTGAAGTTTTTTTTCGTTTTTTGAATTGCTATTTTAGGTTAACATTGACCTATGATGCTCCCCCACTACAAGGGCCTATGCCTCTACTGATATGGGTCCCTGTGCCCCCCCCCTCTACAAAAGCCTATGCCAATGTGGGTTCGAATCCCGGAGAGGGCAAATTTTTTTTTTAAATTAATATATTGTTCTTATTAATACCATTGATAATATGACTTTTTGGCTGTCCACTGGCCACTGAACAATGAATAAAATGACCATTGGCCAAAGTATAAATCGAAATTTTTTTTTCGTTTTTTGAATTGCTATATTAGGTTAACGTTGATAATTACCTATGCCCCCCCACAAGGGCCTATGCCTCTACTGATATGGGCCCCTGTGACCCCGCCTCCACAAAGGCTCATGCCTCTACTTATGTGGGTTCGAATTTCGGAGAGAGCAAATTTTTTTTTATTTTTTTTTAAATTAATATATTCTTGACCATTGATAATATAACTTTTTGGCCCTCTGGCTGCTGGCCAATGAATAAAATGACCAGCCAAATTGTAAATCGAAATTTTTTTCGTTTTTTTTCGTCTCTTATGTATTTATATCCTTTTTGACCGTGTCCTGGCTACTGACCAATGAAAAAAATGACCATTGGCCAAAGTGTATCAATTTTTTTTCTATATTTTAAATATAGGCTATTTGGCTACTGACCAATAAAAAAATAACCACTGGCCAAAGTGAGATTAAGATCATATTTTTTCTCTAGTTTATAATTAGGCCAGTATTTGGCAGTCTGCTGGTTACTGACCAATGGAAAAATGACCACTGGCCAAAGTGAGATTAAAATTGATTTTTTTTTCTAGATTATAATTATAGGCTAGTTATTTGGTTGTCAGCTAACCATTAGAAAAAATGACCACTCTCTAAAGTGATGGAAAAAATGATCAATGGCCAAGGCTGATTGGAATATTTTTTCGTTTTTTAATATCTTGTTTATACTATACATATGTGCATGATTTGAATCGAGTCTATAGTCATAATTCAAATTATGGGTTGCCTACACCAAATTGTTTAAATTTATACAGTTCAAAAAACTCTAAATTGAAAGTTGTACGTTTTGGAAGGATAACTATTGGCTTTTCCAAGGTCATACCTTCTATTTGCGTTCCTTTCGTCATTTTGATTAATTTAGAAGTTGATAAATAAGAATGAATAAAATAAAACCTATTCCTCAATAAATAAAGCCCGCCTTCCCTTCCCCCCTTCCCTCCCCCCCCCCCCTCCCTTCCCTCTCCCCCTTCCTGGTTTATAAGTTATCTTTTCAATTTTTTTGTAGATTTATATTTAATGTCTATTTTCACAGTAGGTAAAAATTTAAGAAAAAAAGTAATTATTTTTTTTTACAAATTAAATTAAATTAAATCAGGCAAAAGATCACGATGAAAATCGTTAAATCCAACACGATTTCCATACACGGATCAATGCCATCCGTTTAGTTACAGCGCGTTTTTATATTTTTTAGCCGTGAATGTAATTTTTTGTATACCATTTAATAAAGACTTCTCCATGAAAAAAAATGTAAAAAATTTAATGGGTTCCTAGGTTACTTATAGCCTAGCCTCGTTTTAATACTTTTTTGTGTATGCCAACTCAAATCAATAAAAAAATTGCTTTATTATTAAAAACACTATGGATTTTAAATAAAACCAATAATAAAAGATATACTCTGCTATAATAAACTCTTTAATATTTTATTAACCTGACAGGCACCACCAACGGTTAGGCAAACAAATTACTAAGATTTTTTGCGGTCATTTTAATAGGTTCTAGATAGCTAAACAATTTAAAAAATTCGGAAAAATGCCTACTTTAGGAAATACAGTATAAGTAAACCTTATATAAATCCAAAATATGCAATCCAAAAAAAATGTGCAAAATACAAAACTATTTAAAGGCTACAAACCACCCTCGAAAAATGTTTTTTCTTTATAAAGTTAATTTTAATTTTTTAAACAATTTTTTTTACTTATACCTTATGACACATTAAACAGAAAATCGGAATCTTTATTTGCCATTTCAACGCTATCGCAATTTTCGAATGTTTACCTCGCATATAATTATTATAGTTTTTTATAGTTTCATTTAATAAAAAATTGATTAAAAAAAAAAATAGACACGTTAAATTCAAATTTCTTAGCATTATTATTTTTAAACATATTTGACAAATGAAAGTTACCCCTGTCTAGGTACTTATAGCCCCCGTCTCCAATATGCCTCATATTTTATGTTTACATTTATCTTGACCTAACAAGCGTATTGGGAGGAGAGACTCTTTATTGAAAGTATATAAATAAGTGAGGGAAAAGAAAAGAATTCGAAGAGTAATGAAGAAGTGAATTAAACGCCATAATCGCGAATTAATTGAATAAATCAATTACATTTAGTGGTGAATGCGAGTTATATGTGATTGGTCAATTAACGTCGCGAAGTAGTAAGGTAATGTAAATGAGTCAATTAAGTTTCAAGACACAAGTAATATGCCGCGAGCCAAATATTAATTGACGCAACACTACAAATAGTCTCCTTCGTTGACGTGGAGCGTTACATACTTAATTGATGTAAAGTATGTGTAAGGGATGTTCGTACTACTAGCCAGTTTTCTTCCGCATACCGTGGTTGTTAGTGAGGTGGCCGAGGTGTGAGTTGTGTGTATGTTGTTGTGGTGCTATCCAATATATTAATAAAATACATGCCGCGGGCAGAGATATCTATATTGGAATTGCAATCGGTCATCAACTAAACCGGTAAGCGGTGGTGAGAACGTTGGTAATAGGTGTTATTGTTTTGTCGAACGTAGTCTTTGCTCGTTGCAAGAGGCCATGTGGTGTTGATGTTGAGATGGGTTTTTCGATTAGGGCCATGCGAAGAGCAGTGGTTGGGCGTTCGGCAGACTTTGTTGTTGTCTATGTAGAGGTATAGCAGGGCATCGAGGTTTTTTTTGTCGTAGTAGTAATCAGGTAGGAAGGCATAGCAGTCGGACACGCAGATTTCGACTTCTAGAGGTTGACGTGTTTGGTTGTTCGGCTCGATCGTGTCTTTACATTATTTGTATTGGCTGACAGATTGACTAAGAAGTGCCCAATATCTAAATTTCATAATTTAAACAAAAAAAACCAAGACGCCGTTGCTTAAGGGCGTGTTCTGGGGGAGGGGAAAAAACGGCTCCCCCGAAATGCGGGGTCACCAATTTTGGGGTGGTTAAATTACACAAGGATAAAGTAATAAGTACTTTATTAAATATCCAATTAAAGTAAATTGTATGCGAGAACAAAGTGAGTAACTGGTGTATATAAAATTCCTTTATATACCCATATATTTATTGTATTCAATTAAGTTTAGTGTTGCCTCCGCGAGGTATAAACAAATCAATTATATATAGTGGTGATACCTCGAGGTATGCTTGGTGGTCAATTAAATCAATTAAGGCAACGCTACAAGCGTGTCCGTTTATAATGTGATGTCATTTTTAAACATTTATAAAAAAAACTTAGCTAACCAATTAAAATCTTGGAAAAATTTGTTTAAAAAAACTTAGCAAATAATCCATAAGCTTAAAAAAATTTATTACAAAACTTAATAGTTTAATATCTTAGCAAAGATATCAAATACTTTAATTACTTAGTAAGCAGTTTTAAAACTTAGCAAACTAATAAAAAACGTAGCAAATTTATTAAAGAACTTAGCAAATTAATAAAAAATATTGGCATTTGATAAACTGAGAATTAAGTTTAGTCAACAAGTGACTTCAAAACTTATTGAAGCATATAAACTTTGCACTTTTAAATAAAAAACTTAGCAAATAATTTGTTCTTATTTACCCCTTTCGTTCTTTTAATATATTTAACAATGCAAAACTAGGCTTATTTCTATTAACTTAAACTTTTAGCAATAATTACATTTGATCTTTAATCAAAGTATAATTAGGGTTGTTTAGTGTATTCCTAACCCCCCGCCCTATACCCAGGTAGTTTGAAAATGTTTTTTTAAATAAAAATTATGGGTAAAAGTCAAAATTTTAAAAAGTATGATATCAAATGAAAATACTGGCTTTGCTTGTCTGAGTCTGACCACTCATGGGCGTAGCCAGCATTGGAATTAGAGGGGGCAACAATGATTTAGGGAGCCACAAAATAAGTATTTTTTTAAATTTTAGCCTTATTTGTAAGAAATTTCAAAAAAACTTGGATTTAGATGGGGGGCAGCTGCCCGTCCCTGTCCCCCTTTGGCTACGCCCATGTGGTTACTTTACCGAATGTTTTAATGTAATTTATTAAGGCAATGTGAAGATTAAATAAATAAAAAAGTTAAGTTTAAACATTTGGAAAAAATTTCGATATTGCTATTGAATTATATTTACAAATAGTAATGCCAATAATTTTCTGTCTTATAAAAAAAAATCTCGATTATTATGGGACTATTCTTTTAAATAATTTTATAGTTGGGTCCAAATATTGCGAGTGTATTGTCGTCATAGGACAGAAAATTATAGTATTGTTAATTCCCAGTATTTTAAAATTTGTCATGCCTCGGCTAAAGAGATTGATAAAAAATAAATTTTTAATTTTAATAATGTTTTAAATTAATAACTCATTTATATAGAGTTATTTATGTAAATGCTGACAAGCTGCGATGGCCGAGTGGTTAAGGCGTTAGACTTGAAATCTAATGGGATATTCCCGCGTAGGTTCGAACCCTACTCGCAGCGAAAGGGTTTCTTTTTGCCTGAGCGAGAGAGAATTAATTTTGCTAAGCAATTTATGTTTTTGATGAAAACTTAATTAAACACATATACTAATCAGTTTAATATGTAAAACTCCATAACTCTAAGTCACTTATGTTACCCCTAACTTAAATTTTTTTTGTACAATCCTATATTTATGACAAATCTGAAATAAATTAATTTTTAAAATTTAGAAATAACTCATATAAATTTTTTTAATAAGTATAATAACACCTAAACCCAAATACACGGTTTGACGAAATTTTGCAGCTTTTAAGGTTTATAGTCCATATTTTTAATAGACATTTTGTCTCATGCATATTTAAGGTTTTTAGCAATATATGGTTTATCTTTGTTTAATATTAGGTGTATGGCATAGCATAGGGAAAGGGTTAAACTTTAGACTTATTATTTATAAATGTGATTTTTTATACTGTGATCCTTGATAATTTTGTTTAAGTAACAAGAGTTTTTTAATTTAAAAATTTACAGTTATTTATTATTAAGAGGTAATATGTTCACATTTTAAAGTATTTTTTGAAGATTAAGAAGGGATATTATTTTAACTTTTTTTACTTTCGGGTCGGGTCGGGTTTGGCTTAAAAAGCTTTCGGGTCAGGTCGGGTTCGGGTTGAAAATTTTAAAAAGCAAATCGGGTCGGGTTAGGGTTAAAAAATTTACAACGCATTCAGGTCGGGTTCGGGTTGAAAAAATTTTAGTGCTTTCGGGTCAGGTCGGGTTCGGGTTGGAAAAAAGTGACTTTACAGGGCTCTACCCTACGGGCCCGACAGAAAGTCTACTTTACAACAGTTGCCCGGCTCGTTCCCGGCTTTTCTGTTCTTTGCTTCTTTGGTCTATCTTAGAACCCACATCGTTGTTTCCTTTATCTCCGCCGTAGGCGTCTATCAATTCTTTTCATCCCCATAACCTCATAGCACCAAATAATGTGAAGCCTTTCTGTTGTTATTTATCAAATCACCTTGAGAATTACCTGTCTAATCAAAAGCTCATATACCTTTTCCCATTTTAGGCATAAATTAATTGTTTTTTTTTCATTAAGTGTTTATTATTTAAACTTTTTTAAATTAGATGACAAGTTTAAAAAACTGACTTGGGTAAACATGTTTTTTTATTATAACAAACGCAGATGGATTTAAATCTTATCTGGGCTCTAATTTAAGTTAAAATTTTGAATAGCTTCGTATATTTCCGACACATGATAATTATCAAGCCTATTGAGAAGAATATAGTAGGAAAATAGTCTAGAAAATTTCTTTCCATAATTTGGATACCAAAAAAATGATATGATTAGAAGAATAATTCAGTGAAAAGGGGACAAATCGTTTTTGTAAATTAAAACCCTTCATTATTGAAAAAATTTGTGATTTTAGTCAACTAAATTAATAAGGACCTGATAATTCTATTTTAAGCAACTTTTAGTATATAAAACCGAGTATTGTTTTGTTCGAAATTCATATTTTATAATTTATTTTCAAAATTTAAAAACATTATTTTAATATTGTCAATATGAGTGAAAACAAGTACATTAATTAAAAATCATTATTTCCCACACATTACGTTTTATGATATTGAGTATTTAGGTTTTTTTGGCGTTTCCTCGCACCATTTATGTGGAAAACACAATCTAAGATAATTTAAACAAATTACAAAATTATACTATTTTTTTATCTACATAATGTATTATATTTTATATAAATAACAGCATACTTTCTCCTGAATCTTTGCTTTATTAGTTCATGTTGGTTTTTCGCTGCTCCTAATACATTTATTTTAGCTGAATCATCCTCTAATGAATTATTGACCACATATAAAGACATCAAAATTAAGAGAATGAAAGTTAGAGTTTTAAACATTATGTAAGCTTAAATTGATAATTTTAAAAGAATAAGTTATTCTATTCTACTAACGTACAGAATTTAATTATTAACTTTATATATAATATTTACTAGATGAACCCCGCGTTCGTGATGACGCGCGAAGCGAAAAAAAGCGAAGTGAATTTTTATGCTAATTTATCAAACTTTTTATTATTTTTCTTAATATCTTATATTCATCGTGAATTTTATCATATATCACGAAAATAACAATTGTAAATATGAGGTGTACATAGTAAAACCGCAGACGATTATTTTCGCCTGCGGCAAAAAGGGAACGAAAATAATTTTTTAACCATTGCGCGAAAAGTACAAAATGATATGTATCTTAATTAACGTTGTTTTGCCATTTACCCGGGTGTATTAAATTATGTTGGAATTTTAGGGCATATATGATGATAAAGCGGTTATTGAAGTAAAAATAAAGTTTGATGTCTATATGTTCTACTTCTATTGTTCTAATTCCGTGAACAGTGCAACGCGTACGAATACTCGAAAACTACTGGACCGATTTGGCTCGAACAAATCTTAAAACATGCTCCGGACTGTATAAACTGTAAAATTTTGACACACACACACACACGATTGGTAACACTCTCACTACGCTAGATGGTGAGTTAGAATGGCTTTTTAAAAGTTTATTTTAAAATTTTTTGATAAAATCATTAAGCAGTTTAGATGTTAAAATTGTAGTGAATAACTAGCCATCTGTCTTTCAAATGCTGATTTATTTAAATTTATAATTTAATAAAACTATATTCAATATTAGCTCTTAGAGGTCAGTCATATTTTTTAGTATTTTCTGCCCCAACCCGACCCAGTCTTATGTTTAACTAAATTGCCCGCCCGAGCCCGAACTCTTTTAAATGTTTACCCGGCGATGCCCAAATTATCAGAGCTGCCCGAAATGCCCGGCCTGAAATGATAATTTTTTACATTTTTACCCGTTTTTTCCTTATATCTTCGAACAATCTTTAATTTAATCCTTAATATTTTTTTACAAGGAATACGATTAATATATATATTATAGGCAAAATAGTACCCGAAAGAGAGCAAAATAACATACTTTATAACCGAACCTCATTAAGCCCGATTTGCCCGAATCTTGTAATAATGTCCGCTCGGAGCCGCTCGAAAATCTAAATTTACGACAGCGGGGCGGGCTGGGCTTCTCTGATTTTTGCTACCTCTATGCCAATCACAACAATTAGCTTTCTTATGCAACAATAGAATAAATTTAATTTGAATATGGATGGTCAAAAGATTATCCTAATTCATATAAATAACTTTTCGTTTTAAGAACTACTACAGGAAGTTATTTAATATAAAAACATCTAAACAAAGCCGATTTGTGCTTATTAAACCATTACTATTCCTCGTAATTTTACTTTTATGCGCAATTTAAACTTCTTTAAATTTGAAGGTATATTAATAGGTTTGGTGCAAATAACTATTGCTATTTTTTAAATATAATTAATAGGGCAAAATTTATAATCAAATACATAGACCTGTACTAATATTTAAACACATATGTCACCAATCAAAATTGTTTTTATTAATTGAAATTTACTAATTTACTGAAAAATTTGATTTTAATGGATTTAAATGGCAACAAAATATTATCTCCCAAAAATGGACAAAACGTTACATGTCTATCATTTCCCGGTTAGATGCTAAAAAAGATAGGTTATATATATATAATCAATTTAGTCTCTAAAATTGCCTATAAATGGCCCATAGAGTATACTTTTAACTTAATTGCGGCACTCCTAAATGTGGTTATTATTATCTTCGTCAAAATATTAACGAACCCGCAATTTTTCACATATAAAATGCTTCTATTCTAATTAAAATGAGTTTGTCTGGATTATCAGGCAATTTTGATTTTAAGGCCAATAACGGTTGTGGTAATATTGTGCGAAAATGAAAGGAGAAAATTTGATTATTATTTCAAAAACTCTTATTTTTTAAATCATGTTTGAAAAATATGATAAATTAATTTTATTCTAGTATATAAGTTAGGCGATAAAACAAGTTGAGACATTAAAATTTAAAAAAGAAAAATGGGAATTAAGAAAATCATAAGTTTTATTATACCAATTACATGTTCATTATAATTTAGCATCCATCAAGCTATTTTACTTTTCTGTGTGTAAAAATGCGCAATTCCAAAATTCAGATATAACTTAAAAGAAATTAATTTAAAAAATGAATGTATGAGATAAATTAATCATACATTTCGATATTAATTATATAATGTTATATAAAATAGCATTAATTTAAAAGATATGTCTATTATTCAATATAAAATTTAACGTTCAACCCGACCCGGAACCGACCCGAGTTTAAAATTTTTTAACCCGAACCGGACCCGAAAATTTTTTAAAATTTTCAACCCGAACCCGAGAGCATTTTAAAATTTTTAACCCGAACTCGACGAGGTCAACTCGGGTTCGGGTTTCGGGTCACCCGCGCAGGGCTCTACCGTAGGGTATCATAGATTCGGGAAGGGCTCAATGAGTAGTGCATTCTTTTTTATTGTATTATTTTGTTACTTTTATAATTGTATAAATAAATTCATTTATTACTTCAGGCTGTATTTAAAAAGGCTAAAATGCCTTCAATCCTCGTGCCGTCAGATCCCTAGGTAGGATGCGCCACGGCTCTTCTCTAGTCCCCCGGTGTATTACGTTAGCTTATATGTAACTTTATTAGAAAATAAATTTTTTAACCATTAAAAAAATACGAGGAAAGTAAAACATTATTCAAATGAAAAGAGGATGGAAATGTGGAAAGGATATTTCAAGAAACTTAGTCGATATTGCCTTCCAGAAATGTATGTATGTATGTATGAAAAATATAGTTAAGGTACAAATGAAAAAGAAGCAAAAAGGAAAAGTTATTGCAAATGCCTGAAGGAAGAAGTCACGACCATGACGAAACTCTTTGACAAGACATTAACATAAATGATCAATTTAAAACATACGATAATATTTATTTTTAAAGGCAAGGGGGGCCCACATAAGTGTGGCATTCAAAAGAAGGTATAAAGCTAATTTGTCACTTTGGTGAAAAGATTTTAAGTAACAAAGATTAAGAAAGGGGCTATCGCTAGCTCTACCCCCCCCCCCCCCCCCCCCCCCACTCCAACTCCTTAAAGTGAGGAGGCGCCTGAGACTGGGGTGCTGCTGCCAAGTGTTCCTGTTGATAAGCACTTTGTTCCCCACCCCTCGCACTCGAGCCACTATGTCGGCCATATTGTTTCGACCTTTTTCGACATTGTTAGCGGAACTACCACCTCCGGGGGCAGTGCTATTGTTGGTGCTAAGCATAGCCCATGCGCTGTGTTAGTGGCCAGCTCACTTGGAGTATCGCACAAGGTTAGATGGATAAATATCGCGAAAAAAAAAGTGTATTCCATCCTTGAACCGTCAGGTCCCTCTCTCGAAGGGCGGGTGCGTCCTGACGGTTTGTCACTTGTCCCATGGGACAAAGGCATTTTTTTAAAATGGAACTACACCTGTATTGATCTGTTACCCTCCAACGATACTCGCAACACCCTAGGATCGGCAGAGTATCGTAAATCCGTAAAATATTCAGCTTTATCAGAAATCTCCATTTTTATTCCTATCGTTGCTCAGGGACGTTTGGGAAGAGCGCTTTAAATTTTTTGAAAGAACTTAATAAACGCTCGCCTTCTTCAAAAATAATAGCTTTTTGCGGGATTTGGTTCAGGCCATAGACTAATACAGACTGCCGAACAGCTGTTTCTCACATTAATATCACGAAGTCATCTAAGGGTGCGTCTTAATACGCGCTTTTGTAGCTAGCTTGAAAAAGCGAATGCATGTTAAAACATAGACGCGTCTTAATACGAGCGTCACGTCATTTTTGTAGTTTTGCCGTATCAACTCAACCGCGATCAACAAGCTACAAGCTATTGAGTAAGTTATTACTGTGGCCTAATATGTTTACATAGATAGACAAGATCAAGTAAAAACATTATTAAGAAGTGTGGAAAGGCACATGAAAAGCTCCACATGAATAATTGAATGGAATAAGCCTGGGGTTTGGTGGCCACATAATGCAACTTGGCTGGTAACTAGTATCAATTAAAATACTAACTTTATGTGGTATACGTGTATACCACGTAACCATATGTTGGTATATCGCGTTTTAATGTCCGCGGTATACTTTGATCTTACTTAGATTTATTTTATTAATATTAATGTAAAAGGGTTAAAGAACGGTTCTGCAATCCTTATAATTAAAAAAAGGGAATTGGTCAAAGGAAGGCATTTTTACCGCGGGTTAACCTAGACGCGGAAGTGGCTAATTTTCTTTGACGCTTTCTTTTTTTAATTACTTTTTATTTTAATTTTTAACCCAGTCACATATGGAACTCATTTTTGCAGCCCCGTCTGAAGATTTCCCGTACATTGCTCGTTCAATCAAGTCCACCACCCTGGGAAGATTCAACAGCTATAAAAGCGAAATCCCATGTCAATAATTCAGTCCTTATAAATTTTTCCAAAACTTTGTACTCTTCCTAAATCCTTGTAATTGTCCCCAATCCCTACATCTTTCCCCTTTTATTGTAATTTTTACGGAACATTATAATTTTACCGTCGCCGATCACTTTAATTGTAAATCGCCTTTAATTGTAAATATTTAGACGTATTAGCGTAAATAAAGTTATTTTAAATCCTTCGCTCAGCCCTTTTTTACTCGGTCGTCCAGACATTACATTGGTGTCAGATTTGCCCTCTTCTTTAACAAAAAGGAATTGTAAGTAAAAATATTTTAGATTTAAATATTAACGTAAAATTAGTATTTGTTTTAATAAAATGTTGGAATAAAATCAGTGAAAATTTCTATTGTAAAAAAAATTTATTAATGCATAATAATGGATAAAGGGTTTTTATGTTTGATAATCATATTGTTGATAACAATAATTACATTGAATAATTATTATATACGTCTATGCTTAATAAAATGGTTACTGTATACGTTGTAATAATTAATTTGCTCTTGTTTAATGTTAATTTTTTTAATTAAACGCAAACTTTTGGTAAATTTCTAGATTAATTTTAATTAAATTGCTTTGTTTAATTAAATTTGATTTTCTATTTAAATTATTTAATTTAATTAATTTAGATTGCTTGGTTTGATTAAATTTGATTTCTATTTAAATTATTTAGTTTAATTGATTTTAATATAGTTTGGATTGAATTTGGTAATTTATAATGTTTGGTTTTTACACGCCACCGTCGATTGGCATTAATTTTTTTAATGATTTGTGCGCGGATAAATTACTTGTATATATATCAATTTTAACCGTACTAGTTTTATTTGTGTGGTATAAATTGAAAAGAGTAGAAAAGGTTTTTTTACTTAAGTCTAATTTCAAGGCTAATATAAGGTGTTACGGATGTGGGCAACGGGGACACCTTAAGAAAGATTGTGATAATAGATACTTTAAAAGGCGTGATAATGAAGATTTCAGATATATTTCGGAAAATTTTGCACAACGCGGCCCGAGAAATAATTTTAGTAATTATGCGCACCCCAATAAACCCTACACAGACCATAGATTTACCCACAAGAACTTCCCAAGTTTTAACGCACCAACAACTTCAAATAATTATAACACGAAAGAGGTTGCGGACGGGAAATTTTGTTATAAATGCAGGGGACATGTCAATCAAGCGCAAACAGCTGCCAGTGGGCAGGCTGTGTTTGATTGACTAGCGCAGGATAGTTCGAACTATATAAATATGCGCACGGTAGATATAAATAAAGTTTTAAATTCGTCAGCTTCACCTTTAGTGATAGTAAATGTCGATAATTTTAAGCTGTCTTTTATATTAGATACTGGCGCAGCAATTTCAATAATTAGTTTTAAAACGTTTAAAAAATTTTGGCCCAACCGTGATTTGGAAACTGCCAATATAATTGCAAAACAAGTTGATAATACTTTCATTACTGTCCTGGGTAGGATTAATGTTTTAGTTAAAGTGGCAGGATTTGTGGTTGAATTGGATTTATATATTATTAAAGAGAATGTCGATAATATAATGGGCTGGTCCTGGATTAGGATAATTGGGCCCCAAATTCAATGGTGGGGATTATGTAATAAAATTAATGCCCCAAGAATTTTGAAGGTTGATGTTAAGTCCATGGTGATGTCGAAGGCGTTGTCAGGTAGTTCACAGTGCAGGGATTTCACACCCGTTTTTCACTCTGATTTAGGGCGCATAGCCCATAGATCAGATAACTCGGGAGGTCCCGTCTGCCAAGAACGACCCATTTTTCATGCCGATTTACAGTGCGGGGTACCTCTGGAACCCACATGCCATAAATTAGCTAATCTGGGGGCAAAGCCTAGTTTGGTCACAACATGGCACACCAAAATTGATAATATAAAAAACCAATTCTCTAAAATTTTTGAACCTGGTTTAGGATGCTTGAATGACGAAATATTTTCGGTTCGAGTTAATTTAAATGCGATTCCTAAATTTTGTGCTGCCAGGCGCGTACCTTTAATTTTGAAAAATAAGGTCGACGAAGTAATTAAAACATGGTTAAAGGATAACGTAATTGAACCTATTGGCTATTCAGAATGGGCTACACCTTTGGTACCGGTCAGGAAGACTGACGGTACAGTTAGGGTTTGTGCTGATTATAGAATCACGGTAAACAAATGTATCATTGAGGTAAAATACCCATTGCCAAGATTAGAAATTATTTTTGTTAAATTATTAGGCGCTAAATTTTTCTCAAAAATTGACCTTGCCAACGCTTACTTGCAATTACAGGTAGATGAAAAGTCATCGCGGCTCCTAACAATTAATACTGATGCCGGACTTTTTAAATTTAAAAGGCTACCTTTTGGCTTAAGCATTTCAGCTGCTATTTTTCAGCGAGCTATGGCGTCGATTTTTAGTAATTTAGACGGTATAATATTTTATTTGGACGATATATTAATAACGGGACGAACGAAAGAAGAGCATGATTTGCGTCTTGTTCAGGTCTTGAATTTAATTAGTCTAAAAGGTTTAAAAGTTTCAGCTAAGAAATGTGTTTTTGGGACTGAACAAATTGTCTATTTAGGACATATTTTAAATAATGGTAATATTCAACCAAAGTATGACAAGATTGAAGCCATTAAAAATGTTAAGTTACCTGCAAATAAAAAGGAACTATCGTCATTTATGGGTTTAATGAACTATTACAGTAAATTTATAAATAATTACACTGAATATGCTGGACCATTGTACGAATTGACAAAAAAAGACATCATATTTAAATGGAGTAAAAGTGATATTGAAAAATTTGATTTCTTGAAAAATATCTTGCTTAAAAAACCCACTTTAAGATGTTTTGATCCTAATAAACAACATATACTAAGGGTCGATGCATCCAATATTGGTATTGGAGGCGCATTATGTCAGGTTGAGGATGGAATGGAGCATCCAGTTTTGTATTTTTCGCGTAAATTAAATAAAACAGAGGTGGGATATTCTGTTATAGAACGCGAGGCATTAGCGATGATTTACGGTTTACAACGATGTCGCGAATATTTAATTGGCAAATCGTTTACTGTAGTTACAGATCATAAGCCGCTTGTTGCTTTATTTAAAAAGGCGAACGCCGAAATATTAATGTCTCCTAGGTTACAACGTTGGCTTGTAATGTTGGGAAATTTTACATTAACCCTCAAATACGGCAAGGGAAAGGACAATCATTTGGCTGATGTACTATCGCGTTTGGGCGCAGATACCATTGAGGCCGATGATTTACCTTTGTCTTGTGATATAATAGGAGGACATGTAATCAATGCTTTAAATATTTTAGATTTAAACGATATTGTTAATGAAAGTAACGCGGACCCTGAATTATGTAAAGTAAAAGATATTTTGGCAGGCTTAGACGATAAAATTAATGTACCTACCCCTTTTAAACATGTTATGAACGAATTATATGTAGAAAATAATGTTCTTAAAAAGCATGAAAGGTTAGTGGTACCGATTAAGCTTCGTCAGGAAGTGCTAAAAATATTACATCAGGGACACTGTGGGATGGTTAAAATGAAAGGCTTGGCCAGACAATACGTCTGGTGGCCGCAATTAACTAAAGACATCCAAAAATTCGTAAGGCAGTGTGAGCTTTGTAAGCTTGATGCACCGATGCCGCGTAAAAATAAAGAATCTAGGTGGCCTCGTCCTAAATTTCCATGGGAGCGTATACACATAGATTTTTTCGAATTAGATAAAAAACGGTACATCTTAATAGTAGATGCGTTTTCCGGTTGGACGGAATTTAAAATTATATCAAATATTTCAAGTAGAGTAACAATTACAATTTTAAAGGAATTGATAGGGAATTACGGGTTTCCAGAGATAATTGTTACGGATAATGGTAAAGCTTTTGTTAGCAACGAATTTAAACAATTTTGTTTAAAATATAAAATTAACCATATTTTAACTCCACCGTACCATCCAAGCTCTAATGGGCAGGTAGAAAGGTATGTAGGTATTGTTAAAAAATGGTTGAACATAGCTAAAGTAACGAAGGACGGAACGTGGTTATCTAAACTTTATCACAATATGTCACCACGGTATCCTAATCGTGCTCCGGTTAGCTATGAGTTTTTGAATCGTAAATTAAGGTACCCACCCGACTTTTTAAAGTTCACTGAACACCAAACATCGCCCAGTATTAGTGTGCCAAAGTTTACGGTAAACCAAAGAGTTTGGTATCGAAACTATTTGGGTAAACCTAAATGGGTGTTAGGTGTAATTATTGAACAGTTAGGTACTAAAATCTACAAAGTTAAGGACTTAAAGGAAAATAAATTTGAAATTAGGCATGCTGAACAATTAAAATTGTTTGATGCTATATAATTATGTTCAACGTTTATTGCTATTCAGATGAGAATTAATGCTGCTTGGTGCGACGTAGATTTGGAAGTGACATCTACGGCATCAAGGAACGAAAGAGTTCCAGTATACATTCTAATCAAAGTGGAGACGGACGAAAGTGCAAGATTATTAAGCTTGACGCACTCTCTGGGTCCGCCAGGCCAGGTCGGGAGGTCGTATCCACAACGCCCAAGATCTCCAAGACGACCAAGACAGGAGGGGGCTGCGGTCAGAAGAAACGGAAATACGAGCGGGGAGCAACGACGAAACGTATCTGGAAATCCACCGTTACTCCGTCCTCCGATCTTGAAAAGGAAGAAGTGTTGGGGGTGTAAGGCCAAACACCTGCCCCCAATGTGCTTAAAATTAAAAACCGGTTTGGGAAAGACAACCCAACCCAACGATATCACAGAGCTGGAGTCCGGGGTGATTATGGACACCCTGAATTTGGACAGCCCTGGCCCTTCGACTTCTCAATAAAAGGGAAAGGTGTGGTATACGTGTATACCACGTAACCATATGTTGGTATATCGCGTTTTAATGTCCGCGGTATACTTTGATCTTACTTAGATTTATTTTATTAATATTAATGTAAAAGGGTTAAAGAACGGTTCTGCAATCCTTATAATTAAAAAAAGGGAATTGGTCAAAGGAAGGCATTTTTACCGCGGGTTAACCTAGACGCGGAAGTGGCTAATTTTCTTTGACGCTTTCTTTTTTTAATTACTTTTTATTTTAATTTTTAACCCAGTCACATATGGAACTCATTTTTGCAGCCCCGTCTGAAGATTTCCCGTACATTGCTCGTTCAATCAAGTCCACCACCCTGGGAAGATTCAACAGCTATAAAAGCGAAATCCCATGTCAATAATTCAGTCCTTATAAATTTTTCCAAAACTTTGTACTCTTCCTAAATCCTTGTAATTGTCCCCAATCCCTACATCTTTCCCCTTTTATTGTAATTTTTACGGAACATTATAATTTTACCGTCGCCGATCACTTTAATTGTAAATCGCCTTTAATTGTAAATATTTAGACGTATTAGCGTAAATAAAGTTATTTTAAATCCTTCGCTCAGCCCTTTTTTACTCGGTCGTCCAGACATTACACTTTAAAAGCGGATTATTGCAAAACTAAATGGAAAACACTCTGAAGAAAATAGATATAGAGACAGAGAAGCAAAGAATTCTTAGGATTTGGAAAAGACATTCCTTGATTCTCTTCTTCAGATTTTAAAGCCTTATCTGATCCCAATAAATTTTTGTTAATAAATGTTTTACAAAACTTGTATTTTTACATGAATAAAGTATTTAAATTATTGGAATATGAACAAATATCTCATATCTCTCTAGCTTGTTGGGTTGAAAGATATTTTCAACTGTTAGGTATTGTTATTGTTAATCTCATAATCATATATAGGCAAAGCTTTATTATCAGTACATTTTGTAGTGAACAAATACCCTAAACTATCTTTTCAGCCTTTTTAAGCTTTGTTTTTATAGGAGTTTTAAGTATACTAAATCTTAAAAATTTCACACTTTAAGTCTGGTAGGCTAATAAATTTTTGTTTAAACTAAATGTTCTACATTATTTGAAAACTAATTGATGTTTATGATTTATTTTATATTAAATACTAATAAAATGGTATGTGTATTTTGAAGTATAAGCTTAATTATAGTTATTTACTAAACTTGACAATCCTAAACATTAATAACAATATATTAAGTTGATATTGTAGACAATAAAATGTATATTTATTTACTAAACTTGACAATCCTAAACATTAATACAATATATTAAGTTGATAATCTATTTTTTATTTTCTAAACTTGACAATCCTAAACATTAATCTAATATATTAAGTTGATAATGTATATTTATTTTAAACTTGACAATCTAAACATTAATAACAACATATTAAGTTGATATTGTAGACAATAAAATGTATATTTATTTTCTAAACTTGGCAATCCTAAACATTAATAACAATATATTAAGTTGATAATGTATATTTATTTTCTAAACTTGAAAATCCTAAACATGTAAAATGATTAATAAAGTAATTGTATCCATGAAACGTGAAGCGCGTATTTGGACAGAAAAAAAAATTGCGGGCTTGAAGTTGTAGCGCGTATTAAGACGTAGCCTAAGAAGCCGCCATGTCATATGGGAAGATTCTTGAAATTAAGGTAATTGATATATCCTAAAATATATGCTAAATTTCATCCAAAATGAAATTTTTAATCTTTTTTAATTGATCTAAAAGTTTTATTCAGAAACAAATAATTATAATTATGATATACACGAATAAAAAATATAAAAACGCGCTATAACTAAACGGATGGCATTGATCCGTGTATGGAAATCGTGTTGGATTTAACGATTTCCATTGTGATCTTTTGCCTGATAAAAAAGTATTCTTTGGGATCGTGAGTAATGGAGGTTATATATTTTGAAATTTGTTTTAGGAATTGGCTGCCCTCGGGACCTAAGTTACCGAGGGTCGTAGCTACTACTGGTATGAAAATAATATTGTTTAGGTATTTGTATTTATCCTCCTTCTTTCTCTCAGTAGAAGAGATGAGGTCGGGAGAGGCGTTAGATTTGGCGAATACGTCCACTGCAGTGAAGTCCCAGCAGGCGTTTAGGCCACGAGCCCACGGGATGATTGTTACTCCATCGGGTCTTTTCCCGTCAGTGGAGCTTAGGCCAGTGGGTTCTATTGTATTGGGAAAGCCGGCTTTCTTCAAAGATTGTCCGATTATTTTATTTATTGTGGCATGACGGGGATGCCGCCCCTTGCTGTATTGGCAGTGTAGAGGATGATGGCCGTTTGCAAGAACGGGTTGGCGGCAGAGGTCGCAGTTGAATGGGGACACAATTTCACAGCCGAGGCGTAGGCCTACAGCTATTCGGAGTTCCTCGCCCGACAGGTGTAACCCTAGGTTTTGGCTTGGTAGGGCCTCGAGCCATTCGTAACCCCCGGAGGATGCCCAATTGAAGTGGAGATTTCCCAAAGATAGGTTGTTCGAAGTGAGGTAAGCTACGGAACGTGCTATCAGTGGTAAGTCCCAATCCTTTTGGGTGGTTCCATTCGGGTAAGTAGCGGAATCCAGTTTGAGGTCATCCCACGCCTGAAGGGCGCTGTCGAGGTGCGGGTCTTGGGTTTGAGTAAAATAAATTAATAAAATCAATTAATTTTTAAAAAAAATTTTGTACACATTATGTGAGATAATCAAGTTTTTAATGTTTAATTTTTTTAGTGATATTTTAAAGTGCTATTTGGAATATGAGGTCTTGCTCAGGAAAGAACTGCATATCTTACCAAATAGCAATAGGCTCTCATTTTCCCTCACAGCAATTTTAGAAAAGAAAACAGTTATAGGAGATGCGGAACTTAGTTCCTATTATTATATTAGCCTCTGTGACTAGTGCTTAGAAAATAAATTGCAGTAGACAAATAGCTCCTTGAAATGAATGTTGAAAAGGAGATGTTGCTAATAACCACAAATCTTTATAAAATATTGTCCTTCATAGGTATGTATATATGATCATTGTTTTAAGTATATTTGTAATATCAACAATTTTGATATTCAATTTATATTTTATTATTATATTTTGTCAAAGTGTAAAAAAATAAGAATTAGAATTTTTTATATGTTATGATTATTTAAATTTACTAAATTTCTGACATTTATATCTAAAATAAAGCTTGAACGAGTGCTTTTAATTAATATATTAGGCATTGACTTTTTATTATTTATTTAATAAAGTTTTTATATAGGTATAGTTCCAATGCAAAGAAGAATAATCCACATATTAGGGATTGTGCAGCATGCCTGTGCCATTTGATTATTTGTACTCATATTTTACTATGTTGAAATGTATTAAATCATGTAATAAATTTTACAACCTATGCATATATTTAATAAAATAAAACTGACTCATGTTATTTTAATCTAAGTGATTTTAAATATTTTATATTTCATTTTTTACATTTTGCTGTTTGCTTCTTTTTCATTTATGGATTTTCTTTTCAATTAGTCCAATCTTAAAAATATATATCCACAAAAATGGAATAATGCTTATAAAATATAGTAAGACCAAAAATAAAATGTGTCTACTTGTAATATTAATATTTGTCAAATAAGTCATGGTTGTGATATAAAGAACAGATAAAAATAAGTAAGAATTTTAAAAATCAAACATAAAAAATTCAAAGGGGTGGGGGTTGCTTGTTCACCCTGTCTATCCTATTTACCCCCTTGTGCTAAATTGGGATGCCAGTATAGTGTCACGCTCCGTCGCTTACCTACTTTCGAGTTGTGACGCCGTACAGCATTTCAATCTCAGGTCACTAACGACTGACTGGTCACGAATGGCTGGAATGCATTCCAAGCAAGTTCTCTGGGCTCTTACTCTCAAACCCCGAAATTACTTCACGATCGCCTTGAAGGGGATCCCAATTTGGAAGCAATTGACTTGTAAAAATTGTAAGAAACAAATTGATGTTTGGGCCCACCACCCCACATTGTAAACTTAACAAATTCCGTTTCATTCGCCATCAAAAGATCAACCTTTTGATTCAAACCGCTTTACTAAAAGCCGGCTTCCCTTCTATTCTCGAACCATCTGAACCCACTCTTGAGGGTAGAATGCGCCCCGATGGAACATCCACAATTCCATGGGAGGATGGTAAGTTCCTATCTTGGGACTTTACCTGCATCGACGTATTTGCACCCTCTAACAATAACGCTGACTCATTAGCTCTAGCGGAAGCACGCAAAACTCATAAATACCGTGATATAATTCCTTCTAAAATTTTTCACCCTATCGTGGCTTCTTGTTCTGCCACTTTGGCAAACAGGCATTAGCCTTCTTTAAATTGATGGGAAAGAGATCTCCCGAAGGAAAATACTCAGCAAGTTTTCTTTTGCGCCAAAAAATAGGAATTTTAATAGCCAAATACAATTATAAGGCATTTTCCGACACCTGGCCTCTGGCCCTTGTTGAAGCTGACGAATAGTCACGCTTTTTATTTATTTATTGATCGTGTTTTATATTTTTCATATATAGATTTTACCTAAAAAAATTTTAACAAAAAAAAAAAAATTAAAAACTAATGCAATTTATTGAAAAATTTAGGCCAAAGAATTATTCTATATTGTTGGCTTCAAAGCAAATTTAGGGGAGAAAGCATTTGAAACTTTTTTAATTAATTGTCAACCCTTTTTATCTTTAGGCTATTTATTAATTCATAACAAATGTTATAAAAAAGGTTTTTCATTCATTAATTAGATCTAATACTTTTTGATCTTTAATTAGTCATATTGTTGATCAGGAATCAAATTAAGCTCATGAAATTGTTTGCAATTATTGGTTAAATTGATATTTAATATGTATAGCAAAATTTTGCTTCATAATTGTTGTAAAATTTTAAACCAAGAATTTAAAACAAACATTAGGGAAAAATTTAATAAAACGTAATTTTAATGATGTCTGGTATCGTTTTATGTAAAATTGCAACTTTAATATAATTATATTTTAAATAAAACGTATTATAGATGGCGCTATATTATTTTCTCTTTATCATTCTAGATCGTAATATATTCATTTTTTCCTAAAAGATCTTTAAATTCAAAAATAATGGTGTTTTCTCTCTCCTTAATTCTATTTTTTCTTTACTTAATGTTTTAGTTTATGATTTAGTAACCTAATTTATAAATTTAAAAAAATGTATTAAAATAGAACAATACATTACGTTGTGTTCTATACGCAGTTAAAATTTCGAACACACATGGCGGTTTAGATACTTATTTTTGAATTATCAGCTGTTTATCTATTCATTCGACAAAAATTTAACTGACAAAATGTCTATGAAATGTCTAATGTCCGTTAAATTTTGTTTATCCCTAAAACAAGGTGAGGAACGAAGATGCTCATCGAGAGTGGTTTACAGAGACAAAAACTTTACTATAACAAAAAATCATGACGACGTTCATCATACAAGTAATGTTTATGATTATTATATCTTATCATTAATATGTAGGGCTCCACAGGATGACAATTTAACTGTCCTAAATCAAGAAGTTAATAATCCGCAAGATAAATTTTATTCAAGAATTTATTAACACTGAAATATCTACACTAACACTTCTTTTTAAAGTGACAATAATAATCATGGATGAGGTAATCAGATTAGGCGTAAATAAAGATGGCGCACCAATAAAAATCATCGTGATTCTAAAATCTATTAATAAACGCGTGGAGGATAATTTTGTGGGTAAGGTAAACTACTAACATTTGAATTCGGCTTAATGCACGCGTGGCCTTGAACAGCCAAACGCGATTCATAGGTTCCCCCCCCCCCCAAAATCCCGAAAATATTACTACGCGCCAAATTTAACATATGTTAAATTGTGCTTAATATTATAGAAAACGTGGGAATCTCTTTGACGCAAAATCTTCAAAACAAAGAAAATATGTAAGCATTAGTATTCAAGTGTAAATATATTGTTGTAGGGTTTAAAAAACCAAAGAGAAAACACAACATTTTAACCCTCTTTAACTATGATTATATTAAAGTTAAAGGGGGGAAAAATGAACAAATGTATTATAAGTGCAGCAAGTACAGTAAATATCAATGCCCAGGAAGGGTTGTGCTTAAATCTAATAATTGTCAAATAACATCAGAACATTCCCGTAATTGTATACAAAAGCATAGTCAGCAAAGTAAGAAATTTATAATTTAAATTAAGTATTTAGTTGTAGAAAATATCTCCATAATAGAGGATCAAGAAAGTAAGGGATTTTAGTATTTTTTTTAAATTTTTTTTAGATTTAAGTCAAGAAGCAATTTTATTGAACTCATTAGATAATATTGAACAAGCCCTTACATCAGATGTTAATGGATGTAAGAGATTTGAGTATATTTTTTAAAATCTTTATTTATTTTAGATTCAAGTCAAGATGCCATATTAAACTCACTAGATGATTTGTAGCAAGTAATGTGACATAATTCAATGTCACATAGTTAATGTTTAACTATCTTATTTATAAATAGATTCCAACAATGATGCTTTAGATGTCATTGAACAGGCATGTACACCACGTGTTAATACCCAAAGTAAATTCATTCTATATTTAGTTTATGTGAGATTTTTTTAAGAGTCTAGTCAAGGTGCAATTTTATTAAACCCAGTGGATGATATAATACCAAGTAATGTCACATGATTGATTATCATAGACATTAACTGTTAGTTACTATTAACTATTAAATTTATTGTAAATAGATTCTAACAATAAAGATGCGTAAATGCATGACCAAACATGAATTATGTATCAAATCTAAGAAACAGATCAGAAAAGAAAAAAATTATCCTATGAGAAAATTCGCACTTAAAGCTTGATTACTGTTATTTATTACATCCAATAAAGATATGTTTATTATATCAATTGTATTATAGTTCTAATTAAGTCTTTATACATAAGCTAAATATATATTTAATATAATTAACATTTATCATGAAGTTTCTTTACTTTTTGGATTGAGTCCAATATACCAAGCATAAACTTGATGTTGAACCATCTTATAATTTACTATAAACCTTAAAAGTTTAATATTGAATAAAAAAAAAGAAACAGTTCTATATATTAACATTTATCATGAAGTTTCTTTACTTTTTGGATTGAGTCCAATATACCAAGCATAAACTTCATGTTGAACCATCTTATAATTTATTATAAACCTTAAAAGTTTAATATTGAATAAAAAAACAGAAACAAGTACATATGGAAATTTGAAATCGTAGTCGTGGCCAAATCGTAGTTTCAGGATTCTGGCGTTTCGGGATTTAGAGGGGTTCCCGATTCATAAAATCCAAGAGAAATAAAATTTATTATTTGTCTTAATGCCACAATCATCACATTTCGTCAAGGATCGTCACGAAAACCACATGAAAATTGATATGGTAAAAGTATATATCTTAGCTATATGTAAGTAATTATTTAATAATTTGTAATCATCGATTATATCGTATATATGTATATAAATATATATAACTGTTCTAGACTGAAAGAGTTAATGAAATTAGATACAAAAATTTTATACCAAAACTTTAGATTATATAACCACATATTTAGGTAGGTTTGTATTTTATTATATCTTTCTAAATAAATCATGTATACAATATTTATTAAAATTCAGTTAACAATATGTATACAATTAGATAGTAAGATGTAAATAAACATTTCTTTCTCCGTACTTCAAGAAGATATGTGTTTCAAATATGTTGATGCATGTATTTTATGATTTAATGATCTTGCAAGTTTTTGATGCAAGTTTCCTTTTGTATTTCTATCTTTGATTTAAGATTGATCATTTTCCATTGATTTATCTTTTTGATGTTTGAGTCACTTTCTCGTTGTATTGCTTTAAATGTGATCTATGAACTCATAGATGTTAGGGTGGGATTCTTTTATCATACGTTTTAATTTGTTGTGGAATCCTTCTATGTGATTATTGGTTCTTGGCAGACAATTTTCTTCATATTTTCCCCACATTTTGTATTTAAATTGGGCATCTTCTCCTACCCATACTTTTTCCATATACTGTAATAATTTATATAAGGGTGAGTTGATGGATTGTTTGGCTTCTGAACAAAACAAGAAAGTTCTCTATGAACATCTTCTTCATTCAAAAATGGCAGGGCCATTAAGCTTCTCAAAGTAACGTATATGCATTTGCTGATTTTGTAATCAATAGCCAAGCCCAGAGACTTAGCCCTCTTGTATATCGCTTGGGTGAAATGAAAGTAGCACCCTTATATAATTATAAAGACACTTTAAACAAAAAATTACCCTTTATCATAATTTGTGGAAATACACTTTTGAGGGCCCCTATTGTCCCTAACTCAAAATCTATTTGAGCTAGTTGAGGCTTAAATTCTATCCCATATTTGCCACAAATTTCTATCAACCTTATGAAGAGCCTAGAGTAAGTAACCTTTTTTTATTTGGAAGCAAGAAATATACACAAGGTATCATATGATTCTACCATATAAGTATTGTATAAAATTATAAATCATAGTTTTAAATTTCTACTAGTTTTAAATTGTTTTAGCTCTATACAATACATATATGGTATAAAAACCATATAGTGCCTTGCATATATTGTTTGCTGCCCGATAAGAAAAAAAGCACATATATTAGTCTTTTCAGCAAACTCATTAAAATATGTGACCTTTATGGGATATTATTTGAGCCCCAAGTTGCTCAAATAGATTTTGAGCTTGGGGCCATAGAAGTGTATTCCCTCAAATTAAAATATAAGGTTTATTTATATTAAATTAATCTATATGTTATTAGGATGTTATTTTCACTATTCTCAAGCTTTATACAAAAAGCTAAGTCTTTTGGGTTAGCCATTGACTATAAAATCAATAAAAATATATATAGTACATTAAGAAGCTTAATGGCTTTGCCATTTTTAAAGGAGCGGGATGTGAAATCCCAAATTTTGTCTTTAGATCATGAGTCAAAATTAATAATCCCCTATTAGATAAGTATATGAAATATATTGATGACACATGGGTTGGTGAAGAAGCACGATTTAAGTATGAAATGTGGGGAAGATATGAAGAGACAAATCTCCCAAGAACCAATAATCACATAGAAGGATTCCACAATAAGCTAAAGAAACTTGTAAAGGCTTCCCATCCCAATATTAATCAATTTATTGATTATCTCAAAAAGATACAGAAATTACTCAAATATCTATAAAATTAACCAAGGAAAAACAATAAACCCAAAATCTAAGAAAGAAATCTACAAAGAATCTTGTATCAATAATTTAAAAGAACATTATACTAACAGTGAAATAGACCCATCTCAATTTCTAAAAACAATATCTTCTTATCTAAAATATAGAGAAAGAGATGCAATGTTAAATATTACCACTTAATTATTTATATGTTATAATTTAATAAATATTAATAAAAACCTTAAATGAGTAGTGTTTAAAGGCAAAACGTTTTAATAAATTTAATACCAAATGATCAGGCCAAAGCTCAAATTTATTTTCAAATTTGTAAATATAATATCATATCCATGGAAGTATACCACTTGATTATTTGTGTGTCATAATTTAGTAAATATATAAAAAACTTAAATGAGTAGAGTGTAAAGGTAAATAAATTTAATAGCAAATTATCAGGCCAAAGCTCAAAATGTGACATAAATCGAAAAGCACTGGACATGGAGGTACCGGGGACGACCCCGTGTCACGTGGAAAGGGCAAGTCGATAAAGTTTTGAAAACAAAAGAGATTAATCAAGATATGGCACTCACCCGGTCAGGAAGAAACTAATCAAAACAAACCCCACAAAATTTTCTTTATAAAAATAATAAATGATTATATTCGATCAATATATAAAAACTCGGGCCTTCGGCCCTCGTGGGAAGGGGGAGAAGGGAAGGGAAGAGGGGAAGGGAAGGGGGGACGACTCATCTGTACTTCGTATAAATGTATCATATTTGCTATGCAATTTATGGGCGAGAAAGGTGGGAAGGGCGAGAATGCCTATAGGGGGGTATTAAATGCCTAATGATTAATTAATTATTTATACAAATTTTCCATTTATAGGCAAAATGTAATATAGGCAAGGGTTAGGGTTAGATTTAGTGTTTGCATCTAGTTGCGTATTACATTAGTTTTTATGGCCTTTAGTGATTATGGGTCTAACAAACATTATATTATAAAACATCACAATGTTAAGAATTTGCAAAATTGTTGGGAGAAATTTTTAGTTGAATTTGAACAATTTTTAATTAAAAAAATCAAAAATTTGGCCAATGGTCATTTTTTCTCTATTGGTCAGTACCAACAGATACTCTATAAGTCAATGATAGCCAAAAAAACGGAAAAAAAAATTTTGATGCTCACTTTGGCCAATGGTCATTTTTTTCCATTGGTCAGCAGCCAGCACACGGTAAAAGTGGATATAAATTCATAAGAGTAAAAAAACGAAAAAAAAATTTTCGAATCACATTTTGGCTAATGGTCATTTTTTTCCATTGGTCAGCAGCCAGGACACGGTAAAAGTGGATATAAATTCATAATAGTCAAAAAAAAAACAAAAAAAAAGTTTTCGAATTACATTTTGGCCAATGGTCATTTTATTCCATTGGTCAGCAGCCAGCGGACGGCCAAAAATTCATAATAGCAATGGTAGGAACAGGAACAATCATAATAGTAAAAAAAACGAAAAAAATAATTTCGATACATTTTGGCCAATGGACATTTTTTCCATCGGTCAGGAGCCAGCGGACGGCCAAAAAGTCATAATAGCAATGGTAGTAACAGGAACAATCATAATAGTAAAAAAAAACGAAAAAATAAACTCGGATTCACATTTTGGCCAATGGTCATTTTTTTCATTGGTCAGCAGCCAGCGGACGGCCAAAAAGTCTTATTATCGATAGTAACAAGAACAATCATAAGAGTCAAAAAAACTCCGGGATTCTAACCCAAAAACTAGTTAAATTGCATAGCAATTAAAAGTAAACAACTTTTATTTATGTTTATTATATAATAAAATGAAACAATAATAGAACAAGCGGACGGCCAAAAAGTCATATTGTCAATGGTAGTAACAGGAAAAATATATTAATTTAATTTAAAAATAAAAAAAATTTTTGCCCTCTCCGGGAATCGAACCAGCAATTCAGAAACGTTCGCCGGGGTTCGAACCCACATTAATAGAGGCATAGGCTTTTGTAGGGGCACAGGGACCCATATCAGTAGAGGCATAGGCCCTTGTAGTGGAGGGCATAGGTTAATTATAGCAATTAATATCAATGTTACCCAATTCAAAAACGAATAGATATACTTATGCATTAATTTAACGTAGCAATTAAAACCCGACCCCGCCCGAAAGCGAGGGAGATAGAGATGAGGGGTGGGGCACCTCTTATGCATTAATTTAAAAAATAACACAGCGAGGGAGATAGAGATGAGGGGTGGGGCACCTCTTTCTCATGCATTAATTTAAAAAATCGATAACCTAATATACCCAATGCAAATAGATAGGGAGGGTAACGGACGGACAACGGACGGACAACCAAAAACGAGCCCATAAATTGCATAGCAATTAATAAATAAAGAGTGTTAGATTTTGAAAAAGAAAAATATGATTAGTAGGAAAAAAAAATAAACAGGGCCTTCGGCCCTGGTGGGAAGGGGGAGAGGGGAAGGGAAGAGGGAAGGGAGGTGCAGGAGGGAAGGGGGAAGGAAACATATCTATACTCCGTATAAACGTAGCATATTTGTGCAATTTATGGGCGAGAAAGGTGGGAAGGGACGAGAATGCCTAGGGGGGGGGGTATAAAATGCATGTTTAGTTATTTATTTATACAAATATTTAAAAAGTTAAATTTTTGTAAAACCTGCTATAAAACATTTATTAATACTTTATTTATTGAGGCATAGGTTTTCTTTCATCCATTTTTATTTATCAACTTCTAATTTAATCAAAATGACGAGGAGCGCAAATAGAGGCTATGGCCTTGCAAAATCCAATAGTCATTTTTCCAAAATGTACAACTTTCTATTTAGAGTTTTTTTGATATTGTATAAATTTAAACAACTTGGTGTAGGCGACCCATAATTTGAATTATGACTATAGACTCTATTCAAATCATGCGCATATGTATAGTACAAACAAAATATTAAAAAAACGAAAAAAAAATCCAATCAGCCCTTAGCCATTGGTCATTTGTTTATTGGTCAGACGGCCAAATAGCCTATAATTATAATATAAAAAAATGCGATATATTGGCCAGTGGTCATTTTTTCTAATGGTCAGCAGACAGTCAAATAACTAGCCTATAAATATAATCTAGAAAAAAAATCAATTTTAACTCACTTTGACCAGTGGTCATTTTTTCCATTGGTCAGTAGCCAGCAGACTGCCAAATACTGGCCAATAATTATAGTGTAGAGAAAAATTAGATTTTAATCTCACCTTGGCCAGTGGTCATTTATTTTATTGGTCAGTAGCCAGCAAACGGCCAAACTCTCCGGGATTCGAACCCACATCAGTAGGCGCATAAGTCTTGAGGGGGGGGGGGTACAGGGACCCATATCAGTCGAGGCATAGGCCCTTGTAAAGGGGGCATAGGTAATTATCAATATTAACCCAATATAGCAATTCAAAAAATGGAAAAAAATTTCGATTCACAATTTGGCCAATGGTTATTTTTTTCCATTGGTCAGTAGCCAGGACACGGTCAAAAAGTCATATTAATAATGGTATTAACAAGAACAATATATTAATTTAATTAAAAATTATTTTTTTGCCCTCTACGGGTATCAAACGAGCAATTAAGAATTTGCTCTCGCCGGGATTCGAACCCACATCAGTAGAGGCATAAGCCCTTGTAGGGGGGGGGGCATAGGTAATTTTTAATATTAACCCATAGCAATTCAAAAAACGAAAAAAAATTTAGATTTATACTTTGGCCAATGGTCATTTTTTTCATTGTTCAGTAGCCAGCGGACGGCCAAAAAGTTAAATTATCAATGGTATTAACAAGAACAATATATTAATTAAAAAAAAGAATAAAAAAAATTTGCCCTCTCCGGGATTCGAGCCCACATCAGTAGAGGCATAAGCCTTTGTGGGGGGGGGCACAGGCATCCATATCAGTAGAGGCATAGGCCCTTGTAGGGGGGGGCATAGGTAATTATCAAAGTTAACCCAATATAGCAATTCAAAATACGAAAATAAATTTCGATTTATACTTTGGCAATGGTTATTTTTTTCTATTGGTCAGCAGCCAGCCGACGGCCAAAAAGTCATATAATCTATGGTATTAACTAGATTAACAATAAATTAATTTAAAAAAAACTTTAACCTCTCCGGGATTTGACCCCATGAAGATTTTGGCTTTAAATAATTCCTTGCTCCAGCTGCCCACAACAAAATTTCAAAGTTGTTTACTTTTAATTGCTATGCAATTTAACTAGTTTTTGGGTTTGTAAAGGGGGCATAGGTAATCAATGTTAACCCAATATAGCAATTCAAAAAACGGAAAAAAAATTTTGATTCGCAATTTGGCCAATGGTCATTTTTTTCATTGGTCAGTAGCCAGCGGACGGCCAAAAAGTCATATTATCAATGGTATTAACAAGAGCAAGAGCACACAACCGAGCCAGAAATACCTTGTAGTGGTGCTTGAGCTTGTTTACTCTCGTGATCCAAGAAGCTATACCTTTGGTAGCCAAACACAATTTTTGTGTTTGTTACTGGTAGGGTCACCCTATTGGCAAGGTTCTTGAAAATTTCTTGGCTTTTTGAGGAAGTACTAGTGAATGGAAGTGCTAGATTAAGCCTATCAATACGAGGGGTCTAAAGAAAAGTTTAATTCACTAAAATGACGGCATCCTAAAGAATAGTAGGTAGTCAAGCGCCAAAATCTAACATCGTCAGGCTTGGAAGGCCGGGATTTCAATACTTCCTGATTCCATATAAACCAAAATGTATACTACTACAAAGAAGCAGCATGAAAACCAAGCTAGGGCGTCCCCCTTAAGCGACGCGCGCATTCTTCGCCTGGAATGTGTGAGAAATAAACGAAGGCTATCGCTCTCTCAACAAACGGAAGCGGTTAAAGACATTAGTTTGCGTAGGATAAACACTGGAGTCCATCAAGTATTCATAATGATAATGGATATTATTACCAAGGATATGGGCGAGGAAGCTCCTTGGGCAATGATCTTTGCAGACGATATAATCCTCTGTGCCATAAGTGAACAAGAATTGGCTAATATTGTAAATAGATGGGTAAATGCAATAGAAGAAAGTGGTCTCAGGGTAAATCGAAAGAAAACAGAATACATGAAGATAAAGTTTAAATTGGATGAAAACCAGCTAAACGCATCCCTTACTTTAGGCGATTGGCAACTTACAAGCGTGGATTCCTTCAAATATTTAGAATCAACACTTCAATCGAATGGTGGAATGGATAAAGAAATCCAAGCAAGTGGAGGGACTTGACAGGCGTTCTGTGTGACAAAAACATTCCGAGAAGCTAAAAGGCGCACTGTATAAATCCATCATACAGCCAACAGTCCTGTATAGCTCGGAATCATGGGCTATACGTAAAAGAGAAGAGCAGCGTCTTGCGACCATGGAGATGAGAATGCTAAGATGGGTGCTAGTACTACATCTATTACGACAAAGCTCCTAACAAATTGATTAAGATGGTATGGCCATGTCGAAAGAACGGACGATAGCTACGTCGGAAAGAAAATCGAGATGATATATTTCGCAGGAAAACGAAGGATAGGAAGGCTCAAGCTTACCTGGATTTATAAAATACGGCACGATATGAAAGTCCACAAGATAAAGAAAGATCTATGTAAACATAGAAACAAATGGAAACGAATGCTGAAAGGACTGACCACCAGCCTAGGTGACAAACAGTCATAGAAAGAAGAAGAAGAAGATTAACAAGATTGCCCTCTCGGGGATTCGAACCCACATCATTAGAGGCATAAGCCTTTGTGGGGGGGGGGGGGGTGGCACAGGGACCCATAGAGGCATAGGCCCTTGTAAGGGGGGCATAGGTAATTATCAATGTTAACCCATTATAGCAATTCAAAAAACAAAAATTTCGATTTACACTTTGGCCAATGGTTATTTTATTCATTGGCCAGTAGCCAGGAACGGTCAAAAAGTATATTATGAATGGTATTAACAAGAACAATATATTAATTTTCAAAAAAATAAAAAAATTTGCCCTCTCTGAGATAACCCGCATCAGTAGAGGCATAAGCCTTTGTGGGGGGGGGGCACAGGGACCCATATCAGTAGAGGCATAGGCCCTTGTGGGGGGGCATAGGTAATTATCAATGTTAACCTAATATAGCAATTCAAAAAACGAAAAAAATAAATTCGAATCACAATTTGGCCAATGGTCATTTTTTGATTGGTCAGTAGCCAGGACACGGTCAAAAAGTCATATTATCAATGGTATTAACAAGAACAATATATTAATTTAATTAAAAAAATTTGCCCTCTCCGGGTATCGAACCAGAAATTCAGAATTATTACATGTTGCTTGGACGGACGGACAACGAAAGGCGAGCCAATAAATTGCATAGCAATTAATAATTAATCTATTCACAAGTGTCATTTATTTTAGTACTTAAGCGCACACGTAAAAGTTAACACTAAGTTGGACAACATTAAAATAACCTACGAATGTTAGGTTTAAAATCGTATATATTAGGCAAACTAACGATTTTGCTGCCTGATTTTTCTACTACAACAGCGTGGGTCGTAGTAGTAATATTGCTGTTATGGCTGGGTTTGTGTGTCAGATTTACCCATCCCTCATATCGGCGGCGATCTATTTGAATGTACTGATCCGAATCGATATTGTTTGTCGCAAATTCGGGAGTCAACATGGAATCAGATTGAATCACTCGCATGTGCAAATCGAAAGGAAGCACAGAGCAGAAGTGCTTTCAGTGGTAAAGTTTATAGATAATGAAGCCAAATTAGTTAAAGATCGCCTTTGTTTGGAAAATTTAGGGTACCTACGACGTATCATGCATACTTTCGCACCATCCACAGATTATTGCTAGGGGATTATAATTTAGATTTAATATATTATGTCCTTACGTGTATATAGCGTTTAGAATAAAATCTATTTTGAGACTTACCCGAACCCGTGTTAAGGGGTTTTTAAATTTACCCGAACCTAGCCTTATAGAACTACATTATTACAAACAGAAATTCATTCAATTTTCATATAAATTGTTACTATGTATTTCTAGAGCCAGAACAAAAAAGCTAATATCAAATCAACTCAAAGTAAACACTGCCTTAAAAAGTTTTAACCCCAAAAATTTTTTTGGGAAACCCAAAAATGCCGGTGACAAGTTTAATCTTTGAATTGGAGCTTTGAAGCATAGTAGGTTAAGAGAGGTTCACATGATTTTTAGAAGCAAAAACGTACGCGCGCTTAGCGCCTTACACTATATCCTAGTTTTGTTAAGCTCTTGTAGATTTAAAAGATTAAACTGAATTTACAAAATTATTTTTCGATAAAAAAGCAAACTAAAAATCGTTACTTATATATATTTAAACTTAAATCAAACAATTATTTAGATGTAAATATGAAATAACTTATCTATAAAATGAACTTTAGCAGCTCTAGTCTTATGTTTTTACTAAAAAATGCATTGCTCCAAACTGGGTTTTTGTAAAAAGTAATTTAAAAGAAATCTTATAGATATCTTTAAAACATCAAATCAATTATTATAAATCATTGTCCAATAGACGCAAACAAGTTGTAATCGCTTAAACATAATTTATATATTAGTTGTTAACATGAGATGACTTAATAAAAAACTCATCTATAATAAACCAAATTTTTTTATTATTCTGAAACATCTATTCATATTTTTAGGGCTACTGGTCCTATGTTAGCATCAATTTCAAGTGCCTATACACAGTGGCGTACCTAGCCTTTTTGCCTTGGGAAGGCTGAGCTGGTCAAGCCATGGGGGGGGGACAAAAAATTTTTAACTACTAAAACCTTTAAAAATTAACAAAATTAGGTTTTTGCGCCCCCCCCCCCCCCTAATACAAAACCTAGATACGACCATGGGTCAAACGCAAATGAAAAATTTTCCCTCATAAACGTTGGACAAACTTAAAATTCCGCTACTACTTTGTGTATTTTTTCTAATAACATCATACTGGTATGTCTTAGACCTTCTTGTTTATAGGGCATAAAATAAATAAAATTAATAAAACAAAGTAATGTAGTTGAAACAATATAGAAATTTCACTTGGTATAATAAGTTTTTGTATAAATGAATTGTAAGGGCACAAAGTGGAACGGGGATATTGACAAGAAATCGTTGACATTTTAAAAAATAATACAAATAGTAAAAAAACTATACAAAGTTTTTATAAAAATATTTTATTGCCACAATCCTAAGAAATCTGGCCATATAAATAACAAATTTTACATATGCAATATTGGCAGCATTTATATCAAGAAAACAATGAGAACATTTAAAAGCCTTTTTAAGGCTAGATCCTTAAAAGGCGTAATTATAACATAAAATATAAAAAAAATTAATTATGAAATTAAAATTCGTTCGAGAAGAGTATTTCGAAGTTTTTGCCCCTGATGATATTATAGATGTATTTGCACAACCCCCCCCCCCCCCCCCCTTTACACTACCTAAAAATTAAAATGAACTAATAAATTTAACGGCTAAATGAACCTTAAAATATTCTGTCAAAATTAAATGAATCAAAATTTTACCTAAGAATTTTAGATGAAGTTAGAGATGTGAGACGCACAGAACAACTTAGCGTTTGTGTACATTTTGTTGAATCCAATGTTACACCAAAAGGAATTTTTTGGGGATTTTTATCCCTTGCAAGTTTTGATGCGTTATTGTCTACAAAATTCAGGAATTTGTTATTAATATTAATTTATCAAACTTTTGATGGGATATCACTAATAAAGGGGGAAAAATGGTGTCCAAACTATTTTTGGAAAATTGTTGGCTTTATATGTGCATATGGTACATAAAAATATGCACGATATGTTAAACAATAAGCATGTGAGATGGACAATTAAATTGAATCCAGGATGGAATTTTCGTAAACTTAATAATATTTTAATATATTTTAAAAATGTTAAAAAGTTTAAAACAAGTTTAAAAGCCCAGATAATTTTTCATTAAATATTAAAATTAGTCTTTTAATAGTAGTTCATTACGCCTTTTACTCGATGTTGCAAACGAATTTAAAATATCATCCGGGGCAATAACATTTATAAAGTCATGTTTCAAGCTCAATAAAGCTAAGGAAGATAACCTAACCTATCTTGTCCAATTGTGATGAAGATATTTTTAATCCATTTTAGCAATGGGACGATCCTTCGCATGAGCATGAAGTTATTGGGTAGAGCTGTTAAAAGTTCCTTTTAAAAAGGAACTTTTCAAGTTCCAGTTCCTTTGCCTAAAATGGAACTAGTTCCAATTCCTAGTTCCTCAATTTAAAAAGGAATTAGTTCCAGTTCCTTTTGAAGTTCCATTTAAATTTTTTTTTAAATGTACAAACATCTATTATTAATTCATAAAACCAATATATTATATATTACAATTTATAAAAATCATCAGGTAATAAATGTTTATTTGATTTTAACAAAATATTATTATCAAAGTTGTCATCTAAAAGACATGTTCGCTTGTCTCCAAATAAAATTTTGCCCAAGCTAAATAATCTTTCCACAGGGGCACTTGATGGTAATGGCGTATTATATTTAATTTAATAAATAGTTTTTAAATGGGGAAAACTGTCTAAAAGACTTAAATTTTGGTATTCATTCTTTTCATCATTTTTTAATTCAAAAAAATTCATTTCTGATAAACTAGGTCCAGCCTGTTGAGATTTAGGAACAAACAAATTAATATCCTCTAAAATATTTGCTTTCATGTTCGCAACGCATTCTTTGCGAATCCAATTCCAATATGTTTTAAAAACAGGATGGAGAATAGCCGCCGACAGATTTTCTTTGCTAAAAAGATCCAAAAATCTATTAATTGGCTAGACTAGACGTTATAAATAATATTAAGTCAGTTATTAATGCCTTGAGTAATAGCATCTTTTAATGGCTTACATCATTTCAAGGAGCCCATAGATTCAATTTTCATCAATATTTGAGTGATTGTCGGGGTATAATATGCAAGATACATATAGTTTAGCCCTTCCAAAAACTCAATTGCCTTTGCAAATGGTTTCATGACCTTTAAAAACCATTTTAAAATAATGCTAATGTTTAAATTAAAATAAAATTTTACATCGCAATATTCTGCAATAAAATCACATTCATCTGATGTGAACTTTTGAAGATTCAGCTTGTCACATACACTTTGTAACCCATCAAATTGTCCCTTATAATGGAAGTTATGTGCCTCATAGAATTATATAAGGAATTCCATCTTGTAATAACAGGACATATAAAATAACAACCAAGTTGTTTTTTAATCAACTCAGCAGCATGAGTTGATTTACCTTGCAAGTTCCACAACTGCTGGCATTTGTGCACTACCAATGAGCATATTTTTTTATGCTTTTCATTGGTATTTATGTATTTCGTCACATCAGTTATAGCAATCAAATTCAACGTGTGGAAGCACACCTTCTATGTTTAGGAAGAAAGTCATAATCCAAGAGATTATGACCAACCAGACCTTCATCATTTTTTGGAGAGCATAATTTGCATCCATGAGTTATTGATTTTGCCTCCTTTTGAATAAGCGTAAAAATATCCTCAAATTAAGGCCAGGTTATATTTTCAGGTTTAATTATGGAAATGTCACTCTCACTCATATCTAAAATCAAAAGATTATATATTTAATATTTATATACTAGGAATATGATAAAAATTAAAAACAAATGAACTTTATATAAATTACCATAAGTCGAAAAATTTATTTAACAAACACTACCGTGAATAAAATACTAAATAAAATAATATTTAAATTATAAATTAATTTAAAAAATTTTAATGCAAATTGAAATTGGCAAAAGGAACTTAAAAGGAACTTGTAAGTATTTTCTTTTGCGATAAATTGAGAAAAAAGGAATTAGTTTCAGTTCCAGTTCCTCATTTTAAATAGGAACTTATTAGTTCCTTTTTTTTAAAAAGAAACTACTTCCAGGAACTAGTTCCTTGGAACTAGTACCTTTAACAGCTCTATTATTGGGATAGTTAAAATTATTCTATTAAGGGCAAAATTTTAATAAGTGAAAAAATATCATTGTATTTTATTTACATAATTTTTTGCCATTATTATTTCGGCATCTTGCAGTTTTAATTCATAATGGTTAATTACTTCTAATAAAAGAGATTTATCGCAAAAAAGCTGATGAAGGGTTTAAACCTTCCATGGGCTTAGCCAGGGGGGGGGGACAGGGAGGGGCGGCCGCCCCCCTCTAAATCCAAAATTTTGTTGAAATTTATTATAATTATGGCTAAAATTTGAAAAACTAAATCATTATTGCCCCCCTCTAATTCAAATTCTGGCTATGCCCATGAAACCTTCTAAGGATCTATATAGATTACAAATAATTTACGAAAATCTTAGGTTTAATTCTGCTATTATTCTATCGATAATAGAATAATATAAATCAATTTCGAAATCCATTAATGAATTGGTAGATTCAAAAGAGTAAAATGTGTCATACTTTTTTGATTTTTTAATACGTTTATAAAGTACTAAATCGAAAATTGAAGCTAAATCTCTCGCCTTATTATAAAGAATTTGATAGTGATCCTCATTTCTAATATCATTTAAAGTTAATATAAGGCTATTAACCGTTGAAATTGCATTTATTAAACAAATATTTAGGCTTTATATTATAATTAAAAGTTATATTCAAAGATAATTATAATCTTCATATTTTTTCTTAATTGAGATAAAATAAAAAAAAATGGCTTACGGGGCCCAGGGGCCCAAGATTTTTCCCTTGGGGGGGCCCATGGGGCCCGGTTTTTGCTCTTGGGTGGGCCCAGCCCCCCTAGCTTCGCCACTGCTAACGCTCTACGGTTAATTAATTTTTAGCACTTAAACTGTTATGTGGCACAAAGAGAGCCCTATATGAGCTGAGCTCGAGCCCAAGAAAATTTAAATGAGGCCTTTATCTTGGGTTGTGCCTGAGGTCTAGCGCCAACCAACATTTCTTTAAAAATAATCTTTCTACCTTAGCACATCACGATTAAAAATTATAAGAACATCAGCTGACATAACTTTCCCATTGAAATTCCAGCTCCTCCTCCCTACCTATAATCATATTTTTATTCTAATTTTTGTTTAAGTAAATAAAAAAGTTTGTTACAAATATAATACTTTAAGGGTTACTAAATAACATAGTTGATTAATTTATATCAAAATTTGATTATACCATACGCCTATGGGAATCGAGAATATTTTTATTATTCGATTCTAATTCAAAATTTTAAAGAATAAAATTTTCAATACAAGATTCGTCGAATAAAATAGGTATTCAAATTAGATTCAAAAAAGTAAAGATTCGAATATTTTTAAAGTTTATTTAAATACTTAGAATCGATAAATATATGTACACATTTTATAAATCTTATTTTTAAAAAGACAGAGATTTAATATAAAAATATTAAAGGCAAACCAAAGGATAAAACATCCCTTTAATCCATTTTTGTATGTTAAAAAAAAAATTTCACAATGATCATAAGTTTTTCGATGATTTATTCTATGTGAAATGATCTCATTACATTTTTTCTTCTTCTTTAGTTAAAAATATATTATTTTTAGTTTAATACCATATGTTGAATTATAATAGATAAGTACAAAAAAACTCGGGCCTGTGGGAAGGGGAAGGGGGGAAGAGAAGGGGGGAAGGGAAGGAAGCGGGGAAGGGAATGGGGAAGGGAAGAGGGGAAGGGAAGGGAAGTGCGAAAGGGCTAAAAATAGGGGCTATATAAATAATTTTGTGCAAAATAAGTTTAAACGATTTAGGCGTCGACCCAGGATATACTCAAAGGGGGAGGGGAGAGGAATTAACATAAATAGTTAACTCTTTTATTCGATATATCGAGAAAAAAATATTCAAAACAGTACAAAACGTTATTAGATGTCCTCGTAAAGATTAAATACTGTTAATTCTGCTTTTGCCCTCAATAGTATATATATTATTTCATTCGTGTTCGAAAATAATCTCGGAAAATATATAAATTAAAATTCTTTGGTTTTAAAAACTGCCCCGTGCATGTGGAAAAGCTACCAATAAAAAGAGGGTCGTTATATTTATTATAAAAGTAAATAATGATAATCGGGCCTTTGGCCCTCGTTGGAAGGGGAGGGGGGGGGGAGGGGGGAAAGGGAAGTGGGGAGGGAGGTGCAGGGCGAACGAAACTCATCTATACTTCGTATAAAAGTAGCATATTTGCTATGCAATTTATGGGCGAGAAAGGTGGGAAGGGGCGAGAATGCCTATAGGGGGGTATTAAATGCAAAATGATTAGTTAATTATTTATACAAAAAGAGTCAAAAAAACGAAAAAAAAACTTCGTTTCACAGTTTAGCTAATGGTCATTTTTTCATTGGTCAGCAGCCAGGATACGGTAAAAGTGGATATAAATTCATAAAAGTCAAAAAAGCGAAAAAAAATTTCCGATTCACATTTTGGCCATTGGTCATTTTTTTCCATTGGTGAGCAGCCAGGACACGGTAAAAGTGGATATAAGTTCATAAGAGTAAAAAAAACGAAAATTTCGATTCACATTTTGGCTAATGGTAATTTTTTTCCATTGGTCAGCAGCCAACGGACGGCCAAAAAACCATATTTTCAATGGTATTAACAAGAACAATCATAATAGTCAAAAAAACGAAAAAAAAGTTTTCGATTCACATTTTGGCCAATGGTCATTTCATTCCATCGGCCAAAAAGTCTTATTATCAATGGTATTAACAGGAACAATATATTAATTTAAACAAAAAAAATAAAAAATAATTTGGCCTCTCCGGGATTCGAACCCACATCAGGAGAGGCATCTCGTTAATACCATTTACCTTTTTAAATATTTGTATAAATTAATAATTAAACAATAATTTTGCAATTTATACCCCCCTATAGGCATTCTCGCCCCTTCCCACCTTTCTCGCCCATAAATTGCATAGCACTCGTGCATTTTGAAATTATAGCTTATGAAATAAGTAATGCTGTAAAAACGACTGAGTATTGTTTGGTCGACCATTGGTTTTGATCGATTAAATATAAACAGTTTGACTAAAAACTCTTTGGTCAGCTGTTTATGCGACTAAGGAAAATAGCCATGGGCGTAGCTGGTATTGGAATTAGAGGGGGCAATAATAATTTAGGGAGGGGCAAAATGATCATTTTTTTGACATTTTAGTAAATTAAAAAAAACTGGATGGGTCAGTAGCCAGCGGACGGTCAAAAAGTCATAAAATCAATGTTATTAACAAGAACAAAATATTAATTTAATTTAAAAAAAAATAAAAATTTTGCCCTCCCCGTGATTTACCTCCTGTTTAAAAGCCGTGCGCTATAACCACTCACACCCTGCTGATATTAAAATGGTAGAAGTTTTTATGTTATTTATATAGATAATGAAATAATAGAGTTGTGTTTTATGTTTAGAAAATCAATATATTTCATCGGTCAGTAGCCAGCGGACGGTCAAAAAGTCATATTATCAATTTTATTAACAAGAACAAAATATTAATTTAATTTAAAAAAATATAAAAAAAAAAAAATTCGTCCTCTCCTTGGCTTGATCCAGAACCTCCGGGTCATAAAGCTGGCGACAATAACTTGGTGGACGACGGACAACCAAACGCGAGCCCAAGCCCATAAATTGCATAGCAATTAATAATATCAAACCTTAGATAACGATTGCCCTAAATGTCATCGAAAATATTGACATTTTTTGGAAGTTAAAGTCCATATTATATTTAAAAGTAAATTTTTTAATATATTTTGTGTAAGCTTATAAAATTTAAAATTAATGATTGTGAAAAATTCAATTTGTGAAAAGATGAAAACAGCTTATTCAATTCGGATTTTAGAATCTCAGCAATTAAACATTCGATTGAAATTTAGACACAAGGATTCGAATTCGGATTTCATCTGAAAATCCGAATTAGGATCGAATATTTCCCAAATGCGAATAATTCGTTGTATAAAAGCGGTGGGGGGATTGATAAATGAGTAGAGGGAAATGGCGATATTTGAGGGCCATCTTATTTTTCCCGATGATGGGCTGTGTTAGACAAATATATATGATCGCATATTTAATGTCGTATCCCCACGGAACCCTAAATACCTCACCCCGCCCCTTTATTGTACTTGTCTTACGAGGAAAGGTTATTTATTGATTAATTGGCGTATTTAAAGTTCTAGTTTATTGTCTCCTTGAGAGTTAGGCACAGACAGATGTATCAAAAGGGTGAGGAATGCCAAAGATAGAATAAGGCATACTTTTAATTGTTTATTACCAAGATATCTAAAGAGGGGAATGCTCTAAGTGGAGTAGCTGGCAAAATTAGAATAGGGGAATGATGTTTTAGTTAGGGATAAAAGATAAGATTAAGGGGCATAGAGCATAGGTGGCCATTAAAATCAGTGTACTGGGAAATGAGTTGGATGAATAGTTTAGTATGGGGGCATGGGAATGCGTACGGGTATTAACATTAAGATTAATGGGTTGGAAAATAAGTTGGGATGAGTTTAAAATAAGGTCGGGGTTGATTTAATAGTAGTTCCCCTTTTGTAATATAGAAAATAAACAAAGGGAACAGAACCCCGGAGGTTAAAAAACCTTATCCCTATAAAAGTCCATGTATACAGTGAAAGATTATTAATTAATTTCTCTTTGATTCTTCGCCCTCCTTAAGCATGAGATAACACCGAAACTTTACCCCGTTGGGAAATTGTCCCGTCGAGTGTATTACTATATTTTTCCCCCATAACCAAACACCGAAACTTTAACCCGTTTGGGAAATTGTCCCGTCGAGTGTATTACTATATTTTTTCCCCCATAACCAAACATCGAAACTTTACCTCCGTTTGGGAAATTGTCCCGTCGAGTGTATTACTATATTTTTTCCCATAACCTCACGAACCGCTACTCCAACGTTTTCCTGATTCTACCCCTTCAATTGTATTTACCGATATTACCTGAAACCCTGTTCCCGCTGAAACGCTCCGTTACCTGTTTTGATCAAGGGTTGAATAAAATTCCTGTATATTGTCCAGCGGGATATTAATAAAATAAAATCCTCATTTACACCTTTTATCAACCTAACCGCAGTATAAATAACCCCATAAACTCGGACTACCGACGTAACCATTGACCGACTACCTTTCCTCTTTCCCCTCAAAACACCTCAGTTGACGACACACCTTCCTCCTTCGATACCGGACCTAACATTTAAGTTTATTTTTTACGGCAAATTGATATTATTATTGAATTTCAGTAAATTACAACAATTTTGAGAGCTGTTTATTCATTATTAGATAACAATTTTAAGCGGCATTTATGAGTTAGAGCAAATGCCTTATTAAAACGCTTTAAAGGAACATAATTATGGTACAATATATCTTAATGCTACTGTATATATTGATGAACCAACGTTTATACTATAAAATTAATTTTAGTTTTTAAAATTTAAAAACTCGACGTGTATGTATATAATTAACATTGTTTTTAGAGATGTTGGAATGGGAATTTAGCATATTTTAGGTTCCTGAAGCACAAAAAAAAGTTAGGAATAACTCATTTTATAAATAAAAGTTCGTCATTTTAGACTCTACTGATTTACCTAGGTTAATACAATTATAATTTTCGTGTAAATCAATAATTATAAATTGATTTGCAACCTATAATCTTTATTAAAATTGAAAATATATATACACAGAGATAGTAATTTATATTTAAGTTCAACCTACTATCTAAATTGAAACAATTATACTATACCATTTGAGTTAAATACATTAACATAAAACTTTATTAATTTTACATTTAAAAATAAATTAAATTATTTCTTTAATATTTTTTATAACTCAGCTAAATCGTTTTACACTTTAAACAGTCCATGCAAAGTTTCAGTTTCTCCACACAACATAAAGAATGAAAACTATACTACAAATAATTTTTTTTAAATTAAATTAATATTTTGTTCTTGTGAATACCATTTATAATATGACTTTTTGACATACAGTAATTTTATAAGATCTGTGAGTCTCCTGTTGAATTTTCTTTGCTTTGCGTGTACAAAATGGATTGATAAATCTTTGGTATTGTAAGATTCACTAATTGACCATATGTCGTTAACCACATAAGAACCATGTTAAGGTTTTGGCTAAATATGTGCGGGTTTCATTTAAATTTAATAAAATAACTTATTAATTAGAGTAAGTAAAAACTAGTAAATATAAAAAATAAATGATTAAATAACATACTTAGAATCCTTTAAATCAGGTAACATGTCTTGAAAGTGGTCTTTGAGCATGGCTGAAAGTTTGGACGTATGACAAGGATGTATATACATGTAGGGTATATTAAGGTATGGATGGTCCTAAAAGGATATAACTAATATGCATTTATTTAATCCGCTAATGTAAGATTTAACATGAAAATTAAATATCTAAATGCACCATGCTTGAGATATTACTTGCAAAGTGCTCATGAGCGTAGCCAGCATACGAATTAGAGGGGGGGGGACAATAATGATTTAGGGGGGGGGGGTTAAATAATCCTTTTTTGAAAATTAAGCTTGAAAATTAAGCCATATTTTTAATTAATTTTAACAAATTATTGGATTTAGAAGGAGGGCAGTGGCCCTTCCTTGCCCCCTCTTGGCTAGGCCCTTGAAAGTGATCCATTGGTCAACCAAAACCCGGTGGGAAATCAGGTTGGGTTGATTAAAAAAAAATTAAATTCGGTTAGGTTTTGGTTGAAAAAGATGAATCTAGCCTACTAATAACTATTTAAGGACTTGTCTCCTAATAGTGTTGTGTTAAAATTGGAAACCTTTCATGTCTGCTTAAAGCATTTAAGTTTTGCAAAATAAGGCCAAAGTGAGTTATCCAGAACAAAGGAGGTTGCTTCGAAAATAGATAAATTGCGGCTCTGCCTACCTATATAGTCTATCTCCAGTAAAAAATAAATTTTAATGCCTAGTCATTCCATGTTTATAAACACATACTTTTTATTATAAATAAAACTAAATTGGACCATTTTTAATTAAAGTAAATTTTAAAAATAGTTCATAATACAGCACATAATAAGTGATCTTACAACGTGCAGCAGCAACCAGTCTCATATTAAATAAGCTCGTTTAGTTTTTATGTGATGTCAAATCTTGACTTAAATATAAAATAAAAATGTCCGAAAATGGTTAAATCTTAAAAGTATATAATTGTAAATAAAACATTACTATAACATATATTTAGGTATTAATTAGATTCAGTGACCTAGGCAAGATTACCCAATGGTTGGGGGGGGGGGGTAATTTTCTGTCAAAATTTTTTGATTTAATTAATTAAAGCTGTATACGTCCAATATCTACGATATGTTTTTATTGATAAATGCATTAATAATATCGTCAGTATTATGCTTGTACTTAGAAAAAGCCTTATGGGTTATAATTTAATTTTGTGACCTTATTTCAATTTCTCTTAAAATGCGAATCAATTGTTTGAACTAAAAACTTGCACAAGCCTTTTAGGTTTAAATGACTGACCATTCCCAAAAATTCAAAACCCTGGTCCCCGACCCGCTCATTTTTGCAAAGCACGGGCCCAGCCTGGCTATCATAATAAAATTCTTTTATTTTGCTGCTTTTTTAATGCAAATTTTTTGATCATTTTTTCTAATGTTAAATAATAATCATGTTAAAAAATCATTGGTTTGAAACGATTTTATTCCAACAAGAGACCCGCCGTATAACTTTAATTAGTAACACTTGTTTTTGCATTATGCAAGGTTATATTTATTCAAAAATTAAATTATTAAAAAAATTGATAAACATCATAAAACACACCAATTTTATACATTAATATAAAAAAATTAAAACACCTTTACTTATTAGGCCGGGTCCGAGCCCGTTTGATTACATTGAAACCCGTTCCCCCCGACTGGTAATTTTATTTAACAAAAAATTCGTCCATACCCTCAGGCTGGAATTTTATAAAATTAATTTGCGGATACACATGGGCGTAGCCAGGATTGTAGCGGGGGGCAATGATTTAGGGAGGGGCAAATTATGTTTTTTGAAATTTTGGCCATAATCATATAAAATTTAAAAGAATAACTAGATGTAGAGGGGGGAAGCCGCCCCTCCCTACCACCCCCTGGCTACGCCTATACAGATGCCAGAAAGTAAGTTTTGAAATAAATGATGCATGAATGTAGAGTACAAAACGCGTTGCAAAATTATTGTAGCTTTGCTTTGCGTATTATTTATTTATATTTAATTATTATGTTCTTCTCTAGTAGTGTTAACAGTCGCAATTTCTAAAAACATGGAACCTAAACGGAGTTTGAATAAGGATGTTGAAGGCTTATAAAACCTAAATTATTAACATTATCTTTATTAATAAAATTTGGCCTCTATTTTAAAGTTGAGATAGTTTTAGAGAAATAAGAATTTAATTTCTATTTTAAAAAAGCATTAGGGACTGAAAATTAGTATATAGTCTTTAAATTAGTAGATTTTCATATCATTGAGTTTTCCCATATAATTTTAAAAAAATGTCACTGGAAAGGGGGGGGGGGTGCTCTAACGCAAAATCCCCCCTTGATTACGTCACTGATTACAGTTCTTCTAGTTTTCTAATGCTTTAGCTGCTCCACGCTGTCTAACATGCAAAATAAATTAATTATAAAGATGTGATACTTTTTAAGGTTGATATTAAAATTGTTATAAATTGTTTTGATTTTTGCATCTTTTTATTTATAGCAACTAATCAATTTATATAATTTAATCTGCAAATTCTTTATTGAATGGTATACAAAAAACTACATTCACGGCAAAAAAATGTAAAGGCGCTATAACTAAACGGATGGTATTGATCAATGTATAAGGTGATTTAAGCCATTTACTTCTTTATTAGATTTTAATATCAAAATTATGTTCCAAAATTAACATTATTTTTTGAAGACCCATAAACAGTTTATTCAAATATCGAAAATTAAAAAACTGGTCTTCATTTAAGCATTTATACATATTATCTATCTATCAACTGGTGTATTATAGACTTTAACACATCAAAATGTTAAACAGAGATGTTATTGGTAGATAAACTTATGTTAAGTTGCAAAATGCAATTTTTTAATTCACTAAGTTCTTTTAAACCAAAAATTTGTAATGATAAAAGCAGTGTGGCAAATTGTGAATAATTGATCATATTAAGTTTTTATACCCTCATTCTGGAATTAAAGTTGGTTTGTCATATGTGAACTCAATAACTTATATATGTCAGTTTAAAATAAAAGCATATAATATTTTAAAAGCCCAATATCTAGTCATGCATTTGAACCTTTTTTACTATTTTTTCAAAAATCATACATTATTAATTTTAAAAGTAAAAATCAATATTGGTCATGTTGAACTCGCATATTAATGTTAAAGAACTAAGTTTGTCACACAAGTATGTAAATATGTGTTTATTTTATTAATGCTTTATATTTTGGTAATTAATTTTAAAATGACAAAAAAGTTCAATTATATTATAAATTAAAATGAATAATCTGATAAATTAACTGAAGGGGGTATAGTTTAATCAACAACTTAAAAGAATATCATTACATAATTTTTACCTTTTGTGTAACAAAATTCCAATTAAGAGCCTCCTCATATAAAGCACCTGAAAAATCAAGTTGATTTAAGACATTCTGGAGAGATTGAATTCTTTTATCTAAACAAATTTCCAAATATATTTGTCAGCTTTTGAATTAATTTACCTAATCACCATATAATTTCAAATCAAATTTTAACAATTAAACCATAAACTTCCTTATTTAAAATTTGTTAAAACTCAAAATTTCATATGCTAGAAAAGAACCATTTACTTGAATCCCAACACTTAAAATAGAGAACCGGAACAGAATATGTCAAATCATATATAATATGATATTCCCATCTTAAGGATTTCTTAAAGAACATACATTTTAATGCCAAACTAACGAACTTGATTTGCAAAATGCTTAAGATACTTAGTTGATAAATCGCCATTAACGATATCCCAGGTATAATCATTTATTTTTGAGGAAAAGATAACAATTGATTGAATATCGCGATTAAAACTTTCATAAGAAATGTTTTTAGAAGTCATATATTTTTTTTTATTGTTTAAATTAAATCCAGAACAACTGGCGAAATGTCAACACGGTACATTAAAACATCTGTTCTCGATTTGTAAATATATTACTATGATACATTATATATATTATTAAGGATATTAATTTAATATATTTAATTTCAAGAAGACAATATAGAAAAATAAAAATAGCAAACATTGATCAATTATAACTTTATGTAAGGTTTTATATGAAGATATAAATTAATATTTGCAATTAAGTGTGCTTTTTATTGAGGATTATCATTTTGATATTAACAATAAATTAACAGCTATAAATGATGATATATATTATTAATGTTAGATATTAAGACATGAATTAGTAGTTGTAAACAAGGTTACTGATCTATATACAAAGAATATAAGTAATTAAAAATATTCAAAGATACAATAATTTATTTCATAATTGCAGTACAAATAATTTAGCAAACATTTGATAAATTATATTTGCAAAAAAAACAATATTAAAAAATGAATCAACAGTTGAATTGAGTGTGCTTATATATATATACAATACAATAATTATGATATTGAAGATTATCATGCTAAAAATTAACAATAAAATTAAAAGTTAAAATTGTTAGTATAATTATTTATGTTAGGTACTACTATTCTTTATGACGCCGTCATTTTGGTGAATTTAATTTTTCTTTAGACTTCCATTTCACTAGCACTTCCTCAAAAGCCCAAAAATTTTAGCCTGATTGCCCAAGGCATTACACACTGGATTAGGAATTGCCCTATTGCCTGAGGCATTACACACTGGAGTATGAATTGCCCTCGGCAATTGAGATTGCAAAGCTAAAAAATGTCAATATTGTAAATTAAAATTATCATACTTGGTGGTGAGGAGTGCCTAATAATGCTACTCCAAAGACTCTAAATTGTGATTGCCCAAGGCATACACACTGGAGTATGAATTGCCCTCGGCAATTGAGATAAAGCTAAAAAATGTCAATATTGTAATTTAAAATTATCATACTTAGAATTGGAGAATGACTAAGAATCTTGCCTCCAGACCCTTAGTTTTGAGGAATTTTATATAATTTATTCCCATTAAAAATATTCCTTTATAATGTCAAATAAATCCAGGAAATGTGAATTCGAACTTTAGATTGTTTGACGAATTACTTGTCTTAATTTTCGCCACATGTGCAGTTCGCCAGCTGTGCAGGAGCGTTTAAATTAATTATTTGAGTGCCCTATCAACTCGCCGAAAATCATCTTGCCGAATTCATGCTGGGTTCTGTGATTGGGCAAATTTGTCAAGTGGCTAAAATATCTTATTGGTTTATTAAACGCATTCATATAGTTTGTTGTAGCCTGTTGCATAGTTTATTGTAACCTGAGATAGTAGTAATTTTCGGATGTGATGTGATTTTATCTAGATTATGAATTATACGGTGCCCTATCAACTCTCCGAAAAAATCTTGCCGAATTCACCCTGGGACATTAACTAACATCACTCCATTATCATAAAGAAGGCCCTAAATTGAGTACCTTTTATAATGATTATCAATTTTATTATAAAAAATACCTAAATTAAAAATGGGGGACATTTTTTAACATTGGGACATTCAATTCGGCAAGATGGCTTTCGGCAAGTTGACGGGCCACCGAATTATACCAGTTTTATAAGCCAGAAAAAATTAAACTTATGGCGTATAATATAAACGAATTATACATTCACCATTAATACAGGATAGGGTTTGCAAGAGTTGGTTGGTATTATTAATCCCAAAAACATTTTAAATTTTTTTATTATTATCTGCTTAAAATTGAGATTTATTAAAATAATCATCTAATTATTTTAGTCAAAGTATACATTTTATAAAATAGCACAATTTTCAATTAGGAACCTCATTACTTTATATTTCACTAAATAATATTTCAAGGCGATTATCCTATTGATTTATTAAAGTAATTATAGTGTATCTTAAATATTGTATCTATTTAAATAAGGTCTTAGACGAATCCCTACAGTAAAATTAATCTAAATTTAGTCAATTTATCACAAGGAAAAGTGAAAGTTAACTATTTGAAAATTATCCTACTATAAATATTTTAGCTAATGAATGGTCGTTATTTGAGGATTAAAATAATTTAGAAGATATAGGTATCCTATAAACTATTCCATTACATAAATTTAGAAATTCTCTCTTCACAAAGATGAAAAATTCTATATAAAAATAAATTTTCATGTCATGCGGATAGGTAAGCAGCACAGTTTATTTAAGATTTAACCCAAGAAACTTCACTGAAAGACTTATTTTGTAGAATTATCAATTTATTAAAAGAACCATAATCATTAAATGATAGGGTGTTTAAAAAATACAGATAAATTATTATGGAAAGAAGCAAAAGCTACTATGTATAGCCCAGAGACCAAAGCTATATATGTATCTGTTTTACAAAAAAGTTAAGGAGCTCCTGATATTTTTATATATCCTCAGGCCATACCTCAATATTCTTATGTTGAGCAGCTCAAAAGGTGCGACCAGGATCAATATAAGGTCAAAAATTAAACCTACGAAAGAATTTAATTTGACAGATTTTTTCAAACATTTTATATAACCGTTACATTATATTATTAACGGTATAGATTGCATTTTTAGAATTGCCATCGCTACCTGAGAATTGGAGTGCTCTATCTGCACAAAACTTCAAGCTGAGACAAATGAGTACAAAGTTTAAAATGCTATAAAATCTAAACTTATTACTCATATGACTTGAAAAGTTTGACAGTGTAGACAATTAGAATCTGTAATATTTTAACCAAAAATTTTGATTTTATTTTTTTTTTCAATAAAAAATGGATTTTTTTTAATTTCAGATAGAACGAAGTTCTAAATTTTTTGCGATTTTATTTAGCTACTTTGCTCTATCTGCCTTTTTAAAAGCAAATTTTACGATTTTGTAGAAAAATCGTGACTTACAATCTTAATATATCCAAAGAAATAGGAGATTGTAAAACTAGTTATTTATTAATATGACTATATTACTCCAGTAACTTAATTTTTTTACTATTATAAACAAAGGTAAATTGGGGCTAGGTACGCTGCAAAATTTACCAAAATTAAAAACTTGTGAGGTTATAAATGTATATAATTTAATTTCTAATACAATTACGATTAATATTCTTTACTAAGCTCCAAAACCTTAACCGAGGTCAATTTATACAGGGGTTGATATTATTTTTCTTACATATAAATGTTACCCCTTTGAAAGGCAATATTATACCAAGCTAAATTCATGTTAGTTTTAGACAATTTTTAATACAAATACATAAAAATTGCAAACTCTTATTCTGACATTTTTTAGTTCAAAAGAATTTTGGAATGTTTTTGGTTTACGGAAAACAAATTGCCTTCTTTGACTCGGCAGACTTACTATAAATTTCAGGCATCTCCCAGAAGCTTTTAAGAATTTCGATCTGCTCTTGATCTTTTATTTTTGCGAGCATCTAAATTTTCAACCTTTACCTTAATATTTCCTTTTTGAGCACTTCTTTTTTTCATAAATCTCTCTTAATATTAACATAATATTTTCCTTTTTCCCTTAAAAATTTATTTTTCTGAGCCATAGTTTAATTCATTGATTTTGTCTTGCAACCATCATTATTTCTTGATTTAAGCCCTTAAAACTATTGTAATGTTATGGCTATATTTTTTATATCTGCAAAAATTCCAAAAAATTCTTTTCTTTAAATCAGCAGACGGGTCATCACATTTGAAAGGCCACAAATGTATATCCCGAAAACAAAATACCCTAACACTGGATCATTATATCAATAAAATAAACACTTTAAAAGAAGAGAAAATTAAAAATCAATCATATGTCAGGCCATTAGATTTTGCTCTAAACATTTAAGTCCATTTAAAACTTTAGCAGGAGAAGGTTTTATTGGGTTTTGCCAGTTTTTGGTAGATGGTTTGTCGACTAAGGAGCTTATGAGTGCGAGAAATCATGCTTCATCCATCAACCATAAGTCGCCACGTGGAAGATGAGACTTAAAGAATCCGACTTTCTATAATTTTAGAAATTAAACATTACATCCAGAAAAGACTTTGTGCGGCGACAAGGGACATGTGGACATCTGATTATACAAAAGTAAGTTTTCTCACCTTAAATACAATTATATCCATGTTAGCCCGAGGAAAAAATATTATTTACAAACCCTTTTATGCATGAAAAAAATTAGGGGACAATATTAAAAATGAAATATTAAATAAATTAATGACTTTTGGCATTACTAATGAAGAAGCCTTGAAATAAAAATTTGTCACTGATCAGGGTATTAATATTAATATTGTCGAGACTTTAGACAATTATCAAAAATAAAATAAGACATTCAATAAGGCTGGCTTTCCCTCCCAATTGGAGCCTAATGGTCTTTGCCTTAGCGACAAGAAGAGACCCGATGGACAGACCCTCGTCCCATGGGCAAAAGGGCTATGCCTAGCATGGGACTACACTTGTCCGGAGGCCTTTACACCCTCAAACCAAAACAAAAACCCCCTTGTCGATTCTGAAAGAATAAAGTCAGCTAAATACGCAGAACTTAATTCCTCACTCCTTTTCTGCCCTATAGTGACCACTACCCCTACAACAATAGGTCCTAAAACCCAAGCCCTCCTGAAAGAATTGGGGCGCCGTATAGCTGCCAATTCCCTTGACAAAAGGAAAACTTTTTTTTTTAAAACAGAAAATCGGAATTATAATTTGTCATTTCAACGCGATCGCAATTTTTGAATGTTTACCTAGCATATAATTTTTATAGTAGTATATAGTTTCATTTAATAAAAGATAGTATAATTAAAAAAAAAAAATAAAGTTGCAAAGCATACCTTATTAATAATATAATAAAAATGGAGTTTAATGATTCATTTCTGAATCAAAAAGCCACGGTCAGTGGCGTAGCTTGCCTTTTAGCCTTGGGGGGGGGGGCTGAGCTGGTCAAACTATGGGCGTAGGTATGGGGGGGGGACAAAAAACTATTTTACTATAAAAACCCTTATAAATTAAAAATGTTGTTTTGCTTCCCCCCCCCCCTAATTTAATTTAAATCATTTTCGCCCTCCCCCCCCCCCCCCCCCCAAACCAAAATCTGGATAAGCCCATGAGTCAAACGCAATTAAAATTTTTTCTCCCTCATGAACGTTGGAACTTAAAATCCGCTACTACTTTGTGTATTTTTTCTAATAATTTCACACTGATATGTCTCAGACGGTTCGGGTATAGGCGTCCATACGATGAATGAAGCATATAATTTGTAAACATATGATTATAATTTATTTTCTAATATTAAAGATAATAAAAGTTGTAATCATTAAGAAACTAATATTTTTTAAGTATTTAATGATCATATTTAGATAATATTTTATTGTTATAGATATTAACATTTATAAATATTACTTAAAAAATAATTCAAACAATTTTGTAAATGTTGTTATAGTTATATCTAATAAGAATTAATATAAATTATAAAGGCAGCAAAATTATTGATCGAAATAGTAGTTTTGTGTTTAAATGATTATACATTAGAGGCAATTGCTAAAGATATAAACAAATATTTATAAACAGATTAAAGTAAGTGTTGTATTAATAAACAGATGTTTATAATATTTTTTAAGTATTTTATTGATCATTTGTAGATAGGATTTTATTGTTAGAGTATTAACATTTATAAATTACTAAACAAATAATTCAAACAATTTTGTAAATGTTGTTATAGTTATATCTAATAAAAATAAATATATAAAGACAGCAATATCATTAAAAAGATGGATGTAGTAGTTTTGTGTTGTAATGATTATACAATAGAGTCAATTGCTAAAGGTGTTAACAGAATTTATGAATAGATGAATATAATATTGGTGTTGTAATAAATATACATAGTTTAGTGTAATATTAAATAATTTTTTTACGTTTTATGATCACTATGTTAATACAAGAAAAGTGTTTGTTGTATACTGGAGTATACACGTCTTTTCATACACGTCTTTTCCTTTATTTAATTTTCCTTACGTGTGTGTTACTTCCCCCCCCCCCCCACGCGCTTATACGTATTTGTTATTTCTTTCCCCCATATATGATTATTGATCAACACGAACACGCATCAGTAAATTATATACACAACGTACTGTATCGAAAGGTGTTTGGTTTTGCAATGATCATATTTTTTCTTCTTAGTTTTAACTGAATAAAATATGTAGAGAAAACAATTAAGGTATATTGTCGTGCAGGCGGTGGAGTATGGTAACCTTCTGTCCACCGTCCGGCCGTCTCCCAATATATCCCAATATTCCTTATTCCTCATATCTTATATCGCATCCTGCACAAATATAAATTTCATCTTGTTCAAAAATAGAAAAGTGTTATAATGATTGAAATTTTTTATAAGTATAATATTAACTAGTAATTCTCTGAATATACCTATGTTAAAATTGTCTTGCTAACCACTGTCATACCTAAAAATTGCAGTCTAGTATTAATTAGTATATATAGGCAGCTGTATAAGCTCCATTTAAAAATAGATTAATTAAAAATGATTAACAATAATTAATTTATTGAGATATAGGCCCTATAAACAAACTAATATTATTATACATAATGTAATAAATTATGACATAGCTCTGGTAGAAGATAAACAGTTAGTCTTTATTTTAAAAATAGTACTTAATATGAAGTATTTGACAAGGCTTTTAAATACGTTGTAAGTCAAATGGCGAGCAAATAATAAGTAACTGTTTACACTCAGGCTCTTACGCTTATACCTATAATTTTATATATACAACGGGCCGTTTGTATGATGTTGGCCAGTCAGTATACGCCTGTTAGCTGGACTTTTAGCCTGTCTACGGAACAGGCCTGCCCCTGCAGTATGTGTGATATAATTTTTTTTTTTTACCAGAGATATGAAACGTTACCAAAAAGAAAATTAATTAAACAGCCTAAAGCTTTGTATTGTCCATAAGCAACATTTTGTTAAATTGTTGATAATGCCAATCATCAATCGATTTTTGAAAAATTAGTATAGCTTTTTTATAGGGGGCGTGGTGGCGTAGTGGGTAAAGATTTAGTCTTTGGGGCAAGAGCTCGCAGGTTCAATCCCGTCTCTGGCACTCATTTCAATAAAATTAAAAATCACATCGTCAACACGGCTATCAGGCCTGGATAGCCGAGCATCACACCCATCCAAATATCTAAAGAAGCTGACCACACCTTTAGTATAGCTTTTTTTGTGGAAACATCACTTATTGGTGCCATGTAATTCTGGGCAGAGAAGCTAATATAATTCAAGTGTGTTATAAGCAATTATATATAATTTTAAAGAAAGGGGGTTACGCGCTCTGAACACCAGATTTTTAAGTTTAAAATGGAGTCTAGGATAAGTCAAATTTGTGTTATATAGTTTTGTGCCATAATTATTTTAAATTATTTAACAAGTTTTAGGTGAAATTATCTATAGATCTTGCCAAAATAAGTTAAAACTCCTAGAACTTTTCCCACGAGATAAAGTTTAATGCGTTCTTAAATATGTGGACAACTCAAAGCGATAAATATTGTGACTGCTGAAAATTTTTTTTGGAAATGGAAGTTGGCAATTGCACTAGTTTCCTAATCTCAGTTGCAAAAGTTATTTTTTTACTTTGAAAAAAATTTCTTTATGTTGAAGCTGTCGCTACACAAAAATTCGAGCAACATTACAGCCCCGGTAACGCACATCGTTCCGAAATAGACCATTTAATTTGAGCAAGTTGTTTTTAAGGTGTGAACACTTAAATTAAGTACTTTGTAAGTGGCTTGGCACAATCAAGGAATAAAGTTTCATAAATATTAGATGTTTCATAATATATTTGAAAATAATAAATATGTAAAGCACATTTTGAATAAAAAATAATATTTGTTAATTTCAAACCAATCAAAATTATATTCACATTTTATTGTACTTCAGATACATCATATAAAAAAGAGTTATGTTTTCGGGAAGACACGTAGGATGAAATGGAATCAATCATAAAGGTAAAGGATTATAAATATCAGTCTAAAGGCGTGTTGCGGCTTGGATACCTATAAACTGTTAATAAATATAGTATTTTATTAGACAAGTAATCAATTGAAAGCACACAACATTTTATTTCCAAATAATAGAAAGAAATGAACGAATTGTTTTTTAGTTAAAGCAACCCGTTTATATACACATCTGGCGAGGTTATAATAACCGTGAATTACAAGACCTTCAACTACCTGAATGTATTCACTTTTATGAATAGGTTGCGTGAATAATTAAAAGAGAAAGGTTAAGTTTTTTGCATAGGTATAAATGATCGCGTTGCTATATTCAGATTTTATTTGCTAAGGTAACGCATACAAGTCCCCCCCCCCTATTTGCAAGGAGTGCTAAAAATTTAAGTATTCGGCTAATTTAACTGGCCAATGAACTTTTCGTCCTGCTTTTGTTATTGTATGGTTTGTGGTAGTGTTAGAGGTGGAAGGTTGGTTTTAAATGGTAGGACCTTTTATGAGTGGTTCTATAGGGTTGACTGATTCGGTATTGCTGGTTTCAACCGATCGATAGAAATATTATCATGTTTCCCATTTCTGTTTACCACAAAGTATTTGGTTTGTCTGTCAATAACTTTGAAGGGGCCTTCGTATGGTGGGGATAAGCTTTTTCGAACTTTATCGGTCCTGATAAAAATCTAAGGTGTAGAAAACAAATCGGCGGGGATTTATTGTTTGGTGTTTGATGTAAGTAATGGTGAGAAACGTACGTTGTCGAAATGGTGTCGAAGGCGTTGTACGAACTCGGTTGCATTGGTGTCGTGTGACGAATGTTGTATGAAATCGCCTGGTAGGCGTAAGGTGGTATCATAAACTAGTTCGGAACTAGAACAAGCTAGGTCTTTTTTGATCGTCGTTCTAATGCCTATTAATATCAAAGAGAGTAATTCGGACCATTTGTTAGCGTTGTCTTTTGCCATTATCGAACTCTTTAGCTGACGATGGAAGCGTTCGACCAGCCCATTAGCTTGTGGGTGATTGGCGGTTGTGGTTATATAATGATAACCGAGTAGCTGGGAAAATTGTCGGAATAGTGTTGAACGAAACTGCGATCCTCTATCGGTTGTTATTGTGCTTATTACGCCGAAGTTTGCTATCCATTGTGTTAAAAAGGTACCAGCCACGGTTTTGGCTGAAGTATCTTTTATAGGGATTGCTATCGGCCCCCGGGTGTATCGGTCTATGGCCGTAAAAATGTAGTTATACCCATTGGATGGTGGTAACGGACCAACAATGTTTAGGTGGACATGGCTGAATCGAGCATCAGGTTGGTTGAATGTACCTGGGGTAGAAATAACAAGTTTATTTATTTTACTGACCTGACAATTAAGACATTGTTGAGCCCATATTCGTACGTCATGGTTCATTTTAGGCCAGACAAAACGTTTCACAATTAGTTTCAGGGTAACGGATACCGGGATGTGATAATCAGTGATATTGATTGAAAACTGTTTGTCGTAAGGTAGGAGGTACCAGAGGTCGAGGTGTTGTTTGAGAAACATCACAAATGATTTTTTGTTTTGAATCAGGTATTGGAAATTGTTCCAATATTAAAGATTTCGTTTCGTCATTTGTGTAATTTTCAACCTTCTGTCTCGTAGATATGAATTCCAGTAATGATTGTGATGCAAGGAGTTGGATTGTGTCGATGTCTGTACGGGACAGGGTATCAGTCACTATGTTTGTGCTACCTCGGATGTATTGGATGCCCGCTGTGAATTGAGAGGTAGTCCAGTTGACGGATTTTTCGAGGAGAGTATTTGTCCATCTTTGTCTTAAGTGCATAAGTTAAGGGTTTGTGGTCGGTATATACGGTGAAATTGCGTCCTTCGAGAACATGGCTGTAATGTTTTATTATAAGGTAAATGGCCAATAGTTCTCGGCTGAAGGTACTGTGGCGTGTTTGCGTTTGTGAGAGTTTTTTTGAATAGAAGGCAAGTGGTAGAATATCACCGTTTAATGTTTGTTGTTGTATAATTTCCTCCTACTGCGAAGTTGGAAGCATCAGTAGTGTGCGACAGTTTGTTTTTTTTGCCTAAATGAGATAGACTAGTTATTTGTTTAAGGGCTTGTTTTGCCTAAATAAATGCGTCTTTAGCTTCCTGTGTTAACCCAATAGGTCTTTTGGTATTGTCGAGGTAATCGGTTAATGGTTTGAGGAGCTCTGCACATTTAGGGATAAACCTTCGGTAAAAATTTATCATGCCGATAAATCTTCTCAATTGTGTCATTGAAGTTGGGATTGGAAATTTGTCAATGGTGTCTATTTTATCGGGTATGGGTTTTAACCCTAGAGACGTTACGATGTGTCCTAAGAACTCAATTTCCTTTACGCCCCATTTACATTTTTGCACATTGACATTAATCCCGTTATCGGAAAGTCGTTGTATTACTTGTTCAACGTGTACTTTGTGTGCAAGTAAAGAGCTGGCGATTAATATGTCGTCCAAATAGGTAAATGTATGGTCCAATCCCCTGAGAACATGATCAATGAATCTTTGAAACGTTTGTGCTGCATTTCTTAGACCAAAGGGCATGCGTAATAATTCGAATAAACCGAATGGGGTTGTGATGGCGGTTGGATATATTCTGGCGCCATTGGGATTTGGTGAAAAGCACGAACTAAATCCAGTTTAGTGAATATTTTTTTACCTGACAAGGAAAGTGAAAAGTCATGCGGTAGAGGGTAACGATCGGGAATTGTTTTGATATTGAGGGCCCCATAATCTCCGCATGGTCTCCACTCTTTATTGTTCTTTTTTGGTGCCATGTGTAGAGGAGAAGCCCAGCTGCTATTTGAAGTTCTGATGATGCCTAAATCCATCATGTGCATGAATTCATCTTTGGCTATCTTCAGTTTTTCAGCATTAAAACGTTTGGGTTTAGAAAATACTGGCGGCCCTTTTGTTTCTATATGGTGTTGGGTATTATGTTTTGCTATTGGCGTATATTCTGTAGCTTTAAACACAGCGGGGAATTTTTTTACTAACCAAGTGAATTCCGGGGGATTTCCTACAGCCAATTGGGAGTTTACTGCGATCTGTTTGGCCGGCGTAATTTGGGTTTTAATCAGTTGTTTCTTTGAAATCTTAATTGTAAAGTTAAATTTACTTAGAAAGTCCGCTCCTAATATTGGAAATTCAACGTCAGCTATTGTAAAGCTCCATTGATATGGCCTTTTTAGGCCTAGGTCTAAAGTCAACGATTTATGCCCAAACGTTTTTATGGCGCTTGCATTTGCAGCTTGAAGCTGTATATTGGACCAATTGAGTCGTTTGCGTTTGGTTGCCGGGATGACGCTAATTTCTGCGCCAGTTTCAATTAAAAAATTCATAGTTGAACAATTATCTTAAATAGAATAGGCGACTTGTTTTTTTAAGGCCGGTGCCAGATGTCGCTTTTGCTGGCCGGCCTATTAGTTTGAATCTTTTTGGTAGAACGTGCAAGGTTTTATGCATTTTGTGGCCTTGTCTTGGAATCGATTGTGATACCAGCATAGGTTAGGCTCGTTTGTCCTTGCTGCGCGTTTGTGACGTGAGTTAGATCGATGTCTTGAAAAAGATCGTGATCGTACTTTTTGACATCCCTCTTTAGTGTTTCTACTGTAACACTAAGGTTTTTTACGAGCTCTTTTAGATCTTCCAATTCTTTATTTAGACCTGGGTTTAATGAATTAATTATGGGACTTACGTGGTACGTGGCTGCTATTTTATCAGCTGTTTCTGCCAATTTTGTGGGTGTTTGATCCGGCGCGAAAATTACTAGTATGCCGGTCATTGTTGCTGGCAATTTGTCCATCCACAGTTGTATAAGGATGGTATCGTCCATTGAATGTGATCCTAAAAAGGTTCTCATATAACGTAGTAGCTGTGATGGGGATCGATCTCCAAGTTCTACGTTTGTCAGTAGGTCGTGCAGACGTTGCATATCGCTTCGGGATGTGCGTTCGATAATAGCTACCTTCATTTTTGAAAACGCGGCTTCGTTCGGTATGTTTTCAAATAAGTCTTGAATTTCGGCCGTCACTTCCTGTGGAAGGTTTTCTATGAGGTAACCTAATTTTGTAAATTCATTTTTAATTTTTAGAATTTTAAACAGAGATTCAATCCGAATAAACCAAATTCGTGGGTTTAACGTGTTAAACGCGGGGAGCTTGTGGTATAACGTATTATCCCCGTTCGAGTCATCATCCATTTGTGGTGTTTCCATTTTTAGACTTGGGGTCACCATTTTGTTGCGGCTTGGATACCTATAAACTGTTAATAAATATAGTATTTTATTAGACAAGGAATCAATTGAAAGCACACAACATTTTATTTCCAAATAATAGAAAGAAATGAACGAATTGTATTTTAGTTAAAGCAACCCGTTTATATACACATCTGGCGAGGTTATAAAAACGGTGAATTACAAGACCTTCAACTACCTGAATGTATTCACTTTTATGAATAAATTGCGTGAATATTTGAAAGAGAAAGGTTAAGTTTTTTGCATAGGTAACCAATGATCGCGTTGCTATATTAAGATTTTATTTGCCAAGGTAACCAATAGGCGTATAAGCCTTTTAATATTATCATTTATAAGTGAGTATTTTTTATTTATTGAATAAACTCTCTTCCTCAGAGAGATGTGAAGCAAATAGGCGTATAAGCCTTTTAATATTATCATTTATAAGTGAGTATTTTTTATTTATTGAATAAACTCTCTTCCTCTGAGAGATGTGAAGCAAATCGACTTTGGTTTTGTTTTCTAACTTCGCAAAAAATCGATAAAAACGTACACGTGGGATGTGTATCTTTTATCCAACATCTAAGGGAATTTTAAACCCCTCTAGGTAATTATTGATATGTGGCCCACGCGCATCTAGCCGTTGCCACATCCCATATGGAAAAGGCGCATCCTCCCGAACCCATGTATTGTGCACGTACACAAAGAAATCTTCAATTTCTTTGTTGCCGCGCACAATAGGGGTATCCATACACAAAACCATGACTGTGTCAATATCCCCTGGCCTCACAACTGGAAGAGCTAGAAGCCGGCGGACGCTGCGCTTAAAGCTTAGATTCGATCGGTAGAGGCTCCTTAATTTCTTCTAGGCTAGATGGCGAAAAATCGCCTGGCTAAAGTGAAAAAGGCACCCTAAATACTATATAGTTTTAAAACAGATGAATTTACCCTTAAAAACGATATTGGGAAAACAAGTTTCCAATGCCGCTATGGATGCCGATTAAAAATCAACCTGGGCCTATTCGGGGGAAAAAACGAGCTGGCGAGCATTGCAAAGCTCTTTTAGTTTGTCAAAAACTTGAATATAAGTCTCCTCGCTCTTATCCGGTAAAGTGTAAAACTACCGGGATCATATATTTTTGATCCAACCTACGGAGGCTTAAATATATAAATTATATAAGAAAAATAATATTTAATTTACACAACAAATTATTTGCTAAGTATTTTATTCAAATTGCTAAGTATTTTTAGCGTCATTGCTAAGTATATTATTCATTTGCTAAGTATTTAATTTGTTTGATAAGTTTTTAAATTAATGCTAAGTATTAATTCAAATGCTAAGTATTTTATTCATTTGCTAAGTAAAATAAATTTTGCTAAGTATTTTATTGTTTTGCTAAGTATTTTATTTATTTGCTAAGTATTTTATTTGTTTGCTAAGTATTTTAATGTTTTGCTAAGTATTTAAATTATATACTAAGTATTTAAATATATTATGCTAAGTATTTAAATTATTGCTAAGTATTTAATTATATTATGCTAAGTATTTAAATTATTGCTAAGTATTTAAATAAATTGTGCCAAGTATTTAAATTATGCTAAGTATTTAAATAAATTATGCTAAGTATTTAATTATATGCTAGGTTTATAAATATATTATGCTAAGTATACAAAAGATTTTATAAATTTTAAAACAAATTAAGCTGTCTGTTTTTTACGCTTCTGTACATTAGACGATTGACCTGTTAGGCGACAACCAATTAGGGTTAGGGTTATATTAATTGTATAATGTAATATATATTATATTGTATTGTATTTATTCTGTTGTATAATATTTATTTTATTGTATTATATTTATGGTATTATATCATATTTATACTATATTATTTTAATTTTTAATTTGCATAATGATTATGTTGCAGTCACGTGTTCAATGATCGCGAACTGAAAAATCGCCTAATGAACCAGATTCGTTTTTTATATAACATTTAAATGACATTGTGATCGAACAATAACTGGCGTTCTTTGGCGCCAAGATCACACACCAATTTGACATACAGTTATTATATTGCTTAATTATGGGAGTCCAACAAATCTCGCCTTATTTATCAGACGAAGAGGAAGAAGCAGGAACCTCAGGAGTTAAAATTCATATCAGGCAGTTGTACAGATCGATTGAATGGGTAAAAACAGTGGCGTAGCTAGCCTTTTTGCCTTGGGGGGGCTGAGCTGGTCAAACCATAGGGGGGGGGGGACAAAAAAAATTTGACTACAAAAACCCTTAAAAATTAAAAAAAAATATGTCCCCCCCCCAATCCAAAACCTGGATACGACCATGGGTCAAACGCAAATGAAAAAATTTTCCCTCATAAACATTGGACAAACTTAAAATTCCGCTACTATTTTGTGTATTTTTCTAATAACATCACACTGGTATGTCTTAGACCGCATGTTTCTAGGGCATAAAATAAATAAATTTATTCATAAATAAAACAAAGTAATGTCGTTGAAACAATCTAGAAAATTTCACTTGGTATAATAAGTTTTTGTGTAAATGAATTGTAAGGGCACAAGGTGGAACGGAGATATTGACAAGAAATTGTTGACATTTTCAAAAATAATACAAATAGTAAAAAAACTATACAACAAAGTTTTTATAATAATATTTTATTGCCACAACCCCAAAAAATCTTGGCCATATATATAACAAATTTTAATTTTACATATGCAATATTGGCAGCATTTTCAGGCAGCATTTATATCAGGAAAACAATGAGAACATTTAAAAGCCTTTTTTAAAGGCTAGATCCTCAAAAGGCGTAATTATAACATAAAATATAAATTAATCATGAAATTAAAATTCGTTCGAGAATGAGTATTTAATTTAGAAGTTATAGCCCCTGATGATATTATAGATATATTTGCACACACCCCCCCCCCCCCCCCTTTACATCACCTAAAATTTAAAATGAACTAGTAAATTTAACGGCTAAATGAAACTAAAAATATTCTGTCAGGATAAATGAATAAATTTTACTTAATAAATTTTAGATGAAATTAGAGATGTGAGATGCGCAGAACAACTTAGCGTTGGTGTACATTTTGTTGAATCCAATGGCACACCAAAAGAAATTTTTTGAGGATTTTTATCCTTTGAAAGTTTTGATGCGTTAACAATTCTATAAAATTCAGGATTTTGTTATTAATATTAATTTATCAAACTTTTGATGGGATATTACTAATAAAGGGTAAAAAATGGTGTACAAACTATTTTTTGGAAATTCATTGGCTTTATATGTGCATGTGGTATATAAAAATATGCAAGATATGTTAAACAATAAGCATGTGAGATGGACAAAAAAAATTGAATCCAGGATGGAATTTTCTTAAATTTAATAATATTTTAATATATTTTGAAAGTGTTAAAAAGTTTAAAACAAGTTTAAAAGCCCAGGTAATTTTTCATTAAATATTAAAACTAGTCTTTTAATAATACAATAGTTCATTACGCCTTTTACTCGATGTTGCAAACGAATCATTTAAAAGTCATGTTCTAAGCTCAATAAAGCTAAGGAAGATAACCTATCTTGTCTAATTATGGAACAAAGATAGTTTTAATTTATTTTAGCAATGAGAACGATCCTTCGCATGAACATGAAGTTATTGGGATAATTAAAATAATTTTAGTCAAAATAATAAAATTTAGAAACATTATTGAGAGCAAAATTTTAATAGGTGAAAAATATCATTGCAATTTATTTTATTCGAAGTAAAGAATTATAATATATTATATAATTTTGCCATTATTATTTTGGCATCTGGCTGTTTTAATTCATAATGGTTAATTACTTCTGATAAAAGAGATTTAAAAAAGGGTATGAAGGGTTAAAACCTTCCACGGGCGTAGCCAGAAGGGGGCCACCCCCTCTAAATACAAAAATTTGTTAATATTTATTAAAATTATGGCTGAAATTTGAAAAAATAATCATTTTGTTCCTCCCTAAATCATTATTGCCCCTCTCTAATTCAAAAGCTGGCTACGCCCATGAAACCTTCTAAGGACATATATAAATTACAATTAATTTCCGAAAATCTTATGTTTAATTCTGCTATGATAAGATAATATAATTTTGAAATCCATTAATGAATTGGTAGATTCAAAAGAGTAAGAAGTAAAGTGTCACACTTTTTTGGTTTTTTAATACGTTTAGAAGATACTAAATAAAAAATTGAAGCTAAATCTTTCGCCTTATTATAATTTGATAGTGATCCTCATTTCTAATATCATTTAAAGTTGATACTAGGCTATAAACCGTTAAATTGCATTTATTAAACAAATATTAGGGCTTTATATTATAATTAAAAGTTATATTCAAAAACAAATAATTATAATCTTCCTATTTTTTTTAACTAAGATAAAATAAAAAAAAATGGCGTACGGGGCCCAGGGGCCCAAGATTTTTCACTTGGGGGGCCCATGGGGCCCGGTACGCCACTGGGTAAAAAAGCCACCAATGATAATGAGTGTGAGGCAAAAAGGGCTCTTAAAGCCAAAAATATATGGGGCTTTTGGTACCAAAATAAAACTGAGAAAGGCATAAAAGTGTATTACAGGTTGTTATATTTTTGAATATTGTTACTTTACTTAGATGTAATCAAGTAAAGTTTCGAGGAGTGCAATGCGAACCACGATGTTCTTAGGTTTATGAATCAACATCAGAAAGAGTTATTGTGTATAATGCTAATTCTTTGCACGCCCATCAATCTACTCCCTCAAACTTGAGTAAAATTGATGAATCTGTTAAAACTGAAGTCCGTATGTTTGAATTAGGTCTAAAATCGAAATCCATATTAGAAAACATCAATTAGATGAATTTGCTATCACCATCAATGCCTCAATTGAGAAATAATTTGACAACACTCAGGAAAAGTGTATGGTGCCTCAAATATAAGCTTAGGGAAACTAGAATTATGGCTAAGTGAAAATTCGTCAATTTATGGTAGTTTGTATACCAATAAGAATATTTTACTATAACACAAAGTATTAGTTGTTTATTATTATTATAACTCACATAAGAAGATACAGATCACACAAAATATTAAGTAAGTAATGATATGAAGATATAGATCACACAAGAATATTAGGTAAGTAATGATATGAAGATATAGATCACATAAGAATATTAAGTAAGTAATGATATGAATAGAGTATGCTGGAATAATGCGATTGTGGTAGCGATTTTGGGAAAGAATTGGGATGATGAATTTATGTGATTGTGGTAGCGATTTTGGGAGAAGGAAGTAATTCAAAAACTGTAATTGTCAATTGGTTACCTGCTCCTGGTTGCTTCATCTCGCCAATGTTTAAAACGCCACAAATTCCTTTGAAAGAGGACACTCCCTACATAGTTGCCTATGAAGCATCTTACGAAGATGGAAGATTCAAATTTTTTATTTCACCCAAAAGGTAAAAAGAAATAGTTGCTGTTTGTTTTATATATTTTTTAGGTTGCTATTAAACTCCCACCTTTCAGAAGTATTGCATGCTGATGCTACTTATAAAATTATGTGGCAAGGTTTTCCACTTCTAGCAGATCTTACAAAAAATTTCATCCGTTAGGGGTTTGCGTGGCCTCTCATGAAACTTAAGAAGACTTCAAGTTCATGTTTCAGAGTTTGGCTAATGAGGTCATGAAATTAAGTAATAAAAATCCAGTTTTTGAAGTTCTTGTCACTGATGCAGCCAGTGCAGTTCATAATGCTTTTAAAGCTGTCTTTGGGGATAAAATGGTTGTGGTATGCTGGGCTCATGTCAGAAGAAATATAGCAAAAAAAGTACTTAGTTCAAAATTTATAATTATATTATTCTGGATTGGTGATGTTAGTTGACAAGCACTATCAAGATGAATTAATTGAAGACATTGACAAGCTACAACTTTGTCAGAATGAAAATGTTTTTCTGAAATCAACAAAATTGTTCCTTCTAAAATGGAATTTCAAAATACCTACATTTATTGATTATTTTAAGAAGGAATGGATCAATAAGAATAATTCATGGTACACTGGTTATCGCCTATATAGTCCAACCACAAACAAATGTTTGGAATCAAGGAATAGAACTATAAAAGATTATTATACGTTAAGGGAACGAATCCCTCTTGCTCGATTTGAAATTGCTGCAATAGATATGGTTAAAAAGTGGCCTGTATATTACCAATTACAGCAAGTTACAATATCATCTTCTCCAACAATTTCAACAAAGCTTTGGACACAATGCTACCAATGGGCAAATCTCAACAAAAATTCCATAATGTACAACAAAAATAATAAAAAGGTTTATGTTGTACCAGCCAAAATAAGTCAATCAATAAATCAGGATACAAGAATTAGAATAGATGACTGGGCCTCCTATGAGGATTTCAAAAAGCAAATTTAAGGCCTGGTCCATAACCTTCCTTGAAGAAAGCCATGTGGCAAAAAGGTCAATGCAGTTGCCCCTCATTTCACAATAATTACATCTGCAAGCATGTAATAGGGTTGGCCCTAACATTAAAATTATGCAAAGTGCCTATGGAAGCCAAAAATGTGACAATAGGAGAAAAAAGAAGACGTGGAGATCCCCTAAAGCTAAAAAAGCTTTGATAGTCCAATAAATATATATACAAGCCACCATTATTATAATTATGTATTGTAGTTGAATAAAATCTCTATAAATTATCCTATTGGCTATTTAGATTATTTTATATGTGAAGTCATTATAGAACATGAAGGGTATTTCTTAACCTACAAATAAATAATCATAATTTTTTTATTCGAATCTAAAATAAATTTTTTTTTATATTATAACAATATAAAATTGAAATATTATATTTTTCAACTAAAAATTTTGGTAATTCATTAAAATAATTACTTCAAACTTGACTTCAAATTTCAACACTTTTTTGTGTCATAATTAAACTTTGAATTAAAAAACTTTAATAACTTAGCACTTCAAAATAGAAAACCTAGCATTTTTAAAAATTAAACATTTTTTTAAAATTATTACCATTAAAACTTTGTCCTTTTTAGCTTTAAAACCTTATTATCTTATATTTTTTTAATACTCAGCATTTTGATTAAAATTCATAATTTAGATTTTTTTTAATAAAATACTTAGCATTTTAATAAAAAAACTTAGTATATCAAAATAAATCTGCAATTAAATAATAAAAACTTAGCATCCTTTAAAATACTTACCATTTAATAATAAAATACTTAGCATTTAGATTAAAATACTTAGCATTTAGATTAAAATACTTAGCATTTAGATTAAAATACTTAGCATAAAATACTTAGCGTTTTTTAATAAAATACTTAGCACTTTAATTAAAATACTTAGCATAAATTACTTAACCCTTTGTAATATTTACTTAGCAGTTAAATAACACCCTCTAATTTATAGTTTTACCAGCATGTAGTTCAGTTTCTATATTTGATGTGGAGACATTATTGAATTTTGATTCAGTTAGAACATTTATTGGTCCTTTAAATTAATTAACATATATAAAACAAATTTTACTTAAGAAAGACATAATATTTAAATTGTTGTTTGAAGTATTGCGCATAGGTTGAGATGATGATCCTACAAAAGAAAAAAATTATGAAGATATGATCTACTTATTAAGCGAACATTATTTGAATTTGATTGGAGTATTGGAAGTAGGTGGACGTGAAGATCCTACAAATACAATAAGATAAAAAATTTATTAAGATACCTAATGGCCTAAAATTAATCAAATTGTGTGAAGTATTGCACATAGGTTGAGATGATGATCCTACAAAAGAATAAAATTTTGCAGATATGATTTACTTATTAAGAGAACATTATTTGAATTGGTTGGAGTATTGGAAGGTAGAGGTGATGATCCTTCAGATAGAGTTAAGATTGATGTTGATGATTGTGTGCAGCCTTGTTTAAAATATATATATGCAATAATTAGGTTTACCTGCACAGTGAGGTGTCGTTATTGTAAATGTTGATTCTGACATAGTGGCTTTGCTCTTGCAAAGTTTGTTTCTACACCGAAAATATTTCTTGTTATTAGTATCTTTTATTAATAGATAATGTTTATTATTAATTAAGACTATTTTCTTCTGTTTGGAAATGGTATAGTATATCATTATATACAATGAATTATGCAAAAATATTGTATAAAAAGGGTGTATATATATGATGCGGAAGTGATTCACATATTTATATAACATTCAATTATAAATTTATTTTAGTTCGTGATTAATAACAAAGTTTACATTTAAATTTAAACTTTGATGCTAATAGATGTATAATTAAAAAATTATAATGTTTAAACTAAAAAATTACTTATTATTAATTGTTATTTAAAAAACTTTAAATAATTATTATTTATTGGAAATATAGAATTTAAGTTTTTATGTCTTGTTTGTAATTCAGTTATTTTAAAATTTTACCTTCATTTTGGTTGGGTTAACTTAGAAAGATTTTGATTGGGTTATCTTGGTGTCGGACGGTTGCCCAAAAACCGTCTCAGACCCTCATGTTTGTAGGGCATAAAATAAATAAAATTTATTCATAAATAAAACAAAGTAATGTAGTTGAAACAATATAGAAAATTTTCATGGTCTAATAAGTTTTTGAATAAATGAATTGTAAGGGCGCAAAGTGGAACGGGGATTTTTGACGAGAAATCTTTGACATTTTAAAAAATAATACAAATAGTAAAAAAGTTTTTATTAAAATATTTTATTGCCACAACCCTAAAAAATCTTGGCCATATATATCAGAGGTCAGATTTGTTTGGAATTTTATGCCCGAACCCGGCCCGGTTCAATATTTTTACCTTATTGCCCGCCCGAGCCCGCCCGAACCCTCTAATTGTCCGACGGCCACCCGAAACATTAGAGGCCCGAAATGCCCGACCCGAAATATTAAATTTGCCTGTTAGGCCCGAAATGTTGCGATCCCAAATTCTTTCAACCACTATTAAAAAATAAGCATTAAATTAATGGCATATTGAATATAACAAATATGGCAATATTTTATTATCCCGGACAAAATTTAATTTTTTATATTATTTAAAAGTCGAATGATATTTCCAAATAAAACTTTTAATCTTTAATTTTAATCCTAATGGGTCAAAAAAACGTAGTATTTGGTTTTTCTAAAAATTTTGGCCAGAGTTTCTTTAAAATATTGTTATCATTGGCAAAACCGCTCTAGGTCACAACATTTTAATATATTGATTGCTAAGGCATTTAGGTACAAACATGTTAGAACGTTTACAAATCACATAAAATACAAATATTAATTAAATGCAGCCGATGTCCTTGAAAAATTTATATAGCAATTTTTAATTAAGTTTAAAGTATACATATTTCATAAATATGCTTACAATATACAAAATTATCCTCCCCTTTTGGGTTAACCCGTTTAAGCCCCTACCCTATAAATAAACTTCTTAATGAATAAAATTAGTTCAATTAGTCAATCTGTGCTCTTTGAACTTACTTTCTTGGTAATAAACAATAATTTATCAATAGAGTTTAAATGTTAACACTTGCATGCATTGTGTCAATTTGGGCATGACGTTTTGTATTATGTATCGACGGCACATGTGAATTACGAACAATGAAAGGGCTACATAAATATAAATATTTCAATTATTCCATGAACGTAGCTAGGGATAGGGACTTGGTGGAAATAGAGTGGTTCGGAAAAAATTATAGAAATAACTTGGGGACAGATAGCAAAATCAAGTTTCTTAACTCTTTTAGCATTTTTATATACAATCAAATTAATAAGTTACAAAATCATACATTATCTAAAAAAATTTATTAAGCCCGAATCCTATCATCGTGCCCGCCGTAGCCTGCCCGAAAATAAAAATTTAGGCCGGGCCGGGCCTGTTCGGGCAGCGGGCCAGGCCGGACAATCTGGTGTCTGATATATATAACAAATTTTAGTTTTACATATGCAATATTGGCAGCATATTTTTTACCCTCTTTCTTACTCGGGGGGGGGGGCAAAATCACCCTCCCACCCGGGTGAGAAAGAAGGTTAAAAAAGGGGGGGGGGCAAATAACCCACCCACCTGGTGAGAAAGAGGGTAAAAAAATAAAGGGGGGCAAATCACCCCCCTTTCCCCTGGTAAGAAAGAGGGTAAAAAATAAGGGGGAGGGGGAAAATCACCCCCCCCCCCTCCTGGTGAGAAAGAGGGTAGAAAATAAAAAGGGTCATGATGACAATCTGATTTACGTACCCATAAGAGACAAATTCCGCAATGAAAAAAATCTTTAAATAGTGAATTATAATTCCAAATAACACTAAGATAAATTATTATTAAACAAAACTATTGTTTTTTAAATCTTGACATTTGTCTAAGCAATGAAAAATGTCTAGTATTAGCCCCTCTCCGACTAGCCCCGACCCCTATTTTTATAAACAATTAATAATTCAACATGTTCAAATAAAAATTTTATCATTAGACGGTTTTTATATAAAAAAATATCCCTTTATAAAACAGAACTTAAATTAGTCCAAAATACAGAGCCAAAAAAAATTTATGTCGAAAATACAAAATTTTGTCAAGGCTACTAATAGCCCCGAAAAATGGTTTTAACTCTATAAAAATTTTAAATTTTATTTTTTAAACCAAAAATTGTTTTACTTATACCTTATGAAAAAATACACATATTGTAATGATCTGAAACGTCGACATTTAAAAAACGACGACGCTCAATTGACCATTCCTATTGGTTATATGCCATATCACGTGATCTTCCTAAAAGCACAATAGGTTAGTTTTGGCACAAAGACATGTATTTTATTTTGAAGACACTAAAATGACGACACAAGACTTTCAAAATATTTCAAGTAATTACAATGCATAATTATCTAAATTATTAATTAAAATTTAGAGAATCACTAACAAACTATGAATTTAGCCATTTAAGTATATTATCAAATCTTTTTTTAACATGTATTTCATAAATTTAGGTTAGATCAAGAAAATTATGAATATCAGTTTAGTCAAGCTCAAGCATATGTATTTTATTCCATTTAACATCTCTAATTTTGTATAAAAAGGCACATAATCATTTGAATTATTAAAAAATCTTTTACTTTATAGATTAGTCTAAGTTATAAACTTTATCTTAGTTTTAAGCTTATACACAATAAAAATAATTAATAGGATAGGCTTATAAACATAGATTAGATATAATGATCATGCTCAAGCTCAATGTATTCAAGTACTAACTCAAATATCCCTAAGGTTATTATAATTGTACCAAATACAATATTGAGTTTATCAATTAGCTTTACCAAAATTACATTTAAAAGGATAGGCTTATAAACATAGATCAGATATAATGATCATTAGCTCAAGCTCAATAGATATCCCTTAGGTTATTATAAATGTACCAAATTGAGTTTATCAATTAGCTTCACCAAAATTACATTTAAAAGGATAGGCTCATAAACATAGATCAGATATAATGATCATTAGCTAAAGCTCAATGTATTAAATACTCACTCAAGGTTATCAAATGTATCAAATACATTATTGATTTATAAATTATATCAGCTCAGGTTATAAGCTTTACCAAAATTACATTTAAAAGGATTTATAAACATAGATCAATGATCATCAGCTCAAGCTCAAAAACACATATCAAAAGAAATAAATGCAGAGTGCTAAATATGAAAAATTTTAATTAAAAATATGATAAATTTTAATTAAGCTTGTAAACATGGTTGAATTATAATCAATATTTTTTGTGAATTTTATAGGTTATTAACTAAAAACATCTGTTGATTGACGTTTGTGTTAGCCCCTAGAAATTTAATTTCAAATTTTAAGAAAATTTTTGATTGGCATGTCGATTTTTTTGAGCGTCGTGGAAATGGATATTACACCGGTCTCCCCTATCTATATAATGGAATAGTACAAAAGGGGCGTAATATGACTAATATGCCTTCATCTTCCTCTTTTAACACAGGCGCTGACTAGCTTTTTACCCTAAGACCAGGGCCGAATCTTAATTTCCCTAGGGTGAAGACGTGGTAAACGGCCAATGTTTTTCCCTTAGTTGTTTGTCGAACTTAAAGGTTAACTGCTTTTTCGGGGAATATTTGGCTCATATCTATACTTACCTTAAATTTATTTTAACGCGTACCTTTAATATTATGTTATTATATTAGTGTAGGCCTGCCATACCTTAATCATAATTAAAGTTTATCTTTAACGAATTATAAAAACTGTATAGCAACATAACAACGAAAACATCTAAAGGGCTAAATATTGGCTATATAAATAATTTAGTGCAAAATAAGTTTAAACGATTTAGGCGTCGACCCAGGATTTTCTCAAAGGGGGAGGGGAGAGGAATTAACATAAATAGTTAACTCTTTTATTCGATATATCGAGGAAAAAATATTCAAAACAGTACAAAACGTTATTAGATGTCCTCGTAAAGATTAAATACTGTTAAATATACATTCGTGTTCGGAAATAATCTCGAAAAATATATAAATTAAATCTCTTTGGTTTTAAAAACTGCCCCGTGCATGTGGAAAAGCTACCAATAAAAAGAGGGTCGTTATCTTATATATAAAAATGAAACTATGTGTGTGTGTGTGTGTGTATGCCGCCACCTTTTTTGGAGAACTACCAGACCGATTTGGCTCAAAATTTCACAGTTTATTCCCCACACTCCGGAGCGTGTTTTAAAATATGTTCCAGCCAAATCGGTCGAGTAGTTTTCGAGATATTAGGTTTTATGTGTTTTGACGTTGCCAACGTCAATCAACCTACTGCTGCGTATCTTATCTATCGTGTGTAGGTTAGGTAGTGTGATAAATCATAAATGCAGTAGGCATGTGTTGCGGAAAAATCAAAGCCATTGTGTCTTTATTAATTTAAGTTGAGTTTAATTAGGGGGGGGGGGGGCAAAACATATTTTTTTTTTAAATTTGGTGTTTGTTTTAATTTTTTAAAAAAATTTCCACAAATTTTTGGATTTCGAGGGGGGCATCCGCCCCTCCCTGCCCCCCTGTGTTTTTTTTTTAACCACCCTTAAAAATATCAATTATATTTGTTATTTTTCGTTTAGTTGAGTTTTTAATTTTTTTTTGGTTAAGCCACCATCTTGGTTATTTCCTTTCCCCTTTACAACACCCCTCCCCCCCCTCTTTAGTAGTCCTGCCCTCTCATTCGTCTATTGAGCAAGGGAGCTCAAGTTTATAATATTTACTTCACACACGCAACGCACACGCTGCATTTTATAAATAAAATACGAGGGATCAATCTATCTGCCTATATTTACATTATAAATTATTCTTGGGGGGGGGGTTGTATGGTATGGATGGCATGTATGTATAAAATCCCCCCTCATACTACACTTTTGTCTACTACTCCACCATTGTCCGACTAACTATTATATCCAGAATTTCTACTTGCTAATTTTTTTAGAAACGAAAATATACTCAAAAAACCCCCAGAATTCAGAGCCGCCTTCCCCCCTCCCCCTCAGAGACGCGTACAGATTATTTAAAAAGTGCAGCTATTTTAAATATTCAGGAGAGAAAGTGATTTATTTAGCATTCGTATCACCCATAAAGCCAATGAGTAAGTTTACTGACTGTCTAATTAATTGTTATGCAATTTATGCTTTTTGCTTATTTTTAAATTACTTTTTTATTTTTAATCAGGTGCCACATTTACCCTCCATGACAACTTCTTTACTATCGAAGTCAAAGTTCGGGCTCATCCAAGCCGCCGTACGAATGTTGCGCCACCGGTAACAATTGAAATAATGGAGGAGCGGCCGATGGAGCCGGTTATAAGGGTAGTACCCGCCCCCAGAAATGCCTACTTTTATCAAGATGCAGGACGGGTACGGTCACCCGATGCCCATCTGGATGCCACCTACCGGCGTACCTTAACCCCTCAAGATGCGGATCGTCTGCGGTCGCCCCAAGCTAGGAGACCGAGGCATCGCCGTAATAATATTCAAAGGCACCCAAGGAATGACACAAGACGCCCGGCTCATTACCGCGGTAGGGCTAGGGGGCAACCATCCCTGGGTCGATGCCGATGTTGTAATGGGTGCCGACGTTGGCACAATCCCCCCCTCTGTACAATAAGCCAAGCGCCCTCTCGGCCTAGCACCCTATCTACCATCTCGACTCAAATACCCCAAGAGTCTAAAAATGGACCCCCTGCTTTGTCAGTAAATGTTGATATATCCATGGGCGTAGCTAGGTTTTGAATTGGGGGGGGGGCAGATTAAAAAAAAAGGTCTTGACTACCCAACAATTTTCCTGAGAGCAAAAAAAAAAAAAGGTCTCGACTATCCAAAAATTTTCATGCAACCGTAATTTAAATTTTATTTTACCAAAACAATTTTTTTTTTTAACAAATAGTAGTTTATTCTAATAATCACATGGGTAAAATACATTGGTAAATAAAATATTAAAAAGAAAACGCGTTAAAATCTAATTGGATGGCATTGATCCGTGTATGGAAATCGTGTTAGATTTGACGATTTCCACAGTGATCTTTTATTTTTGTGTAAATTCGCTAATAAGCATCTGTATTAATGGAGTTAAGTTCAAATAGGGGGGGGGGGGGGGCAGCCGCGCCCCCTGCCCCCGCCTGCCTGGCTAATTAGGGGGTGGGGCAAAACATAATTTTTTTTTAATTTTTAAGGGTTTTTGTATTGAAATCCTCGGCTGCCCCCCCCCCCCCCCTAATTTGCGAAACCAAATTTTTTTCAATGCAAAAACATTGAAAAATTTAAAAAATTTATGTTTTGCCCCCCTCTAATTGAACTTTTAAACGTTTTGCCTCCCCCCCTAATCCAAAACCTGGCTACGCCCATGATTATAGGTAAATTTGACTTAAAAAAATTTGCTTCATGAAAATTTAAATTCGAACATTATTGAGGTAAAATTTTGTGTTTTTAACCACCCTTAAAGATATCAATTATTTGTTATTTTTCGTTAAATAACCTATATGCGTATCCGTATCCGCCTTTCGTTTATATTTTATCATAAAGGCCAGGCGCGATATTTTTTTTTGATTATAGGTAAATTTGACTTAAAAAAAATTTGCTTCATAAAAATTTGAATTCGAACATTATTGAGGTAAAATTTTGTGTTTTTAACCACCCTTAAAAATATCAATTATTTGTTATTTTTCGTTTAGTTGAGTTTTTAAATTTTTTTTTGGTAGTTTTAAATTTTCTTATTTAAATTTTTTAATTTTTTTTTAAAATATTTTTAATATGGCAAAACAACGTTTGCCGGGTCAGCTAGTTAATTATAAAAGTAAATAATGATACTCGGGCCTTTGGCCCTCGTAGGAAGGGGGAGGGGGGGAGGGAAAGGGTAGTGGGGAGGGAGGTGCAGGGGGGAAGGGGGAACGAAACTCATCTATACTTGGTATAAACGTAGGATATTTGCTAAGAAATTTATGGGCGAGAAAGGTGGGAAGGGGCAAGAATGCCTATAGGGGGTTATTAAATGCAAAATTAGTTAATTATTTAAACAAATTTTCCATTTAATTAAAAAAAATTTGTTTTTTCCGGAATTCGAAAAAGCAAAAGATACATGTTGGACGGACGAACACAACAAAAAGCGAGCCCATAAATTGCATTTTTAATTTTTAATTTGTGATATAGATCAATTCGCCTCGAATTGCCAAGAGGCAAAATTTTCTTAGTAATATTTTAACAGAATCCATCGAGGTTTTATATTTTAAATTAACAATGGTTATATTTTACATAATACAAATAAGAAAGGGTCATGATGACAATCTGATTTAGGTACCCATAAAAGACGAATTCTGCAATGAAAAAAATCTTTAAATAGTGTATTATAATTCCAAACTACACTAAGATAAATTATTATTATTGTTTTTTGAATCTTGACATTTGTCTACACAATGAAAAATGGCTAGCACTAGCCCTCTCCGACTAGTCCCGACCCCTATTTTTCTAAACAATCAATAATTTAGCATGTTATGTTGCAAATAAAAATTTAATTATTAGACGGTTTTAATTATCCCTTTATAAGACAGAACTTAAATTAGTCCAAAATACACAGCCAAAAATTTTTTATGTCCAATATACAAAATTTTGTCAAGGCTACTAACAGCCCCGAAAAATCGTTTTTCCTCTATAAAAATTTTAAATTTTATTTTTTATAAACGAAAATTTTTTTACTTATACCTTATGAATAAGGTTTAAATTTTAATTATATATCATATTATTTAAAAAATAATTACAAAAATAATAGTAACCCCGGGCTACGACTAGCCCCAGTCTCCCCTAATAAATTTAACCTTGCTTCAAATTTCGCATATGATTATCAACATCATCATCATCATCATCATCATCATCATCATCATCATCATCATCATCATCATCATCATCATCATCATCATCATCATCACCATATGGACCATTCTCCTTATTATCATAAAAAAGGCCCTAAATATTGTGCCTAGCATTGGCTTAGCCGGAAGAAGGGGGGGACAGGGAAAGGCGGCTGCCCCCTTCTAAATTCAAAGATTTATGAAAATTATGGCATAAATTTCAAATAATGATTATTTTACCCCTCCCAAAATTCTTAATGCCCTCCCTCTTTAATTTCAATGCTGGCTACGCCCATATTGCATAAACCTATAATAATAATCATAAATTTTTTATAAAGCAACCTACATTTCAACCCTATTCTAAAATTGAAAATTGACCATATGATTGATAGGTTTTTATTCTGGGCGACATTTTCAAAGTGGGGGACATTTTTTACCCCCAGGAAATTCAATTCGTCGAGAGGCTTTCGGCCATTTCCAATTTAAATGCATATGTTAGAAAGTATGTACAAAAAACTCGTCAATTTTAATACACCAAAAAATAGGACAGTAAAGCTCATTAAGGAGAAATTTTATTTCTACGTCTTAAGAACAATATACAGACTTGTAATACAGGTTTATTTGATTGGCTAACTTTGCTTTTGTGCGATTATTTTATATAGAATAAACATTTATCGAATCCGGGAAATTTTGTGTTTGAAATTATTTTTGAACGGTTTTTTATGTATAAAATAAAATAATATCGGAAATCTCATTTTAAAGCTACTTCTTATCAAGTCATAATAAAACAGAGCAAAGTTATATTTATATATTACCAAGAATTGGGAACGAATGAATCTGACATGATATAAAATCTAATAAAGATGTTTTGAAAATTGACTTTAAATTGGCATTTGCAGACCACAGAAATTACCGCAACATACCGAATACTAAGTGACTAAAAAATTAATCTTTTTTGTTAAATAAATGTCATAATTTTATGTTTGCACAATTCAATAATTATACAAGAAATATATTACCATCTAATTAATTTAATCCATAAATATGTTGAAATGTGATTTTAGTAATAATTATTATCCAACTAAATTTGATTTGGCCAATCATCAATTTAGGTGAGTTTAAGCTTTTGTTTTAAGATATTCACGTCAATATTGAATTCGAAATGTCACTTTTTTGCAACTATCTAAATGTCCCTTTCATATTAACATAGATTTTAATTCGTTGCTGAATTTAATTTATAAGACCAATGATTTAAAGATTTTGTAATAGAAATTTATTTATGTCTTTATGTAAGCAATATAAAAAATTACAATTAATTGGGTAATTCGATACAAAATACAATCATTTTAATTATTTTAAACTAATTTAAAAAATTTGTACAGTTTTGCCTTTCAATGATTTTTCAAACCTTTGTCCTTTGACTTTTCCCATATAAGAAAATCATGAAATTAATTGCATAATTCGATACAAAATACAATCATTCTAAAAATTATTGTAAACTTATTTTAAAAAATTGCACAATTTCCCCATTCAATAATTTTTCAAACCTTCGTCATTTGACTTTTCTTATATAAGAAAATCGAAATAAATACATGAAATTAATTGTATAATTCGATACAAAATACGATCATTCTAAAAATTATTGTTTATTTTAAAAAATTGCACAATTTCCCATTCAATAATTTTTCAAACCTTTGCCTTTGACTTCTATATAAGAAACTCGAAATAAATACATGAAATTAATTGTATAATTCGATATAAAATACAATCATTCTAAAAATTATTGTTTATTTTAAAAAATTGCACAATTTCCCCATTCAATAATTTTTCAAACCTTTGTCCTTTGACTTTTCCTATATAAGAAAATCGAAATAAATACATGAAATTAATTGTATAATTCGATACAAAATACAATCATTCTAAAAATTATTGTAAACTTATTTTAAAAAATTGCACAATTTCCCCATTCAATAATTTTTCAAACCTTCGTCATTTGACTTTTCCTATATAAGAAAATCGAAATAAATACATGAAATTAATTGTATAATTCGATACAAAATACGATCATTCTAAAAATTATTGTTTATTTTAAAAAATTGCACAATTTCCCATTCAATAATTTTTCAAACCTTTGCCTTTGACTTCTATATAAGAAACTCGAAATAAATACATGAAATTAATTGTATAATTCGATATAAAATACAATCATTCTAAAAATTATTGTTTATTTTAAAAAATTGCACAATTTCCCCATTCAATAATTTTTCAAACCTTTGTCCTTTGACTTTTCCTATATAAGAAAATCGAAATAAATACATGAAATTAATTGTATAATTCGATACAAAATACAATCATTCTAAAAATTATTGTAAACTTATTTTAAAAAATTGCACAATTTCCCCATTCAATAATTTTTCAAACCTTCGTCATTTGACTTTTCTTATATAAGAAAATCGAAATAAATACATGAAATTAATTGTATAATTCGATACAAAATACGATCATTCTAAAAATTATTGTTTATTTTAAAAAATTGCACAATTTCCCATTCAATAATTTTTCAAACCTTTGCCTTTGACTTCTATATAAGAAACTCGAAATAAATACATGAAATTAATTGTATAATTCGATATAAAATACAATCATTCTAAAAATTATTGTTTATTTTAAAAAATTGCACAATTTCCCCATTCAATAATTTTTCAAACCTTTGTCCTTTGACTTTTCCTATATAAGAAAATCGAAATAAATACATGAAATTAATTGTATAATTCGATACAAAATACAATCATTCTAAAAATTATTGTAAACTTATTTTAAAAAATTGCACAATTTCCCCATTCAATAATTTTTCAAACCTTCGTCATTTGACTTTTCCTATATAAGAAAATCGAAATAAATACATGAAATTAATTGTATAATTCGATACAAAATACGATCATTCTAAAAATTATTGTTTATTTTAAAAAATTGCACAATTTCCCATTCAATAATTTTTCAAACCTTTGCCTTTGACTTCTATATAAGAAACTCGAAATAAATACATGAAATTAATTGTATAATTCGATATAAAATACAATCATTCTAAAAATTATTGTTTATTTTAAAAAATTGCACAATTTCCCCATTCAATAATTTTTCAAACCTTTGTCCTTTGACTTTTCCTATATAAGAAAATCGAAATAAATACATGAAATTAATTGTATAATTCGATACAAAATACAATCATTCTAAAAATTATTGTAAACTTATTTTAAAAAATTGCACAATTTCCCCATTCAATAATTTTTCAAACCTTCGTCATTTGACTTTTCTTATATAAGAAAATCGAAATAAATACATGAAATTAATTGTATAATTCGATACAAAATACGATCATTCTAAAAATTATTGTTTATTTTAAAAAATTGCACAATTTCCCATTCAATAATTTTTCAAACCTTTGCCTTTGACTTCTATATAAGAAACTCGAAATAAATACATGAAATTAATTGTATAATTCGATATAAAATACAATCATTCTAAAAATTATTGTTTATTTTAAAAAATTGCACAATTTCCCCATTCAATAATTTTTCAAACCTTTGCCCTTTGACTTTTCCTATATAAGAAAATCGAAATAAATACATGAAATTAATTGTATAATTCGATACAAAATACAATCATTCTAAAAATTATTGTAAACTTATTTTAAAAAATTGCACAATTTCCCCATTCAATAATTTTTCAAACCTTCGTCATTTGACTTTTCCTATATAAGAAAATCGAAATAAATACATGAAATTAATCGTATAATTCGATACAAAATACTATCATTTTGATTATTGTAAACTAATTTAAAAAAATTGAGCAATTTCGCCGTTCAATAATTTTTCAAACCTTTTGTCCTTCTTTTCCTATATAAGAAAATCGAAATAATAGGTAAATTGAATTAAATTTTCATTTAACATCTATTTGCATATTAAAATATGTAATTGTGACGAATATGGCGCTGACAACATTATAAAAATAAAATTGTTAGAAATTGAATAAAAGATATTAACCTAAATAAAGCGCCGCAAATTTGTTTTTATAGTATAGACTTATTTCTATTTAAAACACTCTCACATAAAGGAGGTTATTATTTTTCATTTAGTTGAATACAATGCATATTAAATGCCAAATTTCTTATTAGGCATATAGGCCAAACAAGCAGAAAAGGAAAGGCAACCTCTAGGAACATCAGATAGTAAAAAACGATCAAAATTCCACTCTAGCTGCATGATGCTATATATCTATGGGCGCTAAAATTAATGACGAATTTCAAAAATTGCAAAAATTTTAGCAACGTTTATAACAAATTTGTTGAGCTAAATAACGAGGTATCTCATTATTCAAAATTTAAATTCACTTATTTCATTTTATAATATAATATTATATACCCAGCATCTTTAATTTTTAAAGAAAAAGCCATTTGCCGCCCTAAAACAGCATATTAATATTAATTCCCTTCACATATATTATTGAATATCTGCCAACAAAATCATTCAAATATCTTGAATGTTTATTGCAAATAAGAATTGTTAATTGAAAATAAAAAATTATAGAAAATTACTTGCGAAATGAGTTCCGATGCAGTTGTAGGAAGATGGTTTATTTATAGGTAGGATCCCAATGATATGATGAGTATGAGGGCATGATTGGCACCCAACGTTAACATAGCCCTGTGATACATTTAAGCCGTGAATATTCTCTGCTTCTCCCATGTCACGGAGGATTTGAAAAATAATTTTAAAAGTTTTAAGGTAACTATTTAAAATCTTCCATTACCTCACAGAAAGAATTAAATTCAACGGTTTTAGTGGCATCTTTATAAACTGTTATGTATGTCATGGAATTATTGAAAAAAACCTTGAATTGAAGATTTTTTCCCTATTCAAAAAAATTAAATAATATGTGTAGCAAAGTATCGAAAATGGCAAAAATATATTATGTGATAAAATTTAATTCTTGTATTTCGTTGTATAAAATCGGTGGTCATTTTCACTTTTTTTCCTGATGATAGGCTATAATTGCCCTAAATATCGCGTTTCATTTCCCTCTACCTACTTTATCAATCCAAATCCACCGATTTTATACAAAGAAATACAGAATAATGGATTGAATATACAATATATAATTAATTCCTGTATACTGTAAAATTGCCAGATTCATGGGTATTTTGGTATTCAAAATAATAAGTAGGACGATAATCAAACACATAAAGTCCGTCTTTAATGATTTTAAAATCAGCGTTATCTATTTAATATATATATGATCAAGATATGTGAATATAACAATTTATTACCTGCTACTATGATTTGTTGAAGAAACGAGCACATAAATTATCCGATTATAACTAAGAAAGGCATTATAGTATATATGTTTCAAATCTGTAATAATCATTTGTATAATCTTTATATAAGGGATAGCTTTTAGGGCATGCGTTTAAATTCTGAGAAAAAATAAATCATATACGTTAGTTTATTAGGCAGTTTTGAACATGGGCTTAGCCAGGGGGTGGCAGGGAGGGGTCCCCTTCTAAATCCAGATATCAAAAGTACCCATCCCTAAAGCATTATCGCCCCCTCTAGTTCCAATCCTGGCTACGCCCATGGTCTTATACATTATTAAAAATGAAAGAGGATGAAGGTCGTTAAATAAACACTCTACATAGAGAATTCTTTTAATCTGACGTCAATTATTTTCCGAGAAAATCTTTACGCACGCATGTTAAAATACACGTCAATTAATTTCCGAGAAAATCTTTATGCACGCATGTTAAAATACAAGTTAGTTGTTTTAGAAGCTTGGATTTATTTACAAATGATAAAATATTCAAATATTAATTATTTTGATAGTTGAGCAGTTTAATTTTTAAATGCCACACGACTTTCTCATATCACAGGTACAGATTACAAAAAGTTGGGCTAACACAAAATGCATATCATTTATGTCATATATGTAAGTGTTCAAACTTATATTATATCAAACTAATTTAAAGTAAAATAATTAAATTGGTAATTTGCAAAATTATCTAATCAAATTGAAATTGAATTGCGTTTTACATTATATATAGATATATGATAATTATATCTTTAATCTAAATAGATGGAATTATGCTCTCCAGAGGTTTTCGACATTTGATTACTTATCATTTTTGTGTATTAGCATTAACTTATATTTCCTAAAGTTTGATATCTTCATGTGCTAATTCTGTTTTATAATAAAAGTCAATTAAGGGGCAGGATTAATATTTATCAAATATAAAGTCATGGCTAAGCCATACTAAACAATTTTACCCTTTGTCTTACCGTACCTTCAGGTAGATTATTAGTAATCAAAATTATTACAATCTACTTTATAAACTACTTTCTAAGATTATAAATCTATGGGGAATAGGGGGGGGGGGGTGCGTGAGAAAGATTGGAATAGTATGATATTTCATTGCACATTTAGTTTTATTACTATTATAGAGACTTATAATATAAGATTGCTTAACTAATAATGATAGATTTTTTGTGGTCATTTGGCGCCATTAGTAATAAAATACATAATTTTCATTTTTACCATTTTATAATGGTCACCCAAATTCCATTTTGATTTAAATTTATTTGCAAGTAGTAAAAAACATTGGTTTCAATTTTTAAACGGTCTTCAGCTGTTGATTAATTAAAATTTTGTGAAACAGATTTGATCTGTCCTTAGAACATAATTTTTTGATTAAAGAGTGAATGATTCAAAAACAATGAATTAGAAAGGGATTTTTTATGGTCGATTTGACATGGAAGAACGCTATCTAAATCATGTCATCGCCCACGGGCCAGATCGTATTAAGCAACTGTCGTAATTTAGAATTTTAGGCAGGCTGCGGGTAATTCGGGCCGATATAGTGTATTGTTTTGTTTTTGTGTATTATTTTATTAGCCAAGTCCATGTGCAAAAAGAGGGAGGTTGGCGTCAGGTCTGAAATCGACTATATAAACCAACTTAAAATCATGATAGAATTTCAAACAAAATTGTACAACAGAAAGCTAGGACGTCCTCCACAAACGACACGCACTGCATACCCACCCATGCAATGTGAAAAATACACTATGTTATTACCCGACTATGGCGGTTGAGAAAATTAGATGTGGAAAGAATGCGAATAACGTGCTGGAATGTGGGAACGTTGATGAGAAAGAGCATCGAGGTCGCACAAGCTAAAAACAAGAAAGGTATATATCGCCTGCCCACAAGAGACGAGGTGGAATAGAATTTAAGCTCGGGAGTTAGGAGAAGTATCTACTGTGGTACACCAAATAGGAGAAATGGGGTCGGTATTGTTCTAAGCGAATCGTTCAAGGACAAGGTGGTGGAATTCAAGCGTTGTCCCGACAGGTTAATATGGGTGAAGATTGCAGAAGGGGACTCCTAACCGTTATGTGCGAGTATGCTCCCCAAATTGGGTTAGAGATAGACATATTCTTCGATTCCGTGGAAAAGGACAGGAAGAAAGGCTAATTACACAGGTCTACAAAAAAAACATCCCGTATCCGACCAATAGTTCAGATAGAGAATTTTGCGTTAAAAAAATATGTTTTTAATTTTTGTCTACAATCACCAGTTTTATAGATATACGAGGTTGAAAGTGTCAAAAATGCCCTTTTTAAGCCTTTTTGAGGCTATATTGCTAGGCATTTTTAATATATAGTTAAAAATAGTAATATATTCATGTATATTAAAGTTTCATCTATAGGTCCATTCTTTTTTTTATATCACCCTTATACTCAAATTTATACGCGTTTGCGTAAACCCCTTCTCCTTATCAAAATTCGTCCCACGATGTCTGGTAAACGGAGTACATTAGAGTTCATACTGCGTACGCGATGTTTACTAACACAAATCTCTCTCCCTCCACCTACTCTCCTCTCTTTCTCCTCCTTCTCGCCCCCTTCATATGTGCTTTTGAGGCGGATTTCAACGCCCATGTAGAGAAAGATTGCCTTGGGTATGAACGAAATCATGGAGGCTATGGGCACGGTAGAAGAACAAAAGGGGGGGGGAATCTTTTTCAAGTATCTCATGCATTTGACATATCGATCGTTAACACATATTTTAAATACGCGAAGATCATATTGAGATTTATAGAGATGGGAAACATTTTAGTCAAATTGAGTATCAGCTCATAAGGTGAAAGGACGTATGGGGTATAAAAGATTGCAAAGTAATACGGGAGAAAAAATCGCTAGGCAACATCATCCACATGTGATGGATCATGAAGGAAAAGTATTTCCTGAAAGAAGAAGGGTTTATGAACCTCGAATTCGATACTATACGTATGGCGATGACGATAAATATTTCCAAAAAGCCTCTTCACTCTTGGGTGCAAGGAAGTTGCAAAGAGACCCGGACGACGATTGGGAGGCGCGAACTAAGGACGTGACGGAAACAGCGATTCGAGTTCTAGAATAGGCCAAAGGACAAGGAGCCAAAGCTATGAATAGGGAACTATGGTGGTGGGATCCTTCGGTTAGAAATTTTATCGAAATAAAATATATATGGACAGTGGCATTAATCATAAAAGTCGGAGGATTATCTAGGGTATAATGAGGCAAAGAGAGCCAGAAATCCGAATAATGCCGCGTTCAACGATATAACAAACAGACTGGACCGTAAAGAGAACGACAGGCTTATGTTCAAATTGGTCAAGATAGGAGAAAAAGTTGCGATGACCGAATATAAACGAGAAGGGTCAAACCATATTCTAAACGAAGGAAGTGATAGAAAGGTAATATTGCCAATGATGAAGATTTCCTACTCAATATTAAGCCAGACATAAGTATGGCCCAACTCTTTCAGGAGAGGTTAGGACACAAATGAACAAAATGCACAAAGCAAAAGCTAATGGCTCAGATGGAATACCTATGGAATGGCATTGCTCGGATGCCGGGAAGGAGTCACGACCATGACAAACCTCTTTAACATGATATTGGTAAGAGAGGATTCCTAATCAATGGACAGAGATCAAATACGATTATACCCTTATTCAAAGTCAAAAGAGACCCTAAGGAGTTTGGCTATTGCAGAGTTATCAAGCTAATTTGACACTCTATGAAGCTTATAGAAAGGATCTTAGTAACAAGGCTGAAAAACGAGGTAGGCTAACTTATTAGGATTTATGGTCAGCAAATCCGCAATCGAACCAATCTTCGCACTAAGACATGTGATGGATAATTATGGTGAAAAGAGAAGTGAACCACATATGGTCTTTATCGACTTGGAGAAAGCTTATGACACGGTCACTCGCGAAATAATATGGTGGTGCTTAAAAATAAAACATTTGACCATATATACGGCTCATGAAGAATATTTATGAAGCCTCATATTAGTGCATTAGGACAACAATTGGGGACTCTAAACATTTTCGAGGTGAAATTGGATTACATCAAGAATTTGCTCTGAGTCCCTTTTTATTCATTATAATAATGGACGAGAGACATTCAAAAGCCATCGCCTGGTGTATGCTTTATGCCAATGATATAGTAATATGCGGAGATATAAGAAAGTATTCGAGGAAGCCGAAAAGTGATCAAGGCGCTTAGCCGGATATGGTTTCAAGGCCAACGATTAAAAAACGGTATACATGGAGATGAACGTTACAGACATAGAGTTAGATAGTTATCTAAAGTACCCAAAAGTAGACAGGTTTACTTACCTCGGCTCGAAGTTACATCGAGAGGGAAGTTGCGCAACAGAAGTCGATGCTCAGATTCAAAAAGGATGACTTAAATGGCGAAGTAAATCCGTGTAAGGAGCGACAAGAAAATGTCAATATGATTGAAGAGGAAAGCTATCCATTGTAAGACCGGCGCTACTCTATGAAAGTGAAACTTAAACATCACCACGGAAGTAAAGCTATTGTACAAGCCAAGCTCGCTATATCACAAATGACTTTCTCATAGCGAAAATGGGTATTTATTTAACCATGATAACAAAAATTTTAGTTGGTATGGGCATATACTAAAGAGAGACAAACAATGAAAATCGAAAAGATGGAAGTACCGGGCAGGAGAGGAATAGGGCGACCGAGGGCCACGTAGAAAAGGTAAGTGGTAAAATTTATAAAAACTAAGAAGATTCATTAAGACATGGCACTTAACTAATCACGTTGGAAGAAGCTCATCAAAACAAACCCCACGACTCTGGGAAAATGCTTGATCAAGGAGAAGAAGTTATATTAATCTGACATTAAACATATCAACTTTAAATATTTGATACAACAACTTTATATGCCTCATTTTTAATAATTCTTTCTGTAAATTTCTTTAGTTAAATTGACAAAAATTAATCAAGCATACTATTTTAATCTTTTTTGTTATTAAATAGTAAATTTTCTTATTACAAAAACTACTCTAAGTTTTCTGAGATTAAACATAACAATTCAAGCTTTAATTAAAAAAATTAAGAAAATTTGAAGGATAAATGTCAAATTTTAAGTATATGCGAGGTTAATTGCAATGTTATGGAACAGGTATAAAGTAACCGGAGGAGTAAGCTACATGTCAAGTGGGGAGAAAAAATAGCGGTCCTTTTCAAAAGCTATGATATGTTACCGCTTTTCTAATTAGTGTGCAGGGATATAATAAAAAGTGCAAATTTAAAAAAATATAGTCCAACATTTTGCATGCACACCTCAATGGAAACATATGCCTATTTTCGAATTATTAATTAAAGCCAAATTAGAAAATATCACACAATTCAAACCTATTGGTGATGATTTTAGGTGGTTTCTAAAGGTAAATCAAAGTCTGAATATTATGTTTGCATAATAATTAGTTAAAATGTCAAAATTGTGGGGAAGAAAGCAGCCAATGGATCTATATAACTATTGAAGTTATTAACAACTCTACCATTACAATTTCAATAGGATCATTCTAATGTAAAAGGCAGCAGAGGAAAAGCTAATATGGTTGTTAAATGCAAGTTTTGTTTTAGAGAAAATACAATAAGTACTGTATTATTTAATGTTTTAATTGTAATAATTAGGTATAATAAAGGATTCAATTAGATGCTATAGTAATAATGATGAACAGTTTGTGAGTATTATAGAATTTGAATGCAGAGGAACTGAACCAGTTGATTTTTCCCCAAGGGTAATTTATTTTCTTAAATTTGCTTGAAAAATATGTAATATTCATATAAGGGAGGATTTGAAGCAAATAGTGGTATTAGTGATATTATTTTTAAAGATATATCTCTGCAAGAAAAGGTAATTCTTATTTAATAATATATATTAATATATCTGTAGGAATGGGTTGATTATGACGAAGATGGTGGAGAAGCTGTTGGAATATATAATTTAGACCATAAGTTTCATAAAATAAAATAAATGCTATATTATAGCTTGTTTTAGATTATTAATAGCAGAATATTTTTAGACAGTTATAATGATTATTTAAAAAATTTTGCTTAAATATAAATTATTAAAATTTTTAATTTTAATATTAGGAATCTAATTTTGGAGGTTACATTTATTTTATTGTTAAAATCAATCAAGTCACCACAGTTTATTTTAGAAATTTATGAAGACATTAGAAAAGCAGCGATATTAAATTTTTTAGATATCATTGTTTATTAAAATGACTCTTGTCTCAATCCTCAAATTAATTAAATCTTACTATTAAAAAGAGACTATTATTATTAAATGTGTATATTTTAAATAAATTACCATATATTAGTACAAATATAATTTTTGCTAAAATTGGGTCAATATTACTAATAAGAGAGTCAAATTTAGTATGAAGTTTTTTATCTCGCTGGCCAATAGGCCTTCCCAAGACTTTAAAATTTAAAGGTTATATTAAAAAGCCTTTGCATTAGTGTTGGTATTCTACACAGAAAACAATGCAGAGTTATACCTTTTCCCTTTGGGGCTGAACTCAACTATTATCTAACCTAATTGTGGAAGAATTAACAGCAACTCAAAAATTTTTCCCATTGCCATTTGTCAAATTTAATAGTCAGCTATTCCTTTGTGTATTTTCTCTCAAATTTGGTTGAACTCCTTTCTTCTTAAGTCCATAATTAGTTCTCAAATCTTATGTCTTCCCGCGTTCGTTAATCTTCGACTTTCACTTTAGCAAGCGAAATTAGAGACCTGGCCTTTTTAGTGCAACAGGCCTCTTTAGGTCATTGAGCCTGCTCGTTGCAAATAGCCCGAACCCGTTTCGGGCCCATCAAAATAATAAATCCCAGCCGCTAGTTTTTTTTACAAAGATACAAAATATTTTTGCTTCTTTTCATGGTTGATTGTAATTTTTTATTAAAATATTTAAAATTTGTTTCTTTTAATACTCGATTGTAGTTTTTTATTGAAGTATTAAACAATACATATTAATTTAGCTTTAATGTTTATAGATCTTTAAAGGGGATGATTGGACCGTAACCACATCCATAGATTGGCCCTAATTAACACGTAATATTTGAAATGCGCGTTTAAATATCGATGAATGAAAGAGCAAAGAGGGAAATGTAGTTTTCACCGTGAACACAAATCCCATACGTCAAGCTTTAAATATTTGCTGTAAAAGTTACTAAAAACATCGATTTAGGCGTTTTTCAAATATAACTTGCAACTACATTGTCAAATTGCCCCAGCCGATTTTATATGCTCTAGCTTAGTTACTTTATAAAACAATTCATAATGTTTGTATGCAAATAAATAATTTTTAAACATCGTCAATTTGATTTTAATAGCGCTGGCCTGATGGAGCGAAATTTTTGGGTTTTCTGCGGTCTGGGTGCTGGCCGAAAAAATAAATTTGTTCGGGTATGGACTGGGTCTGATCCTAAAATTTCGCCCCATGTGGGAGCCCGGCAGAATAGAATTTTTTCAGCCCAAGCCCGACACTTTTTATTTTATTTTGCCCAAGCATGAAATTTTTTTACTTAGGCCCGACCCGAGCTCGGCCCGACTTTTTTGAAATGTAAATTTGTAAAAAAAAGTTATTCAGAATACCCACCCGCACCTTTCATTTAACATAAAAATATTTTGTCTCCTCTAAATAGCCTATTCAACAAAGGAATTTGTAAAAGCTTTTGAAAATATTTTAGCTAGATTTTGCCTCGTGTCGGGTAGGCCCGAATTATTTGATGGGGCAATTTTTAAAAATTGCTAAATTTGTGGCCGATGCTTACTATTTATTCATATTTAGAGTATAAGTGAACTTTTGTTGTTGACTACATTGTTTTTCATAATCACACGAAATTCCGACATAATATACTTCCTTTTTTTAAATGAAACCATTTAGAAATGCATTTTAGCTTTGTACTCACTTACTTTTTCTCCTATGGTGTTTAGTTTTTAAAAAATATATGAAAGAATAACACCATTTGTTTTGTATAATATAATAAGCAATGTTTAAAAAAGGTTTAACCTTGAATTAAAATTTTGTGTAAATCTTGTGGAAAATGGAACTTGCCGAAAGGCTGATTCAAACAGTACACGTCTTAGTCAGGTAGGTAAGTAGGATGATTATAGTGTTATATTAACCTTGGTTTATGTTGTTCATTAACGCTTATGTGCAAGATTGAAGCATTAAAATTGCGTACCATAAATGCTTTCACACTTCAACTTTTGTAGACGGTTGATCTAATATAACTATAAAATTCCTGTCCTTCCTTAAATTAAACCTTAAGTGCCTAGATTAAAGTATATTTACATAGATTATAGCGTCGCATTGGTTCACTTTAAAAGAAGGGATCGGATGATGTACTAAGGAGCACTTTTAAACGAGAGTATAAGGAAGGAACACGGATATAGGCAAAATAATTATATAAATCAGAATAGACTATGATGCGGTTGCAACAAAAATGATATTAAATAAAGAGCAAAAGGAAGAGAAACGAGCAAAAAAGTGGGTTTTCACATTGAATTAAATCATAAAAGATCCTTAACTGTAAGCATAGACTACAACGCCATGGCGTAGCCAGCCTAAATTACGAGAGAAAATTTTTTTTCAATTCAAAAACTTTGAACAATTAAAAAAATTTATGTTTTGCCCCCCCCCCCCCAATTAAACTTTTAAACGTTTTGCCTCCCCCCCCCCCCCCCGAATCCAAAATCTGGCTACGCCCATGTACACCGCTAAATAAGTGTGTTGTTTTTCCGCCATTATTAAGTGTCCACAAATAAGGAAATATATAGATTATAATGATTTTGGTTAATTAAAATGTTCATTAAACGTAATGCCTTTAAGTAAAACAAAGGGCTTGGGATTCTGGACTAGTATAGCGATCTGTTGATTACCTCTTATCGAGCAGTGAATATAGTCAGCATTACAACTTTAGATCTCTCTCGTTTGATGGTTTTGGTCACGAGTGGCTTAAAGCCTATCCCAGCAAACTTTTGGGAATGCTGCTCGACGACTTTGAGCTTTCATGTTTCTTAGCTTTAAGGTTGGGAATTAGCTACACCAACGACTTTTCTTGCCTGAATTGTCTTACACTAGTAGACGAATATGACAGGCACCCTCTACACTGCCTTGCAAGCAAATTTAAATATACTAGGCACAACAGAGCCAACTCATTGATTCAATCTGCCCTTGAAAAGGCAAAAGCTCCGTCAATCCTTGAGCCTTCGGTTCCTTCTCTGGAAGATAGGATGCGATGCACCCTGACGGTACTTCTCTAGTTCCCTGACAAAATGGCCTATCCTCAAATGAAATTTAACTTGTATCGACCTTCTTGCCTCTTTCCATTTTAATTACGACCCTATCGCCACTGCAGAGGGGCGTAAAAAGACAAAATCTTCTGACCTTTTGGCATTCTATATTTTTATAGCTGTTGTTGCCACATGCTCTGGTTCCTTCTTAGGTCATGGATTTATTTAAAGAAATTGGAAAACGTTCTATAAAATCTAAATTTTCCACTCAGGCAACAATTTGGGATCCTTATTGTACGATACAACCATGATACAACTTTAAATCCTTCGCCGACTTTTGGCTTATTTTAAACGACAATGCAATGATATAGATTTTTGAATTTAACCATTAGGCCTTTTTTGTTTAAGCTTATATATATAACTTTGTTATCATAAAAATAAACTCTTTAACTAAAAAAAGAAGTGAGACATGCTGCCATAGCTAATACTCATAAATTATTACATTAGAAGTAATAGGTGCTCAGTTTTACTAATATTAAAAAAAATAAATTTTGGATCTATGTTTTAGTTCATGGAAGCGCAATTAGGCTATATGTGTTATATAATGCAAAAATGTTTTTTAAATAAGCAAAACAAACATTTTTTTTGCCCTTAACGTGCTTTGCAAATTACATAATTTAACTAGTGTCTTAAGTGTTGGTTAACTTATCTCATTGGAAATGCGAGTTTTGAAGGTCGGTCGTAAACAAAGTAATTGATATTTACAATTTGATAAGGAACACATCTTTATTCATGTATGGTGATTTTAATCTCTTAGAGTTAACAAAATTTTCAATTTACATGTTTTGTGTCGTTGTAAGTGCCTAACTTGGATAAAATAATTTCTAAATACATAGGTTGATTTTGATTTAATTATATTTTTTTATGTTCTTTTATAAATATTTGTTAAAAATATTTAGTATGCCATTGATAGTTAGCCTTGAAAAATATATTGATATTTTAATTGTTAATCCCAAATGAATTAAGACTATATAAAATATAATCTCAATTATTTTATCATGATCTTTTTATTATTTGAGCAAATAAAATATTGTTTTACACAAGTGATAGCAAAATAATGTTAAGTTCTATGACATTATAAGAGTATGAGGCCTATATGTCTAGAAAATGATCTTTCAAAAGCTAAGCAAAAATAATAAGTTGGTAAATTAGAGTAGGAATATGACTAGATTTTTCTGAAAAAAACGTCGTAGATTATATTATTTTATTGCGTGTTCGTCTGAATTCGCTATAAACTTAATAATTAAGATTTTTTAATTAATATTGTGAAGTCTATAATATTAAAACAATGATTTTCTCCTTTTTGTGCTAAGCAAACTTTGCCTACACTTTTGCCTAAGTAAGTGTAAATATAGTGCATTATTTTCAAACAGTTAATTTTCATATCTATATTCTTAAAATAGGCACCAGGGGTTCTTGCGCAATATTTAATCAAATTAATTTAAGTATAACAACTAAATGCACCGTGAATTATAATAATTAATTTTTGTAAAGTTATATTGGCAATACAAGATGATCTCTGCCGTAAAATCTAGAATCAGTAGTGATCTAAGTAAGGGATTTGGCTCCTTTTAATTGCTATGCAATTTATGGGCTCGTTTTTGGTTGTCCGTTGATGTCCGTTGAAGTCCGTCCGTTTACCCTCCAATGCATATATTTAATTAAATTAATACTTTGTTCTTGTTAATACCATTGATAATATGACTTTTTGACCGTCCGCAGGCTACTGACCATTGAAAAAAATGGCCATTGGCCAAATAAATCGAAATTTTTTCTCGTTTTTGAATAGGTTAACATTGATAATTATCAATTTAGGTGAGTGTGGTAGTTAGTTAGTTTTGACGCTTATTCAAATGAGTTTAACGTGAGTAAAAGATTTAGTTATTGCGGCAGCCGTGGTTAGGTAGTTAGCCTATGCTAATGACATAGCGTCGGGAATAAAACATAATGTATTTTGTTATGTGAATAGATGTGCACTAATTAGAAGCAGACGTCGAACGGTCGGCATCCCTCATGCAAATTGAGGAGCGCATCGACAAGGTTTAAATAGCGAGAATTTGATTATGTTATTTAATTTATTATTTAGTTCTGCTAGAGGAGTTATTTATTTTGCGTTCAGGACACGTTAGTCCTGCGGGGGGAGATGTTTATTCCTCATTTTAGACACGTGGGTCCAGCGGCAATTATCTAACAAGAGACAGACGTTCCTTAATCCGATACCTTCCTTTCGCCGTAGACGGAATCGTATTCTTCTCTTCTTCTCTGCTAGTAACTGCGATTGTCCACGAAGTAACAAACGGCCCTAACTCAATACCTTATTTGTTAAGCGTTGACGTCCCTCATTCTAACCGATTGGTTACGCGAACACCGCTTCTCCACGGCCATTCCATTCCATACTTTTATATATATCGAGAAACTTTATCTGATTCCTTATTGACTTATATTGTATAACCCAATCATACAATTTAACTTATTAAAATAAAGGATTCAAAACGAGAAGTTGCGTTTATAAAAGAGTTTAAACTTTTGTTGATATTTCACGTCAATATTCAATTTAAATCAAAGTGTCACTTTTTTGGAATTATCTAAATGTCCCTTTCATACTAACATAGATTTTGATTCGTTGCTGAATTTAATTTATAAGACCAATGATTTAAAGATTTTGTAATAGAAATTTATTTATGTCTTTATGTAAGCAATATAAAAAATTACAATACATCATTTTAATTATTTTAAACTAATTTAAAAAATTTGTACAGTTTTGTCCTTCAATTCAAACCTTTGTCCTTTGACTTTTCCTAGATAAGAAAATCGAAATAAATACATGAAATTAATTGTATAATTCGATACAAAATACTATCATTTTTATTATTGTAAACTAATTTAAAAAAATTTAGCAATTTCGCGGTTCAATAATTCTTCAAACCTTTTGTCCTTTGACTTCTCCTATATAAAAAAATCGAAATAATAGGTAAACTAAATTGGATTTTTATTTAACATCTATTTGCATATTAAAATATGTAATTGTGACAAAAAACTGAAATATGGCGCTGACAATATTATAAAAATAAAATTGTTAGCAATTGAATAAAAGATATCAACCTAAATAAAGCGCCGCAAATTTGTTTTTATAGTATATAGACTTATTTCTATTTAAAACACTACTCACATATAGGAGGTTATTATTTTTCATTTAGTATAATATTTACATGCCAAATTTCTTATTAGGCATGTAGGCCAAACAAGCAGGAAAGGCAACCTCTAGGAATATCAAAGAGTAAAAAACGATCAAAATTCCACTCTAGTTGCTTGTTGCTATATATACGAGCGCTTAAATTAATGACATTGGAATTTCAAAAATACCAAAAATTCCACCAACATTTAACTAATTTATTTTAGCTAAATGACGAGTTATCTAATATTTCAAAAATTTTAATTTATCTACTTCAGTTTCGCAAGCAATATTATATGTGCAGAATGTTTAATCCTTAAAGAAAAAGGCATTTGTAACCCTAAAATAGCATATTAATATTAATTCCCTTCACATATATTATTAAATATCTGCCAACTAAATCATTCAAATATCTTCAATGTTTATTGGAAATAAGAATTGTTTTAAAAATTAAAACTACCGGCAAATTGAGGTTCGGTGCAGTTGTATTTATTTATATGGCTGTCCAAAAGGCACGATTTACACCCAACTTTAACATTGCGCTTGTGTGGGAGTCCGTCTAATCCTTGAATATACTTTGCTTTTCCTATGTCACGGTGGATTTTAAAATAATTTTAAAAATGTTAAGGTAACTATCTAAAAACTTCTCTTACCTCGATAAAAACAGATAGAATTAATTTTAACGGTTTTATTGTCATGTTCATAAACATTGATGAATGTGATGGAATTTTTGTAATGAGCGTTGAATTTAAGAGTTTCTCCCTATTCAAAAAAATTAAATAATATGTGTAGCAAAGTATCAAAAATGGCAAAAATATATTATGTGATAAAATAATTTTAATTCTTGTATTTCGCTGTATAAAATCGGTGGTCATCTTCACTTTTTTCCTGATGATTGGCTATAATTGCCCGAAATATCGCCGTCCATTTCCTTCTACCTACTTTATCAATTTAAACCCACCGATTTTATACAAAGAAATGCAGAATAATGGATTGAATATACAATATAAATTTAATTCCTGTATACTGTAAAACGGCCCTTTGCAAGATAAGAATGGTTCTTTGCATTATAACTTTCGTATTCGAAATAGAGAGTCCGGCGAATTTCTAACACAAATTTTCCGCCTCCAATTTTGTTAAAATAAGCGTTATCTATTTAACATATATAATCAAAAGTGAATAAAACAATTTATTACCTGCTACTATGATTTGTTGAAGAAACGAAAACATAAAATATCCGATTATAACTAAGAAAGGCATTATAGTATATATGTTTCAAATTAGTAAAAATAATTTGTATAATCGTTATATAAGGGATAGCTTTTAGGGCATGCGCTAAAATTCGGAGAAATAGTGAAACATATAGGTGTGTTTGTTAGGCAGTTTTGTTTTGTAAAAACAATATCCCAAAACTAGGCGGATGTATCAAAATGAAACACGAACTCCAAGTCGGACCCTCGGCGGGGGCGCAGCCCCCAACATCCTGCCCCCTGCACCTGGTTTATGTTTATATATCAATATTTGCCATCTACACTTTCTTTTATATAACTTGTAACAATCTATTAGAATAAAATATGTACACATTTCACATTGAATAATACCACGATAATGGAGTAGATATTAATTATAAAAGTAGGGGAGACCGGGGACTAAATAGCCATAAAAAATAAAATCGCGTTTTCAAAAAAACTAAAATTTATTTTTTTAATTTCTTTGTTGGAACTTAATTTTAAGCTCTATCTTTACTATAGGAAAAAAAATTCGGATTGGAAAAATTAATAGTTTTCTCACAAATTAAATGAAAAAAAACAAAAATCCTAAGAATTTAAAAATTAAAAAAATGCCCGGGGCAAGTCATAGCCCCTTTCGGGGATAAGTTAGCCCTTACGCTTTCACTTCCTATTAATGTATGCTAACTCGAATCAATAAAAGGATTGTTTTATTAAAAAAAACCTAGAGAATGCAAATGAATATGGTTATATTTTACATAATACAAATAAAAAAGGGTCATGTTGACAATTTAGGTACCCATAAAAGACAAATTCTACAATGAAAAAAATCTTTAAATAGTGTAATGTAATTCCAAATTACACTACGATAAATTATTGTTTTTTAAATCTTGACATTTGTCTATGCAATGAAAAATGGCTAGTACTAACCCCTCTCCGACTAGCCCCGACCCTTATTTTTATAAACAATTAACATGTTATATTGCAAATAAAAATTTAATCATTAGACGATTTTCATATAAAAAATATCACTTTATAAGACAGAACTTAAATTAGTCCAAAATATACAGCCAAAAAAAATTTATGTCAAAAATACAAAATTTTGTCAAGGTTAATTAATAGCCCCAAATAATCGATTTTCCTCTATAAAAATTTTAAATTTTATTTTTTATAACCAAAAATTTTTTTACTTATACCTTATGAATAAATTCTCATATGGTTTAAATTTTAATGTATGATTATTATTTTAAAAAATAATTACAAAGATAATAGTAACCCCGGGCTACGACTAGCCCCGGTCTCCCCTATCTATATAATGGAATAGTACAAAAGGGGCGTTATATGACTAATATGCCTTCATCTTCCTCTTTTAACACAGGCGCTTGACTAGCTTTTTACCCTAAGGCCAGGACCGAACCTTAATTTCCCCAGAGTGAAGACATGGTAAACGGCCAATGTTTTTCCCTATAGTTGTTTGTCGAACTTAAAGGTTAACTGCTTTTTCGGAGAATATTTTCCTCATACCTATACTTACCTTAAATTTACTTTAACGCGTGCCTTTAATATTGTATTATGTTTTTATATTAGTGTAGGCCTTCCATACCTTAATCATAATTAAATGTTATCTTAAACGAATAATAAAAACTGTATCGCAACATAACAACGAAAACATCTAAAGGGCTAAATATTGGCTATATAAATAGTTTTAGTGCAAAATAAATTTAAACGAATCGGGCGCCGACCCAGGATTCTCTCGGGGGAGGGGAGAGGAATTAACATAAATAGTTAACTCTTATATTCGATATATCGAGAAAAAAATATTCAAACAGTACAAAACGTTATTTGTCCTCGTAAAGATTAAATACTGTTAATTCTGCTTTTGCCCTCAATAGTATATATATATTAGTTCATTCGTGTTCGGAAATAATCTCGGAAAATATATAAATTAAATCTCTTTGGTTTTAAAAACTGCCCCGTGCATGTGGAAAAGCTACCAATAAAAAGAGGGTCGTTATATTAATTATAAAAGTAAATAATGATACTCTGGCCTTTGGCCCTCGTAGGAAGGGGGAGGGGGGGAGGGAAAGGGTAGTGGGGAGGAAGGTGCAGGGGGGAAGGGGGAACGAAACTCATCTATACTTGGTATAAACGTAGCATATTTGCTAAGAAATTTATGGGCGAGAAAGGTGGGAAGGGGCAAGAATGCCTATAGGGGGTTATTAAATGCAAAATTAGTTAATTATTTAAACAAATTTTCCATTTAATTAAAAAAAATTTGTTTTTTCCGGAATTCGAAAAAGCAATTAAGATACATGTTGGACGGACGAACACAACAAAAAGCGAGCCCATAAATTGCATTTTTAATTTTTAATTTGTGATATAGATCAATTCTTATAGGCCTCGAATTGCCAAGAGGCAAAATTTTCTTAGTAATATTTTTTTAGAATCCATCGAGGTTTTATATTTTAAATTAACACTATTTATCTACTCTTGATTCCTTCTTTAATGAATAAATCAACGGTTTTCCATAAAAAAACAAATTATAAAACTTTTCAATCTTGTCATTGCAAATCCAACTCTAACCTTATTTGTTTGTAGAAATTATAAGCAATTCGAAATTGAACATGCATGGTTCTTTCATATAAATGAGATAGCCAATATATTAATTTAATTTCAAAAAAAATTTTTTGCCCTCTCCGGGTATCGAACCAGCACTTAATAATTTGCCTTCACCGGGATTCGAACCCACATCTGTAGAGGCATAGGCACTTCTAGGGGAGGGCGGGCATAGGGTCATTATCATTTATCAATGTTAACCTAATATACCAATTCAAAAACTAAAAAAAATTTGATCTCTCCGGGTATCAAACCCACATCAGTAAAGGCATAAGCCTTTGTAGGGGCACAGGGACACATATCAGTAGAGGCATAGTTTTTTGTAGGGGAGGGCATAGTAATTGTCAATGTTAACCTAATATACCAATTCAAAAGCGAATGGACAGCGGACGGCCAAAAATCCATATTATCAATTTTATTAACAGGAACGATATATTAATTTAATTAAAAAAAAAAATTTAGCCCTCTCCGGGTATCGAACCAGCAAAGAATTTGCCCTCGCCGGGATTCGAACCCACATTAATACACGCATAGGCTTTTGTAGGGGGGGGGGGCAAAGGGACCCGTATCAGTAGAGGCATAGGCCCTTGTAGGGGAGGGCATAGGGTAATTATCATTGTTAACCTAATATACTAATTTAAAAACGAAAAAAAAAAATTCGATTTACATTTTGGCCAATGGTCATTTTTTTCATTGGTCAGTAGCCAGGACACGGTCAAAAAGTCATATTATCAATGGTATTAACAAGAACAAAATATTAATTTAAATGAAAAAAAAATGCGTCTTCTCCGGGTATCGAACCAGCAAGTCAGAACGTTGGAAGGACGGACGGACAACAAAACGCGAGCCCATGAACTGCATAGCAATTAAAAGGGCATTTGTGAATAAGATTTATATGATAGAATTTAACATCTATAATAAACTAAAGTCATGATTAGCTAATTATAATTAAGTGCGACATATAGACCAGTGGAATTTATTAAATAATAAAAATAAAATGCCTATTTATCTGCTAACGATAAGGTCAATATAATTAAATTTTATGATTACAATTAAATTAAGCCATTGGAACCAAAACTGATGACCGTGCCATTCATGTTAAATGACTAAATTTGAAGGCAATCCAAGCATAAATGAAAACATGTTTTGATAAGAAACTCGTTTCTTTGACCGTTTCTCTGCCTTAAAATTATCTAGTTCCAGTTCCTGACTCCTCATTTTGAACATATCTATTTCAGTTATTTTTTATCAAAAATTAAATTACTATTGTCTTTAAAAACCAATTATTTTTGTGTGCTTCTCTAGTAGGTACTAACAAATTCATTGAGCTCAAATATCAAATTAGGTGGAGATTAGGCAGTTTTTAAGGAATAATATATTACGCCTTATTTTTAACGGAAATTATAATGTGACTGTTTGCTCTGTGCGAATCCTGGCAGTAAAATTCTACCTGGCAGGTTTTAGTAATAAAAGTATTATATAACATAGGCCTCCATTTTGAGTTAGAACTTTTTAATATGCGCCATTAAATAACATCTTTTATTAGTTATAATATTGTTAATTTTCCGTAATCTCCCATCAAACACTATGTATACTACGGTCCTCTGCCTGATTGCAAAAAGTGGAGGGTTGGCGTCATCGGAAACCGGCTGTAATAATTAACTCCAAAATCATGCTAATTTCAAACAAAACTTTACAACAGAAAGCTAAGAAGTTTTCCACAAACGACACGCACTTCAAATCCAGCCCGCGCAATGTGAAAAATACACTAGGGCTACCGCCTGACTTACAAAGAAGGCGGTTAAAGAAATTAGTTGTGGATAGAATGAACGTGATGAAATATGGGCACGTTGACGGGAAAAAGCATCGAGGTCCCACAAATGCTAAAATGATAAAAGGTACACATAGCCTGCCTACAAGAAATCAGGTGGAATGGAACTACTATTTGGGAGTTAAGAGAGGGGTACAAGATATTCTACATTGGGTAACGAAATTTTAGAAACGGAGTTGGTATTTAGTAAATGATCGCATGGGGTAAGAACAAAATCATGGAGGCCATGGGCATGGTCTGAAGAACAAGGAAGGGGAACAACCTGTCAAAGTATCCCAGGCATACGTGGCGATGTTGATTGTGGCTTATAGAAGTGGCATGCATTTTAGTCCAATTGATTATTTTCTCATACGGTAAAAGGATTTATGGAGGATTAAAGATTGCAAGTTATACCTGGAAAAGAAATTGCCAGGCAACATCGCCCACTAGTTATGGATCTAAAAGGAATACTACATTTCGAAAGAAGAAAGTTTTATAAATCTCGAATCCTAGTTGAAAGGCCAAAGGATACGTCGAATTATAAAAATCCTAAAAAATTAAAAGATGCCCGGTGTAATATCCATTTCCACGACGCTCAAAAAAATCGACATGCCAATCAAAAATTTTTCTTAAAATTTGAAATTAAATTTCTATGGGCTAAGACAAACGTCAATCAACAGATGTTTTTAGTTACTAACCTATCAAATTCACAAAAATATTGATTATAATTCAACCATGGTTTACAAGATTAATTAAAATTTATCATATTTGTAATTAAAATTTTTCATATTTAGCAGTCTGCATTTACTTCTTTTGATATGTATTTTTGAGCTTGAGCTGATGATCATTGATCTATGTTTATAATTCCTTTTAAATGGCTGATATAATTTATAGTCAATATTGTATTTGGTACATTTAATAACCTAAGGGATATTTGAGTGAGTATTTAAATACATTAGCTAATGATCATTATATCTGATCTATGTTTATAAGCCTATCCTTTTAATTGTAAAGCTAATTGATGAACTCAATATTGTATTTGGTACATTTATAATAACCTAAGGGATATCTGTTGAGCTTGAGCTAATGATCATTATATCTGATCTATGTTTATAAGCCTATCCTTTTAATTGTAATTTTGGTAGGGCTAATTGATGAACTCAATTTTGTATTTGGTATATTTATAATAACCTAAGGGATATCTGTTGAGCTTGAGCTAATGATCATTATATCTGATCTATGTTTATAAGCCTATCCTTTTAATTGTAATTTTGGTAGGGCTAATTGATGAACTCAATTTTGTATTTGGTATATTTATAATAACCTAAGGGATATCTGTTGAGCTTGAGCTAATGATCATTATATCTGATCTATGTTTATAAGCCTATCCTTTTAATTGCAATTTTGGTAGGGCTAATTGATGAACTCAATTTTGTATTTGGTACATTTATAATAACCTAAGGAATAGCTGAGTTAGTACTTGAATACATTGAGCTTGAGCTAGTGATCATTATATCTAATCTATGTTTATAAGCCTATCCTATTAATTATTTTTATTGTCTATAAGCTTAAAACTAAGGTAAAGTTTATAACTTAGACTAATAAAGTAAAAGATTTTTTAATAAGCTTCAAATGATTATGTGCATTTTTATACAAAACTAGAGATGAAAATACAAATGCTTGAGCTTGACTAAACTGATATTCATAATTTTTTTGATTTAACCTAAATTTATAAAATACATGTGAAAAAAAAGATTTGATAATATACTTAAATGACTAAATTGATAGTTTGTTAGTGATTCTCTAAATTTTAATTTATAATTTAAATAATTATGCATAGTAATTATTTGAAATATTTTGAAAGTCTTGTGTCGTCATTTTAGTGTCTTCAAAAAAAATACATGTTTTTGTGCCAAAACTAACCTATTGAGCTTTTAGGAAGATCACGTGATATAGCATATAACTCGTTATTATGCCATATTAACCAATAGGAATGTTCAACTGAGCGTCGTCGTTTTTTAAATGTCGACGTTTCAGATCATTACACCGGGGTAGGTTATAACCCCTTTCGTGAGATAGATTATCCCTTATGTTTTCACTTCCTATTGGTGTATGCTAACTCAAATCAATAGAAGGATTGTTTTATTAAAAAAACATATAGAGAATGCAAATGAATATGGTTATATTTTACATAATACAAATAAAAAAGCGGCATGGTGACAATCTGATTTAGGTATTTACATGGGCGTACCCAGGTTTTGAATTAGGGGGGGGGGGACGTTTAAAAATTTAGATGGGGGCAAAACATAATTTTTTTTTGATTTTTCAATGTTTTTGCATTGAAATTTTTTTTTCGTGATATAAAGAAGGGGGGGGGCAGCCGCCCCTTCCCCCCCTGGGTACGCCCTTGGGTACCCTTAAAATACAAATTCTGAAATGAAAAAAATCTTTAAATAGTGTTTTATAATTCCAAATTCCACTAAGATAAATTATTATTATACAAAACTATTGTTTTTTAAATCTTGAAATTTGTCTACTCAATGAAAAATGGCTAGTATTAGCCACTCTCCGACAAGTCCCGACCCCTATTTTTATAAACAAACAATAATTTAGCATGTTATGTTGCAAACAAAAATTTAATTATTAAACGAATTTCATATAAAAAATATCCCTTTATAAGACAAAACTTAAATTAGTCCAAAATACACAGCCAAAAAAATTTTATGTCCAAAATACAAAATTTTGTTAAGGCTACTAACAGCCCCGAAAAATCGTTTTTCCTCTATAAAAATTTTAAATTTTATTTTTTATAAACAAAAATTTTTTGACTTAACTTTATGAAAAAATACACATACGGTTTAAATTTTAATTATATATCATTATTATTTAAAAAAATAATTACAAAGATAATAGTAACCCCGGGCTACGATTGGCCCCGGTCTCCCCTAATAAATTTACCTTGCCTCAAATTTCACATATGATTATCAACATCATCATCATCATCACCAAATCGACCATTCTCCTCTTTATCATAAAAAAGGCCCTAAATATTGTGCCTAGCATGGGCTTAGCCGGAAGGAAGGGGGGGCAGGGAAAGGCTGTCCCCCTCTTCAAAGATTTATGAAAATTATGGCATTAATTTCAAAAATGATTATTTTACCCCTCCCTAAATCCTTAATGCCCTCTCTAATTTCAATGCTGTCTACGGGCATGTTGCAAATTTTTTATAAAGCAACCTACATTTCAACCCTATTCTAAAATTGAAAATTGACCATATGATTTATAGGTTTTTATTCTGGGGACATTTTCATAGTACCCGCAGGAAATTCAATTCGTCGAGAGGTTTTCGGCCATTTCCAATTTAAATGCATATGTTAGAAAGTATGGATACAAAAAACTCGTCAATTTTAATACACCAAAAAATAGGACAGTAAAGCTCATTAAGGCGAAATTTCATTTCTACGAAGAACAATATACATAATTGTAATACAGGTTTATTTGATTGGCTAACTTTGATTTTGTGCGGTTATTTTATGTAAAATAAACATTTATCGAATCCAAGAAATTTTGTGTTTAAAATTATTTTTGAACGGTTTTTTACGTATAAAATAAAATAATATCGGAAATTTCATTTTAAAGCTACTTCTTACCAAGTCATAATAAAACAAGTATATACTAAGCAAATTTATATTTATATATTACCAAGAATTGTGAATCTGACATGATATAAAATGTAATTAAGATGTTTTGAAAATTGACTTTAACTTGGCATTTGCAGACCGGAACAATACCTAATACTAAGTGACTAAAAAATTAATCTATTTTTGTTAAATAAATGTCATAATTTTATGTTTGCACAATTCAATAATTATACAAGAAATATATTACCATTAATTTAATAGGTGAGTTTAAGCTTTTGTTTTAAGATATTTCACGTCAATATTGAATTCAAAATGTCACTTTTTTGCAACTATCTAAATTTCCCTTTCATATTAACATAGATTTTAATTCGTTGCTGAATTTAATTTATAAGATCAATGATTTAAAGATTTTGTAATAGAAATTTATTTATGTCTTTATGTAAGCAATATAAAAAATTACAATTAATTGTGTAATTCGATACAAAATACTATCATTTTGATTATTTTAAACTGATTTAAAAATTGCGAGTTCAATAATTTTTTTACCCTTTTGTCCTTTGACTTTTCCTGTATAAAAAAAATTGAAATAGTTACATGAAATTAATTGTGTAATTGGATATAAAATAAAATCATTTTGAAGATTAAAACTAATTTATAAAAAATTGCGCAATTTCGCCTTCAATAATTTTTCAAACCTTTGTCTTTTTACTTTTCCTATATAAAAAAATCGAAATAAATACATGAACAAATAGTGGTTATAAAAATTGATAGGTAAATTGAATTGGATTTTTATTTAACATCTATTTGCATATTAAATATGTAATTGTGACGAAAAACTGAAATATGGCGCTGACAATATTATAAAAATAAAATTGTTAGAAATTGAATAAAAGATATCAACCTATAAGAAGCGCCGCAAATTTGTTTTTAAAGTATAGACTTATTTCTATTTAAAACACTCTCACGTATAGGAGGATATTATTTTTCATTTAGTTGAATACAATGCATATTAAATGCCAAATTTCTTATAAGGCATATAGGCCAAACAAGCCGAAAAGGAAAGGCAACCTCTAGGAACATCAAATAGTAAAAAACGATCAAAATTCCACTCTAGCTGCATGTTGCTATATATATATGGGCGCTAAAATTAATGACGAATTTCAAAAATTACAAAAATTTTAGCAACGTTTATAACAAATTTTAAATAACGAGGTATCTCATTATTTAAAAATTTAAATTCACTTATTTCATTTTATAATATAATATTATATACCCAGCATCTTTAATTTTTAAAGAAAAAGCTATTTGCCGCCCTAAAACAGCATATTAATATTAATTCCCTTCACATATATTATTAAATATCTGCCAACAAAATCATTCAAATATCTTCCATGTTTATTGCAAATAAGAATTGTTAATTGTAAATAAAAAATTATAGAAAATTACTTGCGAATTGAGTTCCGGTGCAGTTGTAGGAAGATGGTTTATTTATAGGTAGGATCCCAATGATATGATGAGTATGAGAGCATGATTGGCACCCAACGTTAACATAGCGCTGTGATACATTTAATCCTTGAATATTCTCTGCTTTTCCTATGTCACGGAGGATTTGAAAAATAATTTTAAAAATTTTTAAGGTAACTTCCGTTACCTCGATAAAAACAGAAAGTAATAATTTTAACGGTTTTAGTGGCATCTTTATAAACTGTTATGTATGTCATGGAATCACTGAAAAAAACCTTGAATTGAAGAGTTTTTCCCTATTCAAAAAAAAATTAAATAATATGTGTAGCAAAGTATCGAAAATGGCAAAAATATATTATGTGATAAAATTCAATTCTTGTATTTCGCTGTATAAAATCGGTGGTCATCTTCACTTTTTTTCCTGATGATAGGCTATATTTACCCGAAATACGCGTTCGATTTCCCTCTACCTACTTTATCAATCCAAATCCACCAATTTTATACAAAGAAATACAGAATAATGGAATAAATATACAATATATAATTAATTCCTGTATACTGTAAAATTGCCAGATTCATGGGTATTTTGGTATTCAAAATAGTAAGTAGGGCGATAATCAAACACATAAAGTCCGTCTTTAATGATTTTAAAATCAGCGTTATCTATTTCATATATATATGATCAAGATATGTGAATAAAACGATTTATTACCTGCTACTATCATTTGTTGAAGAAAGGAGCACATAAAATATCCGATTATAACTAAGAAAGGCATTATAGTATATATGTTTCAAATTTGTAAAAAATATTTGTATAATCGTTGTATAAGGGATAGCTTTTAGGGCATGCGCTGAAATTCGAAGAAAAAGTGAAATATAGAGGTGTGTTTATTAGGCAATTTTATATGTTACTAAAGCTTTTCATAAAATAATATAGGATGAAGGTTGTTAAATAAATAAACATATCAAATAGAGAATTCTTTTATATTGCCGTCAATTAATTTCCGATCTTTTTGCACGCATGTAAACTACGAGAAAATTTAATTAGAAGCTTGGATTTATTTAAAAATGATAAAATATAGGATTTTAATTGTTTAACAGTTTTATTTATAAATGCCACACCTCATATGACAGGTTACAGATTAATAAATTTGGGCTAACACAAAATGTTATATCAAACTAATTTAGAGTTAACTTGAAGCAATTAAGATGCAAATAGCCAATTAAAGTTTCTTTAAATATTAGTTAATGGGATTAATTGTATATATTAATACGGAATAGACAAGAGTGTATGTTAATTTAAAGTGCAATTTAAACATCACCTTGAAATGATTATTCAAATTAACCTCTTTCAGTAGCGTAGATGCGGGGGGCCGAAATTTTTTTTTTTTAGATTTAAAGTTTATATTTTATAGTTGTGCAACGTAACAACGTAACTGACCAAATAAGACACTTATTAATTGCTATGCAATTAATTGGAAAATGGCTCCCACTCCAGATGAAGTTCTTGAGATATTATCGCTGGGAAAAAGAAAATATAAAATTATTTTATAATGACTTTCTTTTTTTAATTTTAATGTTGAAATAAAAATGCCATAAAAAAGGGCCGATCCATTTAATCTATTTTTTGACATAGTATTTCTTATATAAAAGCTAATAGGTAAAAAAGAGTTGTGTAGTTGGGCAAAGATTACAATATTTTATAATCTGATAGGGCGTCCAAGGGATTCTTTGGACGAAATCCTTCTATAATTTATTTTCATTCGCGTTTCTGGCAATACAATAATATTATTTGGAAATTTGCCAAAACTTGTTTCTTGTCCAAAAACCGTTCATTTTCTTTGCATATCGAGGTTTCTTAAGTTCAAAATCATACAACTTAGCCTTAGGCTCGATTACTATTACTAAAGTTTCTGCTAACTGTCTGCCTTGCTGAAGATCTAGGTCCTTTTTTTGCAATTGCTTGCTTAATATATTCAGATTGTCGTCGTAGAGAAGTGAGCAAAGTTGCAGGTTGCAGCCTGTATTACACATCGTGATCATACCAGCTTGCTTCACTTTCTCTTTATTTGGTTTCTCTTCCATTTCTGACAACATTTAAATTAAAACTTCTTGACGTTTGAATAGATTAAATGGATTGACACTTTTATTAGCGATTCATGAGGAATTAGCTCCTACTCCAGATGACGCTGGGAAAAAAATATGAAATCATTTTAAAATGACTTTTTTTATGTTTTATACCAGATTTTATAATTTTGGGGTTTAAATAAAATGTTATAATAATTTTTTGAAATTCCCCCCCCCCCCCAGAAAATTCTGGCTACGCGCCTGACCTTTTTACTTTACTATATACACACCTTACTCTTACAAACTTACTAACTCCTTTTCCCCCCTCTTTTCATAATTTACCTTTAATAAATATCACCCCTCCAAAAAAACTATTTAAATTGACAATTTGAGCAAATACATTATCAAATTTAAATTGAATTGCTTTTTACATTATATATAGATATATGATAATTTTCAATAATTTTAATAGGTGCGCCATGCTCTCCGAAGGTTTTTGATTCTTGATGTGTAATAATAATTTTCTAAAGTTTGTTATCTTCATCTGCTAATTATGTTTTAAAATAAAAGTCTACAATTAAGGGGCAGGATTAATCGTTTTCAAGTATGAAGTCTTGGCTAAGCCATATTAAACAAATTTACCCTTTCAAGGGCGTACCCAGGATTTGCTAGAGGGGGGGGGGGTTTTAAAATTTTTGAAGCCATATTTTTTTTGGAAGTATTTTTATTTTCGACATATATTATTGAAAGTAAAAATACAACAAAAATAAATTATAATATAACAAAATATTTAAAAACTATAAACAATTAATATCGACGTTTTTTAGATAAAAATGCATTAATAATATCTTCTGTTTTGGGGGTATATTGTCTATATAAATTTAACAAGGTTAATCCAGTAAGCCTAAATTAAAAATTAGTAAAACCATTTAATTTACCTTTCTTGTCCCATTGTGTTCCTGAGGTAAGTTTTTAGTCTTTTTAAAGCTAAAAAACATCTCTCATTAGAGCATGTTGTAACGGGGAGTGTGGCTAAAATATGGTATAATGTTTTTATATTTGGATGTAATTTTAATTTGGACGCATGATTGGTTAATGTTTCCAATGCATTGGTAGGCAATTTCTCTAATTCACAGTCCTTGAACGACTGATACCACAGTTTAATATCCGATTTGAATTGTTCTTGAGAACCGTCAAGATCTTCTTCATAAAAATTTGCCGATTGAAGAAAGTTATTTAATATCTCTGTTGAGAGCATGACAGGGGACTTAATTAGAAGGGAATCAAATCCCAACAATATTTGCTTGTTTTTTAGAAACCTTTCATCAGTTCCACCAAAACCGCATCTAAAAAGGAGTTATACAACGAAACTCTGTAATAAGTTTCTGGACAAGATGTTTCAATGTTTGAACGAAGAGGCTCTCCTAGGGATAGTAATTTTGAAATCATATATATCTCCTAGTGACAAGACATCATTGTAGATTGTTCTAAATTCTTCTTGGGAATTTTCCCGCAAATGTTGAATCTGTATAAAGGCATTTTCGGCTGCATTTATGGCCTGAGAACGGTCTATATTAATCCTTTGCAAATAATTGCTAAGATTAATAGTGTAAGAGAAAATTTGATTTAGCATGTACAAAGACAGCCAAAGTTGGATGTCCTTAATGATGAAAGCAAAATCGCCGCATTGGACGATGATTCTTCATCGTCCCATTCACACATCTCCTCCAAGGTAGCAAATATTGCTTCCTTCGCTTCACAGAATCTTTGAACCGAATTGTGCTTTTGTGTCCATCTAGTTTCACACAGTGATATTAATTTTGTGAATTTAGGATTATCCGGCAATGACAATACTTTAGAAGTGAATAGATTAAATCTTTTGGGGGTTGATATAAAATCAGTGATTTTTTTGACAACACCTTAATATAACATAATAGATATAAAAAATGAATCTTACCCATACAATTCCTAATGTTAGGAATTTTACAGGAATCTTTAATGGGCGCGGAACTTAAATTTACAAATAAGATCAGTTTGCAAGCTTTTAATCAAAAATACAAATTCCGAAATTCAAAATTTATTAATTTGTCGACTTGATTTTTTAACATATATATAAATATAAACGCAGCACTTGACACTAGCTAAATTAATTATAATTATGATTATCAATATGTTTGTGTTGTGTTTTGAAAAAAAATAATATCCAGGAGGGGGGGGGGGGTTCAAACCCGAAACCCCCCCCCCCCCCCCTTCCGTACGCGCCTGTACCCTTTGTCTTATCGTACCTTTAAGTTGATTATTAAATTAAAATTATTACAATGTACTTTTTAAATTGCCTTCCAAGATTATAAAGCTATGGGGAATCGGGGGGGGGGGGGGATGTACAGGATGGATTGGAGTAGTAATGCTAATTCATTGCACATTTAGTATTATTATTATAATAAAGAAAAAAAATTTGTGGTTATTTTGCGCCAATAGTAATAAATTAAATAATTTGATTTTTTACCATTTTATAATGGTGGCCCCCATTTTAATTTAAATTGTTTTATAAGTGGTAAAAACATTATTCAAACGGTCTCCAGCTTTCATTAATTAATATGATAATTTTTGAAACAGATATTATCTGTCTTTAGAACATAATATTATGTATAAAAAGTGAATGATTCCAAAATATTAATTTTAGCGTCATAAACCGATGTCGTGCAAAATTAATTTTTGACCTTATAACACCCACACGACTCCAAAACTAGTGGTCTAAATGAGCTATAACTCTCAGTTAATATTCGAAAAAATCTGAGGAGGTCGACCAAAAAGGGCGTTTTTATGATCGATTTTACATGGAATCTATAAATCATGCTTATTATACAGCCCTCGGGTCGTCTTACCTGGCAACTGTAGTAATTAAGAATTTCGGGCAGGCTCGCGGGTAATTCGGGCCTAATGATATTTATTAGTGTATTTTGTATTTGCGTATTATTTTATCACTTTTTAGCCAAGTCAGTGTGCAAAAAGAGGGGGTGGCGACAGGTCGTAAATCGGCTATAATAACCAACTCCAAAATTATGATGGTATGGTATCAAATAAAATTTTACAAGAGAAAGCTAGGGCGTCTTCCACAAACTACACGCACTGCATACCTTTCGCATGCAATGTGAAATACAAGGGTTATTGCCGGACTCACAACGAAGGCGGTTAAGGAAATCAGTGGTGGAAAGAATGCTAATCTTGCTGGTATGTGGGAACGTTGACGGCAAAGAGCAGCGAGGTCGCACAAATGCTAAAAAGATGTAAGGTACACATCGCCTGCCTACAAGAGACAAGGTGGAAAGGAACCAAAGCGCGGGAGTTAGGAGAAACATACAAAATATTCTACAATGGGCCCCCAAATCATCGAAACGGGGTCGGTATCGTTCTGAGCGAATCGTTTAAGGATGAGGTGGTAGAAGTCAAGCGTTGTTTAAATAGGCTAATGTGGATTAAGATTGCAGTTCAAGGGGGCTTCCAAAGAGTTATGGGCGCGTATGCTTTCCAAATGGGTATGTGGAATCAGAAACAGACATATTCTTCGATTTATTGGAAAAGGAAATACAAGGAATTGGACAGGAAGAAAGGCCAACCAAGTATCACAAGCATACGATATGGCCATCGTTAACACCTATTTTTAAAAACGCAAAGATCATATTGTGACTTATAGAAGTGAGAAGCATTTTAGTCAAATTGATTATCTGCTCAAACGGCGAATGGAAATATGGGGTATCAAGAATTGCAAAGTAATACCTAGGGAAGGAAATCGCCAGGCAACATTGTCCCCTTGTTATGGATCTTGACAGAAGAGTTTTTTCTGAAAGAAGAAAGATTTGTGAACCTCGAATTCATGAAAGGCTAAAGGATACGTCGACAGCGAAAAATATTATCAAAAAGGCTCATCACTCTTGGGTTTGCAAAGGGACCTAGACTACGATTGGGAGACGCTATCCAAGGACATAAAGGAAACAGCGATTCGTGTTCTAGGGCAGACCAAAGGAGGCCAAGCTATGAATAGGGAACTATGGTCGTGGGATCCTTCGGTTAGAAATTCAATCGAATGAACAGTAGCATAATTCAAAAAAGTCGACGGTTTCAAAGAGAGCCGTGTAATAATCCGTTGCAATAGCGAATAATGCCGCGTACAACGAGATGGCAAACAGATTAGACCATAAAGAGGACTAAAGGCTCATGTACAAATTGGTCAAGATATGGGAGAAAAAGTTGCGATGTCGGATTATTTAAAATAGTCTAAAACGAGAAGGAACAAACCTTATTCAAGACGAAGGAAGTGATAGAAAGATGGAAAGAGTATTTCGCGAAACTTATGAATATTGCAAATGACGAAGATTTCCATCTCGATATTGAGCCAAAGTATGGTAGAACTCTTTCAGGAGGAGTTAGGACACAAATGAACAAGATGCACAAAGCAAAAGCTAATGGCTCTGATGGAATACCTATGGAATACTCGGATGCCGTGAAGGAGTCACGACCATGACGAACCTCTTAACAAGATATTGAAAAGAGCGAATTCCTATGGAGAGAGATCATGTACGAATATACCCTTATTCAAAGGCAAAGGAGACCCATAGGACTTTGGCCATTAAAGAGGTATCAAGCTGATTTGCCACTCCTAGCCTATAGAAAGAATCTTAGTAAAAAGGCTGAAAAACGAGGTGGCCCGGATTTGTGGTCGGCAAATCCAAAATCGACCCAATCTTCGCACTAAGATAAGTGATGGATAATTATGATGAAAAGATTAGTAAACCACATAGGTCTTTGTCGACTTGGAGAAAGCTTATGACACGGTCCCCTAGCGATTTAATATGGCGGTTCATGAAAAAACATCCCTGACCATATATACGGCTTATGCAGAATATTTATGAAGCCTCATATTCATGCGTGACAATACAACAACAGTTAAAGACTCTAAACATTTTCGGATTAAAATTGGGTTACATCAAACATCTGCTCTAAGTCCCTTTTTATTAATTATTATTATGGAAACGATAACGAGATACATTCAAAAGCCATCGCCATGGTGTATGCTTTATGCCAATGATATAGTACTATGTGAAGAGACAAAAAAGAAAGCATTCGAGGAAGCCGAAAAGTGATCAAAGCCCTTAGTAGGTTATGGTTTAGTGGTCAACGATTGATAAACGATATACATGGAGATGAACGTTACAGGCATCTTATCTCTAGATGATCATCTAAAGTATTCAAAAGTAGACAGGTTTACTTACCTCGGCTCGATGTTACATCAAGAGGGAAGTTGCCTAACAGAAGTCAATGCCCGGATGGATGGCTTAAATGGCGAAGTAAATCTGTGTAATGTGACACAAGAAAATGCCAAAATGGTTGAAGAGGGAAGCTTACAAATCCATCGTAAGACCGGCGCCACTCTATGATAGTGAAACTTAAATATCACCACGGAAGAAAAGCTATTACAAGTCACGGAGATGAAAATGATACGTTGGAGCTTTGGGTATACTAAGCTCGCTATATCCCAAATGACTTTCTTATGATGAAAAGGGGTATTTAACCATGATAACGAAAATCTAAGGTGTTCTAGGCATACAACAAGAAGAGAGACGATTAATGCTAATTGAAAAGTATTGGACATGTAGGTTCGGACAAGAGATGGAGAGGGCGACCTCGTGTCACGTAGAAAGGGTAAGTGGACACATTTATAAAAACTAAGAAGATTCATCAAGACATTGCACTTGACCGATCAAGATGGAAGAAACTCATCAGAACAAACCCCACGACTCTGGGGCCAAATGTTTGATAATGAAGAAGTTATATTAATCTGACATTAAACATGTCAATTATAAATTTTTGTATTAGACAACAAATTTAAATGCCTGATTTTTAAAAAAAAATTTAAAAATTTTGTAGAGGATAACTGACGATGTGTAATGTACGCTTAAGTTCTATTTTGCCGGTGGAGTAAAAGACACACTACACGTGATATACATATTATTTCCTTTTCGCGTTTCCTTATAATCGTATGTTCGAGCGCGTTTTATTCATGTCGCACGCGCGTATACGGTTAACGTGGTTATATCCCATTGATTTCGAATAAAGTCAAATAGCATTAACAATGGCGTCGTGAGTAGGATCGTTAAAACCTACGTGGAATTATTCAGAGTGGGAGATTCTATTGCAACATTTTTACTCCAATTCGAGGCCAACATCAAGGCACAATCAGGGACGTTATCCGATACCCAGAAAACGTGCAGGTTGTTGAGTTTGTTATCGGCGGAGGCGTTTAAGGTTATCGCGGACGACGCGTACCCGGATAACCCTACCGAATGGACGTTCGAGAAAGCGACCGGGAGAGCGAAGAAGGTGTTTAAGGGGCAGACCTGCCGACTTGCGCAAAGATTTATGTTTAAAAATATTCGACGATGCCCGAGGAGAACTCATGCGATATATTCGCAGGCTAAAGGAGGCATCAAAGGACTGCGATTTTCATCCCGGAGAATAATCGACCCGGATGCTCGATCAGCTGATTTTAGGGCTCTACGACCCAACGGTGCAGGCTTTGTTGATGGCCGAAAGGGACCTCAAATGGGACAAGGCCGTGGAGATCGCCCTTTGTCGGGAGGCAATCGACGAAGGCCTGAGGACGATGCACCTGTCAGTAAACGAGGCATTCGCGGTCGAAGCGATGAGGTCGGGCCCGAGTATGACCAGGTTCGGCCATGCTTTAGATATTTTGACTATTGATGTATATATTAATAACACCTTGATAACTTTTCTTATGAACACGGGCTCCACCGTTACAATCGTGCCGGCCAACTTGTGAAAGGAGCGTTTACCGGTGCAAACAAACCCGAGACCTTCCGTACATGCGTTCTGCAAGGAGATAAGGATTATCGGTGACGTAACAGCCGAGGCCGGCTAGGTTCCACCCGGAAGCGTGCCGCTATTAGTGGCGGATGTAAAGGGACCGCCTATACTCAGAACGAACTGGATAAAAAAGTTCGGAAAAGACTATGGGAGCTAGCCAAATGGAATTAATGAGCCTTCATGGAGCGCTACGTAGTGAATTTCGTCGAGGAGAAGGCCCCAAAAGAGCCGCACGTAACCAATGGACACGTCGAGGTGATGGTTCGGCGGATGACGGTGCAGAAGGGGGCAAATCCGCAAGCGGTTTCTAGTGACCCTGGCTACTCGTCTCAGCAACAATCTGTAATTCCATCCAACCCCGATAAGCCTGACTCTATGAGCGCGGGACCGGACCAAGAGCAATATCAAGCCATGGCGGGGTAAAGATAACGCAGCCAGTTTTTTATCGAGGCGACCAAGCGAGCATGCTTGCAAAGTTACCGAAGTGGTACTAGAGGATACCGCGAACGCGTTTATCTCACTTGACGTTATACGACAGTATACCGCCAGCGACGAGACGTTACGGCATCTCAAGGAATGGATAAAGGGGACGCAGAATGGCACAGTAGTCGTGGGCACTATGCGCCTCTACGAAAGGTACCTGCCGAAGTTACACGAGTCCAATGATGTTATTTTCTACAAGGGACGACGGGTCTTCATTCCAGCCAGGTTAAGGTACGCGGTGCTACAACGATTACACAAGGGCCACGTGGGCGTTAAGCGAATGCAACAGGTGGCAGCTCGATATGTATGGTGGCCGACACTTATTCAGGATATCGTAAACCTAGCGAATACATGGCCGCAGCAGCAAAAAGGGCGCCGTTGATCAAAGGTGAACATACCTTTAGGCCTTAGATACAGGTATACGTGCATTTGTTTGGGCCGGTGCGCGGCAGGTCGTATTTAGTCTTAGTGGATAATGGAACAAAATGGTTGGAGGTGTTCAAACTAGAAGATACGTCAACCTCAACCATAATAACAAAGCTGGCGGAGGTGTTCGCCAGGTTCGGTAGCCCATCAGTCCTTATATTGGATAACGGTCAGTTTAGAAGCCAGGAGATTCGAGGATTTGTAGGCGTAGGGGGATTCAGCACCCTATCACCCCGCGTCAAATGGATTGGCGGAAGGATACGTGCGGCTAGCAAAGGAGGCGGTGGTACGCAACAATTCCGATTTTTTTTTTATTAAAAGTTTATTGAATCAAGTATTCCTGGAAAATTACAGGGCTACTATCCACCCAGCGACTGGGATAACTCCTGCAGAAGGAATGTTAAAGCGGGAAATTCGAACTCAGTTGGGGGTGTTACGGGAAATCAAACCTCAACATTAGACGGAGAGAGAAATCGCGCACGTTCGACGTCGGAGACCCAGTATGGGTGCGTATGTTCCTGGGGCCCGATAAATGGGTGGAGGGAATCATTATTTCCTCGTTCGATATTAGGGAAAAGTCATCATCGACATCAGTTACCAAAAAAAATATTGGACTGGGCAATGGTTGGGCATGAAAATTGATGGCCGAGCCGGGATACGCTCGCGCATTCGAGTCCCATTCCAAATGAGCCAATAGATGCAAGTCCCTTGGCAGCTGCGTCAAGTCAAGGTTCCCTGCCAATGGTTCCAACGACAATGCCGCTGCAGAAGCGGGTGAAATGCCCTTCCCATGGCTCCGGAGCGTAACAACCATAGACTACATAGACTGCCCATGTCATATGTTCCATATGGCAAATTGTGTGTGAAATTTGCCTCCATTTTGAATAACACTACCGTCCTATATCATATAATGTGGTTTTGCGCTATGTCGTTTTCTTCTTAAAGAAAAAAGGATTTGATTCCATAAACAAGTAAGATATTACAAGATATATGATATTTTTAAAAAATTTACAAAAATATCTATTTTAAAATATAGTTGTTGGTATCTAACTAGTTCAATATGTTTCATTCACCTTTTTAAAATATATATTTCTTTACTTTATCATTAATTCCCAACTAACAAATTGAGCATTAATACAACATTTATGTATTCTGATATTAATTTATTAGATTCATTTTAATATAATTACAGTTTTTACATTTTTAATTTTTATGAAATGTGTCAATAATATCTATTTTAAACTGTTGTTGATATCTAACTAGTTCAATATGTTTCATTCACCTTTTTAAAATATATATTTCTTTACTTTATTATTAATTCCCAACTAACAAATTGAGCATTAATACAACATTTATGTATTCTGATATTAATTTATTAGATTAATTTTAATATTATTACAGTTTTACATTTTTAATTTGTATGAAATGTGTCAATAATATCTATTTTAAAATACTGTTGTTGATATCTAACTAGTTCAATATGTTTCATTCACCTTTTTAAAATATATATTTCTTTACTTTATCATTAATTCCCAACTAACAAATTGAGCATTAATACAATATTTATGTATTCTGATATATAATTTATTAGATTAATTTTAATATCATTACAGTTTTTACATTTTTAATTTTTATTGTATTTTTATAATTCATAATTGACCTTATTTGTGAGGGTATTGAGGAATCGGGGTCAAAGTCGCAGAAAAAAAGCAGCAGAATTGGTCAGAACTGGTCAGATCAAGATTTTAGATAATCAATATATTAGAATTAAATCTCAAATGTGGAAGGAATTTTATGTGCATCTAACCCTAACCCGAACCGAAAACGCTGACCTAAAACACTAACCCTAACCCTCCTGACCAAACTTGATCTGACCAGTTCTGACCAATTCTGCTGATTTTTTTCTGCGACTTTGACCGGTTCTCGTATTGAGGTATATTATGTGTTATTCAAAATGGCGGAAAAAAACACACACACTTTTATACCGTAATGAGCAGTCTATGTAGTCTATGGTAACAACGCCCTGTCTGAGGTTAGATACCCGCGCCGGGTACGACAGGCCCCAAGCTACCTAAAACATTATCTTTGTGGAAAGGGGGGAAGTGTAAAGGATAACTGACGATGTGTAATGTACGCTTAAGTTCTATTTTACCGATGGAGTAAAGGACACACAACACGTGATATACATATTATTTCCTTTTCGCGTTTCCTTATAATCGTATGTTCGAGCGCGTTTTATTCATGTCGCACGCGCGTATACGGTTAACGTAATTATATCCCATTGATTTCGAGTAAAGTTAAATAGCATTAACAAATTCTTGTATATCTTAAGTTAAAAAAATTGGCAAAAATTGATTAAATATACTATTTAAATTTTTTTAAATTAAATAGCATTCTAATTTTCCCATTACAAACTCTGATTTGGGTACATCCAGTCTAATTTTTGTATGCATGAATCAAAATTTCGGATCATATGAAATATTTAATTTGTACATATAAACATATGGATATCATAACATATTTAAATTATATAGTATCAAATAAATTAGATTTAATTGTTAATAATAATAATAGTTAATCATTTTACTATCAATTGGTTCAATTTGTATATATAGCATATGAAAAGCTAAAGTAATGCTATAAAACGTTATACATTTTATATCTGTTATAATATGTATCTTATATCATTAACTTATATAACTAACATATAACAATAGTTAATGATATATATAAAATGAATAGATATTATCACTTGTGCATATTCTATCTGTTGTAATTGTAATATATTGTTAAGCGTTCCTTGTGTATATATTTTTATGTTACATATGTTTTCCTTGTTCTAAATACATTACTATTGTCCGGTTGTTATAATTCCATATCTTAAATAAATACTACAAATGGCGCTGGTCAAAATAGAAGAATTCACAGATCAAGTGGACATAGAAGATTGGCTGTTAGTTTTGGAGAATGCCATGGAAATTAAAGAAGTCGCGCCGGAGAACAAGAAGAAATATTTCATAACATTCATTGGCCTCCCTACCCTGAAAAAATTAAAGCTTAAGGTATATCCGAAACTTATTAATAACTGTAGTTTTGATGAATTAGTAATTAATTTAAAATTATTATTTAAGAGTAAAAATTCTATTTTTTTTTCGAGACTAAGTTTTTTAAGATGTAGAGGAGGTACAGATTCAATTGAGTAGTATGCTCAAAAACTTAAGGGGTTAATAACAAAATGCAATTATGATGATGAAGATGAAATGTTAAGGGATGGGTTCTTATTGAATTTAAACAATAGCAGAGTAGAAAATGAAATCAGGATCAGATTTCCAGAAGGTAAAGATGGAGATGAAAAGCTAAAATTCAAAACTGTATATGAATTAGCTATAAGGTATGAAAGAGCAAGGGATGAAGTAGAGGATAAGGTCATACATAATGATATTAATAAAATTGTAAAAGGTCAAAATAATAACTATAGTGAGCTGATATGTTTTAATTGTAAGAAACAAGGTCATATAGCTAGGTCTTGTCATTTAAATAAAAATAATTCTTATTATAAATTTAAGAATTTCAATAAGGAAATGAATGGGAATTATTTAAATAGAGGAAATGATAACAATTACATTAGATGTATTAAAACTTATAAAATAGAGCTTTGGTTAGAGCAATATTAAATGGGAAACCTTATAATTTTGAGTTTGATACAGCTGCTCAGGCTACTGTAATAGATAAGCAGACTTGGATAGAGATAGGTCAGCCCGGGTTAACAGAATGTCCTAGCATATTAGGTTATGGAAATTATAATATCAAAACTTTAGGTAGGTGTTTAGTTAAAGGGCAAATTAATGATAAATGTTTTGACATCTATGTGATAGTAGTCAATGAAGGTGATTTAATATTAGGGTTGCCTGAAATTTTAAAATTTGGATTTGAACTGCCAAAAAATATTTATATTCGACAAATTAATTTAGAAAATTTGAGTGATCAATTTCCCAAAGCATTTTCAGAGAAATTGGGCGTAGTAAACAATTTTTTGGTAGATTTACATTTAAAAACCCCTTATAGGCCTATAAGTTTGCCCCCGCGTAGGGTACCTTTTCCAATGAGGGAGGCCATTGAAATAGAGATTAAAAGATTATTGGAAGAAGATGTAATCGAAAAGGTTGATTCAAACACTGCACTTCAATGGTGCACACCTACCGTAAACCTCTATAAGAAAGATAAATCAATCAGGATATGTGGAGACTTCAAAGTCACATTAAATGATTATTTGTACGATGTTGGGGATACGTTGCCTACTTTTGAAGATGTTACAGCAAAACTGATTGGAGGCAATAAATTTACCGTCATCGATTTAAAAGACGCATTCTTGCAGTTGAAAATGTCTGAACGGAGTGCAAGGTTACTTACAATTGCAACACACTTAGGATTATATCGTTATCGCAGACTACCATTTGGAATCAAGGTTGCCCCTTTAATATTTCAGAGGTATATAAGCAACCTTTTATATGGAATTCCCAACACGGCAGTGTTTATAGATGACATTATAATAACGGGAATAAATGACGAACAACATGTGTCAAATATTAAAGAAGTATTAAAACGTTTTGAAGAAGTAGGGATAACTACAACCCCGAGTAAAATAAAGTTCCTTCAAGATTCCGTTGTCTACTTAGGTCTTAGTTCTAAAGGCATTCAACCTACGGAAGAGAAAATTTTGGCCTTAAGGGACTGCAAAAGACCAACAAACAAGTCTGAACTCAAAGGATTTTTAGGGTTATTGAATTATGTAGGAAGAGTTATACCGATGCTTCAACCACAATGCGTCACATTACACAACCTTCTAAAAAAAGACTCTAAAAGGGAATGGGGAATAGAGGAAGAAAAATGTTTTGATAAATTAAAGACCCTAATATCAAAAGAGTGTGGTTCCTTATTCATTAAATAAACCAATAGTTTTATACACAGATGCATGTGATACAGGACTGGGGGCGGTACTTATGCACGTGGAGCCTGATGGGAAAGAAAGCCCAAAGCGTATGCATCAAGAGTTTGAACCCCGGCAGAAAAAGAATATTCCACTATTGATAAAGAAGCTTTAGGTATCATATATGCTGTTAATAAATTCCATCAATACCTATATGGGCGAACATTCGTATTGAGAACAGATCACCGACCTTTACAATATATATTTGGTCGCCAGGGACATCATCACAATTGCAACTTGCGATTACAAAGATGGAGTACAAAATGAATGGCATACGATTTTAAAGTTGAGTATATATCTGGTGATAGGAACCAAATAGCAGATTCATTATCGCGGTTACCTACCCTTGTAGATGTTAGTGAAGACATTCACATACACATGATTGAAGATTTAGAATTTCATAGGAAGACGTTGGTGGAAGGAACAAGGAGGGATGCAAGATTAAATTCTGTTATCGATATGATCCGTTGCAATTGGAGCAAACCTGCCAACGATGCAACTATTCGTAAGTTATTTTACCCAAAGAAAAATGAATTATCCGTTGAAAATAATTTACTTTACTGGCAAAATCGGTTAGTGGTTCCAGAAAATTTAAAGCAAGCTGTGCTCGAGAATCTGCACACCGGACATCCGGGGATATCGGGCATGATTGACCTAGCAAAATTTTATTGTTGGTGGCCAAATATTAACGATGATATTGAAAACTTTGTTCACAGGTGTCAAAGCTGCCAACAAACTCGACCGAATATGGCCGAATCTCCCTTATATTTATGGCCTACTATGGAGGAGCCAATGGACCGTGTACATATCGATTTGGCTGATCCAGTTAACCACAAATATTGGCTAGTATTAGTAGATGCGTATTCAAAATGGCCAGAAGTAAGGATTTTAAATTCGCTACATTCAGATGGAATTATCAAGGCGTTGCGGGAATGGTATGCACGGTTAGGAGTGCCTAGGGTCATAGTCACGGACAATGGGGGTCAATTTACGGGACAAGAATTCGCAATTTTCACAAGAGCAAACGGAATTAAACACGTTCGGACATCCCCATATCACCCAAAATCTAATGGCTTATGTGAAAGATTTATTAAGACTTTGAAAATGCGGTTTTACTCTACTTTTAAGACAAATCGAGATGAAGAAAAGTCGATTGCTCAAGTCTTGATGACTTATAGACTGACTCCCCATATTACTACCAGCGTGTCTCCTAGTGAACTAATGTTCAAAAGAAGAATAAGGTCCTCCTTGTACCAGCTATGTCGGTCAGGTAGAGAGATAACAATAGATAATATGTGGAAGCAGAAATATTATCACGATAGGAAGGCTTTTTACCGTACCTTTGAGGAAGGAGATAAAGTATGGGTAAAAAATGAAATGGAAAAGGGTTGGCACGCTGGAGTAGTGAATCACAAAAAGAATGATTGGTCCTACGATGTTTGGGCAGAAGGGCGAGTAAAGCGGAAGCATGCAGACCAGTTAAGAAGAGCATTGGGGAATGTAACGAACTGGATAGGGGGTGATGACGAGAGTGAAGTACGAGAACAAGTAACCACGGCAATTAGTCCACGACCGCAGCGACGACGCCAACCTCCAAGAAGATACGATGAAGAATATTATTAACTTAGGGGGGACTATTGTAATATATTGTTAAGCGTTCCTTGTGTATATATTTTTATGTTACATATGTTTTCCTTGTTCTAAATACATTACTATTGTCCGGTTGTTATAATTCCATATCGTAAATAAATACCACAGTAATATCTATGGGATTTAACATATAATAATAGTTATTCTATATATAAAATAAATAAATATTATCACTAATGTGTTTAATGTACAATATAGTATAAGTAAAATAAGCTTAATACAATAAAACATACTATTGTTACATTTAAAAATAAATAGTGTGTAAAATAATGTATGAAAGTAGTTAAAAAAGTATGGTTACACTAACCTTTCTTATTTGAATATACCTACTTGGTATTATATCGTTACCTAGGAAGAATTTAACCTTCTAGGTAATTTGAATAAAGCTCGCTCATCAGTTACCTAGGCAAAAACTTAACCTTTATTATTTGAATATGTAAACTCGATCATTGGTTACCTATTCATACAACTTAACCATTATTATTCGAGCATTCACAACCCTCATTATTTATATATCTTAACCTTATTATTTGACCACTAATTATAATTTAAATAACCCCGATAGTTGTGTATATAAACAAGATGTTTTAAATAAATTCATTCACTTGAATCATTTGTAGAGAACATATTTCTCTACAAAAGTTAGGATAAATTTTTAATAGTTCTTGTTAGGTTATGTTAGAATTAGCAAGAATCAACTTAGACAATTTATTTGTATAAAGTTAGCTGATATAGGATTTAATTATTGATAATAAACATAATTATGTCCTAGTCAACTTTAATAACGTCTATTGCCATATTTATCTTTAGTATCGGGAAACTTAAATGAGTATCGCTGATCTGTTAAGTATTTAAAGGTAATTAAAATTTCCTTGCGTTACTTTTATAGAGCTTTCTCATATTTAAAACGTGAATATTATATATGCTATCTATTAATATATGCCCAGTAGTATTAAAAGATTATTTAAAGCCGTTCCAAACAATTTATATGTTGGAGCTTGTGATATCAGCAAAAGTAATTCAAATTATCATTTTGACAGGAGACATATGGGCAAGATTTTTTAGAGCGTTAAATTGAAACGTTTAATAATAAAGATCATTTACTATTGGCATGTAACCAATATAGTAAAGACATTCCAAAATATTTGGTGAGATGATATAATTTTCCTTAAATATACAATTAAGTCTAATAAATAATATAAGATGGTCTATGAGTAAATATAAAACACATGCAGCGCGAAATATTAACATATTTTCAAGCTTGTATTTAAAAATCAAACAAATTTTATTAATTGCTATGCAATTTATGGGTTTATTATTGTTAATCAATTTCATCATATAACGGGGCATCGTGACCTTGTAAGTGCAAATAATTAGAGATGGCATCAACATATGGAAATAGGGGCATAGGGTTAGATACATTTGTATATTGAGCTATAAGACGATTTATATTATAATTTATAGAAGCGTATTTATTTGTTTCATACACTCTCTTGCCCTGAGAGATGTGTAGCAAATCAACATTAGTTTTTTCTTGCAGGTCTTGCAGGAAATCAAAAAACACGTATATAGTAGGGTGGGTTTGTTTAAGCCCACTTCTAAGCGCATTATGAAACCCTTTCAGGTGGTTGTTGGTACGGGGCCCCTCTGCATCAAGCCTTTGCCACATATCATAGGGGAACAAGGGGTCCCTCCCAAGCCCAATCCAGGTATTGTGGATGTACAAAAAAAAAATCTCAATTTCTCTATCGCCGCGCACATTGGGCTGGACCATGCAAAGGGTCATGACATCATGGAGGTGCCCTCTCTTCACAAATGGCAAAGCTAGAAGACGACGCACGCTGCGCCTGAAATCAGCATTTGATGAATAAAGATTCTTCAGTTTGCCAGACCCAGCGTGTCGATAGATCGCCTGGCCAAAATAAAACATGCAACCTAAAAATTATATAAACAAAACATTAAATTTTACCTTTTATAATAATATTAGGGAAACAGGCTTCCAAGGCCCCGATGCTTGCCCGTTCAAAATCAACCTGTGCATAGTTCGGGGCGAAAACTAGCTGCAAGCTGTTACAAATCTGAATGAGTTTCTTAAACACTTTTTTATTGGTCTCTTCTGTTTTATCTGGCAGAAGAGTGTAAACTACAGGAATCATATGATCCCGGTAGTACGAGTGAATTGTAAAAATCTAAAAACAACGTTACGGATATATTATAAAAATGTAAATACTTGACTAAAATGTTGAGGGCAAGTTTTAAACGTATTATCACAATAAATATTATGAGATTCACACATAATATTTAGAAGTCAACTGTCCCAAAGATAAACATTCTATTATCCTCGTTCGATAGCAAGAAGTTTTCGCCACCATGAGTATTGAAATGATGCGGCTTAAGGATAATGTCGTCATTATCCCTAGGCGTGTCATACCTCAATGGATCCATTTTTTTAAGTTTTTTTTTCACCGACCTTAAAAGTGGGGTGGATTCGGGATGGTCCCTGAGGTCGGGATTTTCCCTAAGCCTCTCCGCTATTACTTTGAAATATAACTTGCTTATCCTTTCTTTAGGGTCCAGAACCGCATTTTTTAATGAAATATTTGTGATTATTTTTTATTCCCCAATAGGGGCCGCGTGATTATGGGGACGCATTTGAGAAATAATTCCTAAAACCTCTTTTGCTCTGCCAGAACATGAAAGTTTACGGCATCGGTAGTAAACGGTACCATTCTTTTCCATATTTTTACGGTAAAGATAGTCAAAATAAAGCAAAGTTCCATTGTTTGACGGCAAAAACTCGAGCATTGACTAAAAATTGTGATATAATTTACATTAAAAGAATATTACTTTGCTTATTTGTCTGGATTATTTGGAAGGCATCCAATAATATTTGAGCATCTTCAAGAGAACCTTACATTTATACATTAAATCCTTTAAATGATTAACTTTACTTGATGTAGGAGTAACGTTCAGTGGTCAGATTTGTTTAAATTTTTTTGCCCGAACCCGGCCCGGTTTGATTTTATGATTAAATTGCCCGCCCGGCCCGCCCGAACCCTTCTCAGTGTCCGCCCGGCCAGGCCCGAAGCGCAAGAGCTCCCCGAAATGCCCGCCCGGCCCGGCCCGAAGCGCAAGTAAAAGTATTACACTTTTTAATATTAAACATGTTAAAAAATAAAAAAATGCAGGATATCACACAAATGAACACTTTGAATTGAAATACCACGAGACTTACTTGAAATTGAATGGAATAAATACTGTAAAGTAAATGTGAAAAAGGAAATAATAGCGAAGCGATTAAATTTAGTAGAATGAAAATGAATAAGAAAACGTTTTTAAGAGAATTGGATGTTTGTCTAGACTGCACGTGCACGCACATGCACAGCACATGCGTTCGTTAGTTAGCAATAAAAAAAGGAAAGGACGTAAAAGTAATAGTAATAGTAAAGTAAATATTCAACAAATTCATTAAAAATGCGATACTCTCAACAAGGGTTAAATAAAGGGTACAGACAGAGATCAGAAGAATGCCCGCCTCTTAATAAAGCACACTAAAAAAATAGAATTTTAAATAGCATTTCGAATCAATCAAATTGTGTTGTGTTGAGCCCACGGTCCGGGAGGGATAAAAAATATGCATTTTTCATATTACTATAAGTGTGGTTTGGTTAACACTTCAGAGGTTGGGTCAAAAATGTTAACACGGATGGTATTTGGGGTATTAATTACCCCAAACTAATAGCTATAACTTTGATATTTTATAATATAAACTTGTCAAAATTTGTTAATATATTAATTTGTCTATTTGATCAAGTGGTTTTAATTTTATGCCTATAATTATAGAAAACGAATTCATTTTGCACAGCATTTTTAAACGACTTGGGGTCATTATTATAACCCCACCCGACCTCTGAAGTGTTAAAGGTGAAGCTGTGTAAGGCAATTCAATCTAGCTAGAAATTTTCAAAAATATTCCATTTTATATAAAAAGTCACACCCTACCCTAGCCCTACAATAATTTATTTATGCCCGAATTGCCCGAATCTTATCAAAGCGTGCCCGCCCAGGCCGCCCGAAAAGTAAAACGTGCCCGCCCGGGCCCGCCCGAAAGGAAAAATTTAAGACAGTTGCCCGGCCCGGCCCGGCACACGGGCCGGGCCGGGCCGGGTCGGGCAGCGGGCCGGGCCGGGCAATCTGGTCTCTGGTAACGTTATCAAGTGTTGATTGAGTCAGTATGTTTATTGGCCCTTTATTAAAAATTAAATATATTTGATATATTTTTACTTGAAAAAGACATAATATTATTTGAGATATTGTTATCAATTGTCATGGAAGGTAGAGAGGCTTGTCCTATAAAAATATATAATTCACAATATATTTAAATTGAAGGAGCATATAAGCTTGAAGTACCTCTAATAGTTTGAGGATTTATTGCACTTTGTGTAATAGATGTATGACCTATTGAAAAAAATAATATTCAGATAATATTTTAATAAAGATCACTAGGTGAAGGTGTATATAAGCTTGAAGTACCTCTAATAGTTTGAGGATTTATTGCACTTTGTGTAATAGATGTATGACCCATTGAAAAAATTAAATTTTAGATAATATTTTAATAAAGATTACTAGGTGAAGGTGTATATAAGCTTGAAGTACCTCTAGAGGATTTATTGCACTTTGTGTAATAGATGTATGATCTATTGAAAAAAATTAAATTTCAGATAATATTTTAATAAAGATTACTAGGTGAAGGTGTATATAAGCTTGAAGTACCTCTAATAGTTTGAGGATTTATTGCACTTTGTGTAATAGATGTATGACCTATTGAAAAAAATTAAATTTCAGATAATATTTTAATAAAGATTACTAGGTGAAGGTGTATATAAGCTTGAAGTACCTCTAATAGTTTGAGGATTTATTGAATTTGCTCGTACATGATTTATTAAACCTAAAATAGTTCATCTAACGACTAAACTATTTACTTACAGGAAATATTTTCCATGTTAAGTGTTTCCAGTGGTGACCTAGAAACTACTAGTGATGTAGGTGCTTCATTGGATTGATTTGTATACAAGTCTCATTTGTATTTATTTTGGAATAGGCTAAATACACCATAAGAAAAAATCATTATAAATATACTTTTGTGAGGAATATCTGAGTGTTCTTGGGTTATATGGAAATCATGGTTTTGGTATATGCCTCGTTTGGCATTTCTTTGTTCGGCACTTAAAATAAAGTTGGAATTTTTTCCCAACTTTAGCTTGGGTATATTCATATTCCCCTAAGACTAAAATTGGGTTTTTATTTTGAGTTAATTTGAATTCGATGGGCATATCAAATATAACAGTGAAAATTGGAGCTGTGGTTTGTGCTATATATATAAAAATATATTAAATATTAATAAGACATACTAAGACTAAAATTGGGTTTTTATTTTGAGTTAATTTGAATTCGATGGGCATATCAAATATAACAGTGAAAATTGGAGCTGTGGTTTGGGCTATATATATAAAAATATATTAAATATTAATAAGGCGTAATTGTATTGTATTTAAAATGCATACTTTTAATGTAGTTAAAAATATTGAAGTAATTTTGCTTAATAAGACATAATTGTATTGTATTTAAAATGCATACTTTTAATGTAGTTAAAAATATTGAAGTAATTTTGCCCTAAACACATTTAAAAAGAGATATTTTGATATGATAACTGAGAAATTTTGACAGATAAACTTACAGCAGTTCAATTTGAAATCTTAAATGTATAGTAATCATAAATCAATATCCCAGAGTTTTTAAATTTGTATCAAAAGCAACACAAAAATATAATAAATAAAATTAAATATTAATAAGACATAATTGTAAAATAATGAAAATGCATACTTTTAATGTAGTTAAGAATATCGTAAGTAATTTTGCCCTAAACACATTCAAAAAGAGATATTTTGATTTTGATGAGAAATTTTAACAGATAAACTTACACCAGTTCAATTTGAAATTTGTCGCTTCGAAAAAGTCTCACGATGGCATTATACCGGTTGCCCCAAAACGCAAACTCTACTCCAAGATATATGAGGTTAAAATAACAATTCAGGCATAAATTAGCCAAAAAATTAACAAAATTAGAAGAAAAAATGTCAAATTATAAAAATATGCGAGGTTAATTGCGATGGTTGTGGAAGAGATATAAAGTAACGGAAGGAGTATCTACAGCGAAATGGGAAGAAAAAATAAACGGTCCTTTTTAAAAGCTATAATATAAAACGGCTTTTTCCCATTAGTGTGCAGGAATATAATAATAAGTGGCAATTCAAAATCATAGACTAATAATAACAAGTCTATGTTTAAAATAAAATATAGATCAACATTGTGCATGCACACCTCAATGAAAACGGTGCCCTATCAACTCGCCGAAAACAATCTCGCCGAAAAATAATGTCCCCCAGCTAAAAAAAGGTCCCCAAGCTTATTAACCCTAACCCATCAACCAATCACAAATTTGGGGACATTTTTTAGCTGGGGGACATTATTTTCGGCGAGATTGTTTTCGGCGAGTTGACGGGCCACCAATGAAAATGAAAACATATGCCTATTTTTGAATTATTAATTAAAGCTAAATTAGAAAATATCACACAATTCAAACCTATTGGTAATGATTTTAGGTGGTTTTTAAAGGTAAATCAAAGTCTGAATATCATGGTTATATAAAAATTAGCTAAAATGTCAAAATTGTGGGGAAGAAAGCACCCAATGGATCTATATAACAGTTGAAGTTATTAACAACTCTACCATTACAATTTCATTAGGATCATTCTAGTGTAAAAGGCAGCAGGGGGAAAGCTAACCTTGTTGTTAAATGCAAGTTTTGTTCTAGGGAAAATACAATAAGTACCATATTATTTAATGTTTAATTGTAAATAATTAGGCATAATAAAGGATTCAATCAGATGCTATAGTAATGATGGTGAACAATTTGCAAGTATTATAGAATTTGAATGCAGAGGAACTGAACCAATTGATTTTTCCCCAAGGGTAATTTATTTACTAAAATTTGCTTGAAAAATGTTTAATTTTATTACAAGGGGGGATTTGAAGCAAAGAGTAGTATTAGTGATAATATTTTTAAAGATATATCTCTGCAAGAGAAGGTAATGCTTTTTTAATAATATATATTTATATATCTGTAGGAATGGGTTGATTATGACGAAGATGGTGGAGAAGCTGTTGGAATATATAATTTAGACCATAAGTTTCATAAAATAAAATAAATGCTACATGATAGCTTGTTTTAGATTTGACAAAATATTTTTAGTCAGTTATAGTAATTAATTGAAAGAATTTGGCTTAACTATAAATCATTAAAATTTTTAATATTAGAACCTTATTTTGAATGCTTCATTTATTGTTAATATCAATCAAGACACCATAGTGTATTTTTGAAATTTATGAAGACATAAAGCAGAAATATTAGTTTTTTAGATACAAATCTTTATTAAGATTAAAAACCTCTTGTGTCAACCCCCAAATTAATTAAATTTTACTATAAAAAAAGAGAATTGTGTATTTTTAAATAAATTACTATTTACTGCTTTGAAGTTTTATTATCTCTCTTGCCAATAATAGGCCTTCCCAAAACTTTAAAATTTTGAGATTATATTTAAAAGCCTTTTGCATAGTAGTTGGTATTCTACACTGAAAACAATGGCATAATTAGCATTTTTCCCTTTGGCAATGGCTATCAAAAAATTTTCCTATTGCCAAATGTTTTAACAGTCAGCTATTCCTTTCTGTAACTTCTCTCAACATTTGGTTGAACTCGTATCTTAAGTCTATATCATTAATTCCCCAAATATTATGTCTTCCCTCTTTCGCTTAGCTTCGACTTTTGCATGAGCAAGCAAAATTAGAGACCTGGCCTTTTTAGTGCAACAGGCCTCTTAAGGTAATTGAGACCGCCCGTTACAAATAGCCCTAACCCGTTTCGGGCCCATCAAAATAATAAATCAAGGCCCGGGCCCAGCCGCTAGTTTTTTTTTACAAAACTTGAGCCTGGACCAAACCAGTATACAAAATATTTTTGCTTTTTTTCATGATTGTATTTTTTTAATGAAATATTTAAACAATTAATATTGAATTAGCGTACTTTACTGTTTATAGATCTCTAAAGGATATGATTGGACTAAACCACGTCCTTATATTGTCCCTAATTAAACATAAGGGGGGGGGCCTGATGACGCGCGAAGCGAAAAAAAGTGAAGTTAATTTTTGGGCTAATTTATCAAACTCTTCATTTTTTTCATTAATATTTTTATATTTATCATATATTAATGGTATTCATTGATTAAATCTTAATTAATCTATAAACCTATAAAATTATATAAAAAATACATATATATCAAATTCAATTTTTTAACCATCGCGCGAAGAATTTGTATCTTATTTTCGTTCGCTTTTTGCCGCGGGCGAAAATAATCGTCTGCGGTTTCACTATGAACGCCTCCCATTTACAATTGTTATTTTCGTGATATATAAGATAAATTTCACGAAAAGATATTAAAAAAATGAAGAGTTTGACAAATTAGATAAAAAATTCACTTCGCTTTTTTTCGCTTCGCGCGTCATCACGAACGCCGCGTAATAACGGAAATGCGCATTATGAATCAATGAGTAAAAATAAAAATAATAATTCTCTTTTTATAGTTAAAAAAAACATTGAATAACACTGGTCAGAAAATAGTAGACTTATAAAATCGATCGGCAAACTGTTTGCTAAAGTTTTTTCTTAAATATATTTTTAATTTTTTCCCTATACGTCAAGTTTTAAATATTTGCTGTCAAACTTAAAAACAGCGATTTTGGCGTTTTTCAAACGTCAATAACTTGCAAATTAGTTAGTAAAATTTTGATTTAATAGATTTAGTTTATAAATAAAGGGGAGAGGAAACCATTACAATTTTTTTTATCCTTATCCCTATTCTTTACATTGTCTGCCCTAGCCGATTTTATAGGCTCTAGCTTAGTTACTTTATGAACAATTCATACTGTTTTTTTATACAAATAAATAATTTTTAAACAACATCAACTTGTTTTTAATAGTGCGGGCCTGATGGGGCGCAATTTTTGGGTCTTCTGCTGTCTGGGTGCTGGCCGAAAAATAACTTTGTGCGGGTATAGGCTGGGTCTGGCCCTAAAATTTCGGTCCATGTTGGTAGAGCCCTGCAAAATAGCAATTCTTCGGCCCGAGCCCGACACTTTTTATATTATTTTGCCCAAGCCTGAAATTTTTTTACTTAGGCCCGACCCGAGCCTGGCCCGACTTTTTTGAAATGTAAATTTATAAAAAAATCTATTCAGAATACTCACCCGCACCCTTCATTTAACATAAAAATATTTTGTCTCCTTTAAATAGCCTACTCAACAAGATTAGTAAAAAGTTTAAAAAAATATTTTAGCTAGATTTCGCCCCTGGCGAATAATTTGATGGGGCAATTTTTATAAATTGCTAAATTTGATTGTGGCCGATGCTTACTATTTATTCATATAAGTTTTAAAGGTGAACTTTTGTTATTGACTACATTGTTTTTCAAAATCGCACGAAATTCCGACATAATATACTTCCTTTTTTCAAATAAAACCATTTAGAAATGCATTCTAGCTTTGTACTCACTTACTTTTTCTCCTATGGTGTTTAGTTCATAAAAAATATATGAAATAATAACACCATTTGTTTTGTATAATATAATAAGCAATGTTTAAAAAAGGTTTAACCTTGATTTTAAATTTTGTGTAAATCTTGTGGAAAATGGAATTTGCCGAAAGGCTGATCCAAACAGTACACGTCCTAGTCAGGCAGGTAAGTAGTATGATTATAGTGTTATATTAACCTTGGTTTATGTTGTTCATTAACGCTTATGTGTAAGATTGAAGCATTAAAATTGCGCACCATAAATGCTTTCACACTTCAACTTTTGTAGACAGTTGATCTAATTAATATAACTATAAAATTCCTGTCCTTCCTTAAATTAAACCTTAAGAACCTAAAATAAAAGATTAAAGTATATTTACATGTATTATAGCGTCGATTGGTTCAATTTAAAAGAAGGGATCGGAGGTGCATCAAAAAAGATTAATACAGAAGCTAGTACTAAGGAGCACTTTTAAACGAGAGTATAAGGAAGGAACACGAATAAAGGCAAAATCTTATATATAAAAATGAAACTACGTATGTATATATATATATATGCCGCCACCAATTTTGGAGAACTACCTGACCGATTTGGCTCGAAATTTCACAGTTTATTCCCCAAACTCCGGAACATGTTTTAAGATTTGTTCGAGCCAAATCGGTCCTGTAGTTTTCGAGAACGGTTTGGTGCCTGATTCTCAACTTTTGTAAAAACTACCAGATCGATTTGGCTCAAAATTTCACAGTTTATTCCTGACACTCCGGAGCATTTTTTAAGATTTGTTCGAGCCAAATCGGTCCATTAGTTTTCGAGAACGGTTAAGGGTGACAACATAAAATTTATCAATTAAACCTGAAATAAATAAAATTTCTTTCATTCTTGGATAATTTTAATTCTTTTTTCCATGGCTTAAAAGGTAATTATGAGATTGTATATATATTTTTTAAAAAGATTTCTAACGTCAGTTTTTTATATGTTCAAACTTCATTTTCAGTTAAAGTTACATACTATGATACATCGATCTTAGCTTTCCCTGGTACACTATCGTGTCTAAACCTAACAAGGGGCTTCGAGAATGTAAAAGCTACAAGTTTAAAAGTTTCTAGAATAAATATATTCTCTACACTTATTTGATTAGCGTTAAAATTAATAAGTTTTACAATACCCAATTAATATAATTGAAAATATTTCTAATTATCAAATATGAAAATAACGTATAAAGGCCTTTAATCAAGGTTTTTTTAAATCCCGATAACAGAGCAATTAATAGATTTCTAATATGTTTTGTAGTTTCAACGATGAATTCTTAATATTATTACATGTTTAAATGTTTCTACATGTCACTTTGCATAATGGTCAAAATATTTTTAATGTATTTTGTAGTTCTAAAGATGAAGTCTTAATATAGCCTATGATAAAATAAATCCTCTAAATTATGCTTTTCCAGATGTTCAAATCGAAGGACCGTGGGGTGGAGAGGAGGGATGGTCGGCGCATTACGGATTTATTTTCATCGTTTATGTAAGTGTCTAAAAATATATAAAATCAACAAATCCTCTAAATAATTTTTATCCAGATCTTCCAATCGAAGGACGGTGAGGTGGAGAGGAGGGTTGGCGGGTTATAAACGGATCAGGGATTTGTTTTAGTTAAGTATATTAACACATTATTTAATTATGTTTAATTATGTTGTTATCAATATAAAAATTTTAAATTTATATTTTGGAAATTGCTGGCCGGCATTCCATTTTTTATTTAAAATTATAAGATCCTGACTCGAAATTAGAAGATGTTATAAAATACATAACTAACGAATGTACATATAGCAAAACAACGTTTGCCGGGTAAGCTAGTAATTATATAAATCGGAATATATGATGCGGTCGCAACAAAAATGATATTAAATAAAGGGCAAAAGGAAGAGAAACGAGCAAAAAAGTGGTTCTTCTGTTTTCACATTGAAATAAATCATAAAAGATCCTTAACTGTTAGCATAGACTACAACGCCATGGCGTAGCCAGGGGGGGCAGCTGCCCCCCCCCCCCCAATTACGAGAGGAAAAAATTTTTCAATGCAAAAACCCTGAAAAATTAAAAAAAAATTATGTTTGCCCCCCCCCCTAATTAAACTTTTAAACGTTTTGCCCCCCCCCCCCCCTAATCCAAAACCTGGCTACGCCCATGTACAACGCTAACTAAGTGTGTTGTTTTTCCGCCATTATTAAGTGTCCACAAATAAGGAAATATATAGATTATAATGATTTGGTTAATTAAAATGTTCATTAAACGTAATGCCTTTAAGTACGAAACAAAGGGATTGGGATTCTGGACTAGCAGGCGCGTAGCCAAGGGGGCAGAAAGCGGGACTTTTCTACCCTTGACCAAAATTTGAAATTTTTTTTGATTAATAATTAGATTAAATGGGTTGAAATAAGTTTAGTTGCATAAAAGATTTAGAGACACTTATAAAAGCCTGGAAACATAATATATACATTCAATTTTTCGAATTTAGTTTTCGACTAAAAGCTTGCACCCCACCATTACAATTTTCCACCATTGATTGTAAATTATGAAAAACTTATATTTTTTTAAACTAGACACCGTTCATTTAGCTGTACTAAAAAATGTCAAGTAAACATTTTGAGTGAGTGACTGTATAATTTTGCTTATTAGTGAGAATTTTTTCAGATCAAACTCAAATAATTTTGGTGTGATATCCTCCACCCCTTACGCCCAACCCCCTTACGTGTGTGCTATCCAAAAATTTATATATTCGTCCCCCCCCACACATACACACATACGCCTAAATTTTACTCCTGTTTATGATGAGTCACGATTGTTAGTATCTTTATGATATAAATAGATACGATTTTTATTACCCCTTTTTAGCGATTATTATTGCCTCACATACACAGATTTTTTTTGAGTAATGATTATTCGGAAAAATGTAAAACGAAAATAAATATATTTTATCGCGTTCCTTTTCTCGCGGATCTTTGCGGAAATCAAATTTAATAAATAAATTAATTTATGGGTATACTTTGCAATATCAACTATTCCGAATTCAGCAATCTCAAATTCGACACTTTGATTTTCGCCATTATTTAATTTTACCTAAATGATAATATTTTTTGCCAGTTGAATAAATTGCATCCTTTTTTAAGGTATAAAAGCGATAGTAAATGCTCTGATTAATGAAGCGAAGAGATTTTTCCAAAGCTGGTTATAAAACGCTGTGAAGTTTCGCATATATTGTACGCGAAGTTTATTTTTGTTACATTATACATAAAAGTGTCGAATTTTTTTTTGAATTTTCCTCCTCTTTGAGAAAATCCTGGCTACGCGCCTGTGGACTAGTATAGCGCTCTGTTGATTACCTCTTATCGAGCAGCGATTATAGTCAGCATTACAACCTTAGGTATCTCTCGTTTGATGGTTTTGGTCACGAGTGGCTTAAAGCCTTTCAAGCAAACTTTTGGGAATGCTGCTCGACGACTTTGAGCTTACATGTTTCTAAGCTTTAAGGTTGGGAATTAGCTACACCAACGACTTTTCTTGTCTGAACTGTCTTATCCTAGTAGACGACTATAACAGGCATCCTCTACACTACCTTGCAAGCAAATTTAAATATATTAGGCACAATAGAGCCTATTCATTGTCTGCCCTTAAAAAGGCAAAAGTTCCTTCAATCCTTGAGCCTTCGGGTTCCTTCTCTGGAAGATAGGATGCGCCCCGACGGTCCTTCTCTAGTCCCCTGACAAAGTGACCTAGCCTCAAATGAAATTTAACTTGTATCGACCTTTTGCCACTGCAGAGGGGCGTAAAAAGACAAAATATTCTGACTTTTTGGCATTCAATATTTTTATAGCTGTTGTTGCCACATGCTCTGGTTCCTTCTTAGGCCATGGATTTATTTAAAGAAATTGCAAAACGTTCTCCAAAATCTAAATTTTCCACTCAGGCAACAATTTGGGATCCTTATTGTACGATACAACCATGATACAACTTTAAATCCTTCGCCGACTTTTGGCTTATTTTAAACGACAATGCAATGATATAGATTTTTGAATTTAACCATTAGGCCTTTTTGTTTAAGCTTGTATATATAACTTTGTTATCATAAAAGTAAACTCTTTATCTAAAAAAAGAAGTTGAGACATGCTGCCATAGCTAATACTTATAAATTATTACATAGAAGTAATAGGTGCTCAGTTTTACCGATATTAAAAAAAAATAAATTTTGGATCTATGTTTTAGTTCATGGAAGCGCAATTAGGCTATATGTGTTATATAATGCAAAAATATTTTAAATAAGCAAAACAAACATTTTTGCCCTTAACGTGCTTTGCAAATTACATAATTTAACTAGTGTCTTAAGTGTTAGTTAACTTATTTCATTGGAAATGCGAGTTTTGAAGGTCGGTCGGAAACAAAGTAATTGATATTTACAATTTGATAAGGAACACATCTTTATTCATGTATGGTGTGGTGATTTTAATCTCTTAGAGTTAACAAAATTTTCAATTTACATGTTTTGTGTCGTTGTAAGTGCCTAACTTGGATAAAATAATTTCTAAATACATAGGTTGATTTGATTTAATTATATTTTTTTATGTTCTTTTATAAATATACGATAAAAATATTTAGTATGCCATTGATAGTTAGCCTTGAAAAACATATTGCTATTTTAATTGTTAATCCCAAATGAATTAAGACTATATAAAATATAATCTTAATTATTCTATCATGATCTTCTGATTTTTTGAGCAAATAAAATATTGTTTTACAAAAGTAATTGCAAAATAATATTAAGTTCAATGACATTAAAAGAGTATGATATGAGGCTTATATGTCTAGAAAATGATCTTTCAAAAGCTAAGCAAAAATAATAAGTTGGTAAATTAGAGTAGGAACATGACTAAATTTTTATGAAAACAACGTCGTAGATTATATTAATTTTATTGCGTGTTCGTCTGAATTCGCTATAAACATAATAATTAAGATTTTTTAATTAATATTGTGAAGTCTATAATATTAAAACAATGATTTTTTCCTTTTTGTGAAGCAAACTTTGCCTACACTTTTGCCTAAGTAAGTGTAAATATAGTGCTTTATTTACAACAGTCAATTTTTATATCTATATTTTTAAAATAGGCACCAGGGGTTCTTGCGCAATATATAATCAAATTAATTTAAGTATATACAACTAAATGCACCATGAATTATAATTAATTTTTGTAAAGTTAAACTGGTAATACAAGATGATCTCTGCCGTAAAGTCTAGAATCAATAGTGATCCAAGTAAGGGATTTGGCTCCTTTTGTTCTGGTGCAATTGATCATGTAATGACTGTAAGGTGACGTATCTCTGAATCGTATTTTACTGTAATCGACCCTCTAAACAAAGAAATAAAAGCATTTTCATTGTGTCGTTATGTATACTCAACTCCATGCATTACGAAAAATGAATTTTATTAACCTTTTGCTTGAAATTGCAATATTTTTTAAATCAAATAAGTCCTAAAAATTTTCAAATATAAATTTAATATTTTGTTCTTAGCATTTATTAAGAAAACCAAATTTTAGCTTCTATGTCAGAGATTAATTGGTGTGCATTATGTTTGTATATATTCACAAACCTAAATTAGAGGTCATTCCATGGCCAATCAATTGTCGTATCCTTTTGCGTTTGTCGTTTTATTAAAATTTGCCTCTGAATTCTGATTATTGAGTAAGAAATTTATGATTATAAAATATTGTTTTTTTCGTAAATCTAAGATTAGATTAGATTTAAACTCTCATATTTTTGACGGAAATTAATAGATCTTTAAAACCAAAAGTGATCGAATTTTTTTCCCTAGTATTCCGTTTTTTGGTTTTTACGAATAAATTTCTGGTTAATTTATCAATTTTTCCATTATTTTTGATAGTTTACTTTTACTATAATATAATTTTGCAAAATTTATTACCTTTAGGAAGTTTTTAGTATGTTTAAATTGTATGTATTCTTGATTTTATCTCATATAAAACACGTAACCGTAACCGTGTATTTTTCGAAGAGTTGTGATTTAAATTTGATTGTATAGTATTATCTTATTGGTTAAGATAAAAAAATAATTAAATGAGGACCCACTAACATAGTCTTCCTGAATATAGATTGTGTTTAAATTCCACATAAGCATTTCCAACAATGCTCAACTAATTCGCATTTCTATAGATTGAGGTCATTTCATATAGGCCACTCGCTTTTAATCATATTCGTTACACGAGCGCAGTGTAATTATACTGGATTATTTTCAATAAAATCACATATTAAGCAACCTTATAATTATAATAAAACAGAATATATAGTTGATTAAAACATCCATATGAGTTTAGTTTTTGAAGCAATAACTAACGCCACATTTTTAAAAAATTTCGAGTGCTTATTTAGTCCTTTGTGATTTGTTAAATTTTTCTTATATGCCTGTATTGTGTATAGGTATTTGATGCTAGTTCAAATTATTTAGGCAACATTAAAAACAAGGAATGATTCTTTTTGAGTTTTTTTTTCGTTAGATGTGCTTTATTTAAAAGATTTTTAGCCAAGTAATTGATTTTTATCAATCTACTAATCCACTTCTCTTAATATGTTTTTAATTGCAGAGCAAAATCTCGATTCCTTCATAGCCGATGTGAAATATTATAAAATGCTTTATTATTTATATCGCGATAATTAAAACAATTTAATTTTTTATTATTTAAAATTTTAAAGACCTCACAACTAGCAAGTTTTGATTTTTAACAAACACAAATATTTATCGATTCAGTCATGCAAATTTATCAGAGTCAATTATCGATTTTATTTATTGATTAGGTAATTCCCCATTATCTAAAATCACTCTATAACTTTAAACATCTCCCCTCCGAGGCTTGGTAACACATTATTGGCCCGTGTACCGCAAAATAAAAAATTTAACTAGTGGGAGTAGAAGAGTTCAGTCTACTATTATAACACCTAAATGTCAAGGTTAAAGGGAAAATTGTGAACCCTTAATGAACCAACAAAACATCACTGCATTAAGAGCTACGTTAGATTATTGATTCTTTTTGGTTAGCATCGCATAATAACAATAAATATGAAGGATTTTACATGGGCTTAGCCAGGATTGGATTTAAAGGGGGGGGGCAATAATGATATAGGGAGGGGCAAAATGATAATTTTAAGTAAGTTTAGCCATAATTATATTAAATTTTGAAGAATTATCGGATTTAGAGGGGGTTAGCTGCCTCTCCCTACCACCCCGTGGCTATGCCTATGGATTGTTAAGCATAATAATAGTTATTTAAATGAATCATAAATTTGCACTAATGCATATATTTCATCAATAAATTAGGTCTTTAGCTAATAACTTTAAAACATGAATTTAGTTAACGCAGATTTCACCGTTTTAGTAGATGATTAAAAAATTATTCATAAAATTATGTTTCAATAAGCGAAATTTGGGTTGGTTTTTTAAACTAATCCAAGCCAAAAATTTTTAAAGATACATACGAATTGGTCTTATTCTAGCTTAAACTAAGGCTGAGGGGTTGGCTAGAATAAACTAACTGGCCGGCTAATCTTTAGTGTTTGTTTAAAATATTATAACAACATCCGGCGCCCTAATTATTTCTTTTAACATACATTACACATACACTACCAAATCTATCTTTTGCATTAGGAGCCCTAAGCGCCCCGCCTTAATTACGACAAATTAAACTTATTTTAATTAAAAACTGCAAAAAAACTTAGCTAAAAATTGTACATAGCTCGAATATTGGAAGTTAGAACAGCGTCAAACCCCGAGGTCGCCCAATATTGGCAATAGACTCTATTATTACTGCTTACGAACAATTTCCAATTCTTCGACTGTTTACTTATTCTATACTATTTACGTTTGCAAATCGCTATTTTCAAATTCATGATTTAAAAATAACAAGGTAAGAATCTGGATTTTTGCCTAATACTTTAATTACATTTGTTTTCTGACTAGGTTTTACAATAATAATGTTTGTGTAGTCGGCAATAAGTATCCTAAAAGTTTAAAGATTTCATTTTTTGATTTTGTTTCTGAGCTTAATTTGAAATTTTTACATGTTTAATAAAGGAGCTAGTTCATGGTTATATTGAATAAAATATTAATAAATGTTAGCTATACAAGTGAAAAAGTGTTGAACATATTGTAGGCATCGATTTTTAAATGGCCTTTAATACGATCTAGTAACACCATTTTGACGGGACTTTTTGAATAAGCAAAACCATAGAAAATTAAAAAATCTTGAATATTGTTGATCGGAGGCATTTATCTGGAAATTAAAAATGTTCTACAACATTGACAACATAGCCGAATAGCACCCACTTAAAGAATTTCATCGTTTGCTATTATTCCATTCAACAATTAATTTAATAACACTACTATACTACCATAGGTTTTTTATATCATAGTTAATAAGTTCGGACAATAAATTTTACACTGTAAAAATGAAAAAAGTTTTAATTTATCTTAAAATTTTAACCACTAAATTATGTTTGTTTGTTTTTATAAAATCGGGTACATTTTTATTTGACTTTTGACAATATTTTATTGAGTTTTTAAATTTTACATTATTGCCCGAATACCCTTCAACCACTGCCTATTGCAGCAAGCCAAAACCTTGTATATAAATAATTTTAGAAAAATTTAGTAAGGAAAAACTTGGAAAACAATTAAGAAATAGTTTGTTTCTTAGGGCCATTGGCCATATACGAACCCAACAATATAACAAAACATGAGTGATACCAGAACATCGGAGACGCCCGTAAAAGCGTACGAATGGCAAGGCGATAAAATCAAGCGAAACGAATTTACTGATCGTGTTAATCATTTTCTTACGCAAAGTGGGGACTCTGATGGATTACAAGAAGTCCAGAAAAAAGTCCCTGATAAAGTATGATAATTCTCACACCTTCCTTTAGCAGTTTCAAACCAAAGATTAAGTGTTATGGGAATGAAAAGATTTTTAATTTATTTTATCCTGTTCTAAAATGCTATTTATGATTTATTTTTTTGGCTAGATATATTTAATCAATGTTATGGTAGGGTGAAAGTGTAGTAAAGATTGACAATTGTCTCGTGATATTATGAAAGTTTCATGATTTGAATTTTAAAACAATACGCTCTCAGAAACATGATAATAGGGCCTAAAATAACATTTGAGATTTTTCCACAAAATACAATCATTACTTTGAAAAGCTTGAAATTGACAATTTAGTATGAAAAAACTTTTGAGATTTATCAGTTTTGTTATACACATATAAAATATTAAAAACATCAGAATCTCGACGGAGATCCAAGATTAAGTTTGCATTTTATTCATTACGCTTAGGACGAGGTGATAGCCATGATTAAAAAAACGATTTCCAAACCTAACCCATACGAAAAATTCGTGAGCGAAAATCTATATAATCAACCCACGCATTTACACGCGGGTCGTGAAGATTATTGGAATGATAAGGCACCCGTCGATGAAAAAGTTATAAGCGCAATTCCTTCAGATCCCAGGCCCGAGCCTTGGACCAAACCCCAAACCCTACCAGGACCCAGCTCAGAATCTGGCAATTGGTATGCCCCAAAGCCACTTGTGCCTTCATTTGGGAACCCGGACCAGCAAAAAGCGTTTGAAGAAGAAGTTGATTACGATAGCCCTTCTTACTACAAAAATTTACAAAGCCCGACTAGGCCAGATATTAAGCTTCCAAACGAAGGAGGATCGCTTGATAAAAAAGTCGCAGGTTTTGAGCACAACCAACTTGAAAATAAATTTTTTTCACTTTTTTGATAAAAAATTAGGTATGTTAATATATATTGAACCAATTTACATGAAGAAATATTTTAAGCTGAGCTTATAGCTAAATAAATTAGCCAGCTGATAACTTCATCATCAATTGATATAAAGAAGTTGAGCATAAATAAGCTCTGAAGGTTCATTTTATTCGCGAGGGGTTTAAAATTCCTTTCGGACATACTTTAATGCAGTTGTGCCTTTAAAAATTAAAAAACCTTTCCACCTTTCAGTTGGAATTAGAGGGGGGCAAATATGATTTAGGGAGGGGCAAAATGAACATTTTTGAAATTTCAGCCATAATTTTAATATATTTTAACAAATTTTTGGATTTAGAGGGGGGTAGTGGCCTCTCCCTACCCCCCCCCCCCCCCCCCCTCAATCAGGATGATGGAAAAAGCATTATGATAGAAGACCTATTTGGGTTTTGTTATATTAATAGAGCTTTTAAGCAAAACGTTGCCCAACAAATTTTAACTTCCCCTTGCGGCTTTAAGTGTACGTTATAATTAGAAATCAATATGTGGAGCGTTAAAAATAGTCATCTCCCCCTTCCTAGTCCCTCTCTCCGTTCCCCGTTTGTCAATAAAAAATATGCTGATGGCGCATCCCCTATTAAATACGACTTTATCGTTTCTAATATTTTGCAGATGTTAAAATCTCGGGCAGCTCAACTTGGATTTTAAGGTTTAAACGTTAATTTTTCAATACATAATTTAAGAACTCTCTATTTTTCAAAAAAAAATTGTTAAATAAATTTATCAAATGGCATTACCTTAAAGCTGAGGTTATCGCTTTACGCTATTAGCGAACCCGAAATTGGCACGGGGCTCTGTTTATGCGCCGCTATTTTATTTTGTCGATTTACTATGTTTAACGAGCTTAACCTTGATCTTCCCACCCCCTTATTCTTTCTCTCTCTCTCTCTCTGACAGTAGTCAATAAACGGTGCCATCAAGCGGTGTAAGCAGCTAGCTAGCTAAGGTAAATCATAATAAATAGTAACAAAATTAAACGCTCAATTTGGTAAATTTTCCCTTATCAACCAACCGCTAACACCTAGCACCTCTCTCTTGCTTCGATAGCGTTAAAGCAAAATAATAAAAAAAAAAGTTTCAAATTTGCGAATCGAAATAAAAGCTATTAAGGAACGCGGCCCTCAGGGGACCTTAGGTGCGATTATTTTTTTGGAGTTATAATAGATTTTGATGAATCATTTGGCATACTCACTCACCACGTAATCCCCTCTCCTTCCCCTCTTTAAAAATATAATCTTTACTTTTATCCAAATTTTTTCGGTTTAGAAAATAACCAATATTCGCGCGAAAATCAACGAACCATTCCCATCGATTTTGACAACTTTCACGATTCCAATTACGAAAATCAGCGAGAATACGAAGAAATCCCACGACAAGGCCAAAATATGATTAGGAGACAATATTCGGATGCGTACGTTTTTATTAATTGCGGCGCAATTCATGCATTTTTACTTTACTAAATAATGTATTCTTATTATGAGTTGCAAAGCATTTAAACCTAGATACAAAGAAAAACATTTCAAACTGCAAGACACTGTAGTCACATATTTGTAACATTTTTCAGGTTCAGTCCTTTAACATTTTTAAATAATCCCGATGGCTATAAGGTGCAATTACCGATATGGCCTCGTTAAGAATATTGTTTATATTATTTTTAGTTCACGGTCATCTTTTAAGGCATGTTAAATATTCCTAATAAATAGGTTTTAAATTAATTTTAAGATTAACTTTCCACCCCCATTATATCGGTTTTAAGTAAATCTAAGTTCGGACTACAGGTGGAAACATTCACTTTGAATGATCTTGCAAAATTCCTTATGTTGATTATATTTAATTTCCATCTCTATTAATTTCATACAGAATTAAATTCCAATACAATTTAAAACCATCGATTTGAGTATTTATTTGGTCGATATCTAGATCACCAATGCATGGTAATACCTCACTAATTACCCCTTATCAAAAATGATTAATTTTACCCAAACTTACGTTTTTGAAGGAAGTTATGGTGTGAAAAGACAATATTTTAGGTTCATGAAAAATTGAAACTTGTATTTTCGTATTTTAAACATGTTTAAAATGTTAGTTTACCAACACAAGATATCCATTTTACAATTTACTTCAACTATCCCTTCTTCCCATTACCAATTCTGATTAACGTCATGCATAATTTTTTGTTAACTAATTACTTATATGCATTAGGAAAATGCAAGATAAAAAAATCTCGATACCTAGCCTATTATCAGGTATTGAATGTTAAATTGAAAAATCTTTAAAAATCACTCTTCAATTTGATCAAAAATATAAATCAGAACACTGCAACAAAATGGGAGGCGTCGGCGTCAAATTTGGGGATGGTTATTAATAAATTTTTTAATATACGAGGAGAGCCTCTAGTAAAGGACGTTTCAAAACGTTAAAAAATAAGAGTCCATAAAAATTATAAATCATTTATAACTTCCATCAATTATTTTTCAAAATAGTATCTTAAATTCGAAAGTGAACATCGTTTAAATTACAATTTTGGACTGTGCCGTTGTTATAATTTATAAAACATAATCTTTATCGTGATTTTACACTACGAAGCAACCTTGTAACAGACGCAAGGTCACTCTAGCGACTCGCGTTTATCTTTCATTCCTTCCTCCTTCGTGACACGCTTAAATAAGTTTTTCCCATTAAAAAAATCTTATGAGAAAAGAATAAAAATTTACAATTATTGCAACTTTTTTGCTAAAAGTTGAGAGTTTAGACTATGATTGACCTTTTTGGTGTTCACTTAGGTTAAGATTAATGTCTTTGACCAGTGTAAACACGAGCACGACGAAACGCAATTTCTTTCCCCTTATATAAGTCAATAAATGTTTCAAACTTAGTTCAGATTCTAGCTATAATGGTATTGATAAGTTCTAAAACAGAGTGGAGTTCAACTTAAACTTAAAATTAAGAAAAATGTATATATTACATTTTAACCTTGCTAATTTTCTCGAGGGTATTATATGAGCCTTAAATTAAGACTTCCCCTCATTTTCAAGGCCCAAATTTACATAAACTGATTTGAATCACATCCCAAAAGCTTTATTAATTTATTTTATCGCCTATTTACGAATAGTTTTTAGCCATTAAACACAAATTTTTTACCAAAATTAATATTTAAAATTGCAGGCGTAGACCGATAATGGGCAATTTGCCCAATCGCATAGAAGCGATGAATATTGAGCAAGGGAAAAATACGTCGGTAGCTCAATACTTTTTGCAAGAAGAGGGGTTGGGTTATCGAAGAGCTACTAGAGAAATGGTTTCTTATGTCAATGAAGAAGAACCAAACAATTATCCATACCCTCTCCAAGGGGGTGGCAGATTAACTCATGGATCAACTGCAGACCAAAACCCTGACAGTAAAATTTTTAAACATTTTAATTGCTATTCATTCGAAATTTTATATTTCCGTTTAATAAATGGTTTGCGGAAATTTTAAATTATTATTTTAAACTCTAATTATGTCATTAAAATAATTTCATAACACTTAAATTTTTATAATGATAGTCTTTGTGACGTTTGTTATAAAATTTTTTTTTTCAATTGTATCAACCTTTTCGTAAATTTCATATAACATAACTCATTTTGCATTATCGCAACAAATTTTTTTGAAACGCCTTCTAAAGGTTTTTTTCGCCTTATAATTGCATAAATACATCAACTTACTTATAAAAGAGTTCCCTTATTTAATATAATTTGGATTTTTTTAGAACATCATTAGGTATATTTTTATCGATGGAAGGGGTAGAGAAATACAGGTTGTTTTGAAATGTCATAATTTATCGGCATCAATTCATTTATAATTGAAGGTCGGTATTTGGTTTTTGCATCATATTTCGTTGTGCTTTATCGATTTTGGAATGCGCCTAAAGGGGTCCTATCCTTCAATAATAAATTACTCATCCATCTTTTTCAAATCTTTACGTAAGGTGTAACAAAGTTTTAACCACCTTTTAATTATCTATCTCCTAATTTATCACTCCAAAAAGGTAATATTATGAGGTAAAAACGCCTTTTTAATTAAAAAATTGAATAATATTCCTTAATTTCCCGAAGGAAATATTTCTAAATCCGCATTTAAAAAATATTTAAATTATGTAATCACTTTAAAATAATTAGTCACATTTTTAGAAAAAAAAATCACGATCTGTCCAAAACAAAATATTAATATTTCACAATTTTTGTAGCTAGATATTAGATCAACTGAAACTAATTTTTCTAACAAAATTTTTGATAGACAATAGGAAAGTTGATTTTAAATTATAAAATTCAATTTTTATTTTTAAAGCTATTCGATCAAAAAAACAACATTATTTTATCTTACTTTTCGACGGGTGCGACTAAATAAATTTATTTTAACATACCCGACTACTAGTTAACTGTGGTATATGTTTATTTAGTTAGCGACCTAGAATGTAAGCCAAAAACTATTTCGACTCTTTTCAAAAAAGTTAATTAATTTTTCTCCACTACACTTACCTTTCGCGACCGCACATACCCTTCCTTACTTTTGCATTTACATTGCAGCTTTCAATCGCCTCACCTTGGCTTGATCAATTTATTTGAACCACAAGGAGTAATTGTCCTCAATAGGAGGAAGGCATAAAATTTATTACTGCTAGAGGTTGTTAGTGTCGTTATCGAACATAAAATAGTAGCGATTAAAATCTGGGACTCAAAATCACAAAGATCATCATAATGATTTACGCTTTGACATTTAACTCCAGCCAATTTTTATTAATTGGCTAGGAAATCAAATTACGTTACTAAATTCTAACATAAGGTCCACCTTAATTCATTACTAAATATAACACCCCTCCCTCTTAATAATCCTGGCCAAGCTCGTGCGCCTAAAACCTACTGTAAATTAGTAAATTTATAATGATAAAATATTAATTTACATTTTATAAAAAATACACTTTTAAAACTTTTAAGTAAATTTATTGCGGGGCATTAACTTTAAATATTTGTGGGGTGCAATTTCGCCCCGACGACACATCTGTTTAAATAGTAGTGACAACAATTATAACTTTGTCGTGTCTCCAATACACATATTATATCTTGAAGCAATCCACTTTTACAAATCGATTAAATTGGAGTGGGGGGGGGCGGAGGGTTATTTGGGCGGAATAGGGGCCTCTTATGCTGATGTATGCATTTCCTAATTGATTTCACCCCCTCCCAACCACTGATTTATTTTAACTACCATTTTTGACATTAATTTATTTTGACTCACGACATTTTCGACCTTACCTCCATATATTGCATTGCCATTATAACTAGAGTGATTGAACAAAAGTTAACTCCAAACCCATTAAATCTGTAAAAAGTCTATTCTGAACATTCTTCGGGTCAAATTCACAATCGGTAGTAAGTTTTAATGTGGAAAGATTGTTTTATAATAATTTTTGCAAGCAGTTTTTGTAGATAAATAACCTTTTTTTTTAATTTTTTTTGCAAGTCATTTATATAAACGCTAAACGGATCATTTTCATCTATATTAAATAAAAATATTATAAAAAAGCTTAATCAATTTTTAATTATAACAATTAAAAATAATTTAATTTCAAAAAATATATAGACTAACCCGATTAAAATTTTATTAAAATTTTATAATTGATTGCAAGGTTTCGCTTCAATTTGGGCAAGTTAAGTTAAAATATCGATTTTTTTAATTGCTATGCAATTTATGGGTAATTGTTATAATTCAATTGTTTGCTTAGGACCTAAACTGTACACAGCCACAATTACCTATTACCACAACTATAACGAGGATTTTCCAGACAAAAATTTGCAGCAAAATACCCGTCTACGACAACCAGATTCTTCTCGAGTATTACCTTTTGCAACAAATGTTTTTAAATATTTTATTGATACATGAGAGTAGCCAAGGGGTGGCAGGGAGGGGCGGCTGCCCCCCTCTAAAGCCAAAAATCCTAATTATGGCTAAAATTTCAAAAAATTACCATTTTGCCCCTCCCTAAATCTTTGTTGCCTCCCTCTAATTCCAATGCTGGCTATTCCCATGCATACGTAAATTAATAATTATCACCTAATACAATTTATATATAATAAATTAAGAAATAAACCCTTTTCCGGATATAACAATTACCAAGTCATAATGGGACTTTTAAAATTCTTCTAGGCATTGAAATAATTGCAGAGAGCAGCAGCCTTTTTGGTCAACTTATATAATTTCTTTTTGTTCTAACTTCATTCTTTTGTTTTTGATGGGCCTTTGCCCAAAATATCCAATTATTTTCTCTCCCACTTATTTAACCATTGGACCCAACGATTTATTAATAAGAATTTTACCTACATTTAAATTATATTTACTTTATAAACCTACATGTTTTAATATCTAGTTGGCAGCATTACCAGACGCAACCCATTCTACAATGAGGTATGACATCTAATTTTCTTATCATACCATTATAATTTTATAAGTTATTTTAACCAACTAACTAAGATCAATAACTTTTCTTATTAATTTTATCTGAATCTATTAATGTTTCAAAACAAATTTTTTATAAAAAGCCCCTAGACAAAATTATTTGTAACAATATCGCTTTAAACCTTATTATTTTTAATTTAAAAAATATATATATCTTGTAATAATTAATTTTAGCGATAGCAGAAACAATACTTCGCCCCAAAATGTCGATTATTATGAACACGATCGTCGTAATAACGCAGCTGATTCATTCAATTACCCAGTTTCTACACCATCCGGTGTCCCTATATATTCATCGACCTATAAAAATAGGAAAGGTTCTAACGGGAAAGATGATACCCGCTATTTGGGATCTTCTGTCGACAGTGGATGTAATCTAATTTTTTAAATTTTGATTTTAATATTTTCTGAAAAAACAAGTGAATACATAAGTCGAGATAATGGATTTAGTTGCAATTGACCAAAAAGCAAATAACAAATTAATGTCTACGAAAATGCATTTGTCGATTAAAATGTGTGCATCTAATCCTAACCCAAACCCTAACCTAAAACCCAGACCTAAAACACTAACCCTAACGTTTTCGTCTCTGTAAACCCCTCTCAAGGAGCATTTTCGTTAATATTCATAGACATTCATAGATATTTGGTCAGTTAAACTTTGGTCGAATGCACCGATACGGAGATTATGTATACAGGGGGTGGGGAATATTTTATGACCGTATCGGTGCATTCGACCAAAGTTTAACTGACCAAATATCTATGAATGTCTACGAATGTCTATAAATATTTAACGAAAATGCTCTTTGAGAGAAGTTTACAGAGACGAAAACGTTAGGGTTAGTGTTTTAGGTCGGGGTTTTAGGTTAGGGTTTGGGTTAGGATTAGATGCACACATTTTAATCGACAAATGTATTTTCGTAGACATTTATTTGTTATTTGCTCTTTGGTCAATTGCAACTGAATCTTTTATGACTATTCTTTACAAGTCTCATATTTGTGTGATATTAAAATTTGTTTGCGGGATTATATAATTATAGTTTTAAAAGATTTGATATTTCAATGTTATTTCAAAAACTGTTTAGATTAAACTTTGTTAAAATTAAAATAAAACATCACACTAATTAATTCTACTTTAATATGTATGGTTATCTAGCTATTAACTTTAGAATCGTTTTTTAAACTATGTCAAGTTAACGATATGTTATAATTATTGATTATGATGCATGATTTGGAAAATGATATAAATTCAGAAAAAACCCACGCATGCATCTTAAATTTTTAACTACTGGGGCACTTTAAAAAATTTTAATTTAAATGTATTAAATTAATTAAAAAATCAGGGCATTACTAGGGTAAGGCTTTAACTAATATTGAGTTAATATTTCTTAATACGGACACACAGTTTTTTTTCATCTATATAAAATTTTACTATTGTAAAAGTATAAATGTTTTACATATGTTCCTAGTAACTTTTCGCAGTTTATTAGGGTTGAAATTTAAGAATAAAATTTAGCGTGCAAACTTCCTATATTCAACCTAACAAGAATTTAAAAGACCGATAAACATCTATGGCTAGTCCGTATTACACACAAAAAATCATTTGTTAAGCAAAATCAATAATTATCAATATAACTAAGCACCTAAAATATAATAACAAAAATATGATATTGCAAATTTTGAAGATGACCAAGGGGGTCGATGGAATTTAAGTCCTCCCCTTTCACCCGGCTCGGATTCTACCTCACCAGTGAGAACTGTTTCCACTGACCCTAATGCTTTACACCATTACTATTCGGACGGTAAAGTGGTCTATCATGACATGTATGGTCCCGTAAAGTACGGGCAAGCCGGGGCTAATCGCAATGGCGATAGAAGTTATCTCGTCCGCAAAGATAGGCCTTTGGATCAATCGAGATCTTTTGAATCAACCGTCCCCGAAAGAACAGGCGGTGATCGGGGTGGAATTGATAGAGGAGGAGTAGCTTATGCCTCACGTAAATCTATCATAATTTCGGAAATTTGGCCCTTTATTTTTTTCATATATGATTTATAAATTAACAAAACTATTTAGAAGAAATTATTCTGACGGAAAATTATATTGTTCTAATTTTTACAAAATAATATTACAAGGAAAAATTAAAATTTATATTTGTCGTTCATCTGTATTTTCCAAGAGTATTATAAGGTATTGCAAATTAGACTTTTTACTTTTGTTTCAAATCGTTTTGTTAATTTAACTAAGAGAGAATGATTAAAATAGCATTTATTATATGATAGTGCTAAAGATTATTATTATTGACATCTTACAACAAATGTCTAAACAACTTTGTTATTAAGTTTGAGGCCGAATTTCATTTAGTAATACATTTAGAGGATAATAATATAAATTTTTAACTTAATTTAGATGAAATATTGCACTCATTGATTGCTTCAAATAGCATTTTATAACGCTTGCATTTAATGCTTTAATTAAATACTATCAAAAATATCTAAATAAAACCTATAACACTCGTTGATATAGAGGGACGCAGGCCATCCTCTGGGTCCTATGGTGCCCGTGAGGGTTATACTAGTGGTCCGAAGTATGTAGAGGGTGGTAATTCGGTCCGCCTCATAGGAACTGGAGATGATTACGCATCTAAATGTATGATTTCTAAATTGATATAAATTAAAGTTTGCTCTATCAATATATGATATCCAACTAAAAGAGGACGCTTAATCTGTTAGCGCAGATAATATGGATTCTGTTATATTTTGATTTATTTTTATAGAACTAGGATTCGGCTTACTTGTAGGCAAGATTACATAATAGATTTTTAGTCGTTTGCCATTTATTCTTATCACAAAATTTGTAATTAAAAAGTAATAAAGTTTAAGGTAGTTGTAACTTATTGATATTTTTATAATGGATTTTATAAGATTTTTGATGTCTAAAATGGTTAAGATGGGCCTAGGCTCCGTATTATAGGCTGGCGCAGGCTGCTTTTTTAATGAAAACAAGTTAGGCAGAAAAATGTAATGGTGAATTTATAATGAGGGCCATGTGATCTGAAGTCAATAATTTAAACACAATTATTAAGGCATAATGTGGCGCATTTTTGGTTTCGTAAATTCAATCGAAAAAAATTCATACAAAATACATACGCGTCCTATTACTTAAATTTTTAAAAATTTTGCGTTACTTATAAGGTTTTCACTCCTAAACAATTATAAAGTTTTATATACATTCTAATAAAATCTAATAACGCATAGCTTTGAAGCGGATACCTAGCGATCAGTGGAGAAGTAGAACCCCAGATGCGGGAACAATTTCATCTGATAGAGCTGGACAATTCCCTCAAACGGAAAGAATTGACACAGGAAAGGGTATATTTGAATAGTTTATTATATTAATTAATAGTCCTTAAAACTATTTCCAATAAGTGGCATTAATTTAATTTTTTTCTATCGTTGTTTATCCATTAATAGTAAAATGCATATATATAATGTTGATCAAAATTAGGATATCGAAGCCTATCTCCACCTTCCGATAGAAATGCTGTGAGAGATGGTAAAGAGTTTAGACCGCAATATACGGCGCCGGATCCTAGAATTGAAGTGCAACCAATGCCTACACAAAGGGATACTGTAATAGGTAGTATAATGATTAATAGATCCAATTTTTAATAGTCTACCATCTAAAAATTATGTTGAGAAATTTTTTAATCAATGAACATGTTTTGGCTAGATAAACGTGCTGCTGGTCAAGACTCGACACCTTTAGGTATTTCAGTATTGGGAAGATCACCAGCTGATAGAGGTATGGTTCAACAATGTTATTTTAAATTTAATTTAGTTATTATTTATAACATTAAGTTATATTATAAGCATTTTCTGCCATTTTCTTATTTTTATCTTCAAGGTGCTTTTTGTTGATTTAGTAGCCAGCATTTGAATTAAAGGGGGGCAATAATGATTTAGGGAGGGGCAAAATGATCCTTTTTTTAAATTTTAGCCGTAGTTTTAATAAATTTAAAAAATAAATTGAATTTAAAGGGGTGGCAGCCGCCCCTTCTTGCCCCCCCCCCCTTAGCTACGTTCATGCTTTATGTTATATTATAATTAAAGTTTATTATATAACCTTTAATGTCACATCGAATAGCTCCTCGCTCTGTGTCCCCCTATCCAGAAGGGATTTACGGTGTATCAGGACCGAAGGCAGAGGATGAATTTTCTCATAGAATATCACCTTCTGGAAATGTTACGATGATCGCGGCACCCAGCGATTCTACAAGTAATATAAGATTCTGTAGATTCGAACATTTTAAATAATTTAATTTTCGTTTAAGTTTTAATAATGTAAATTGCTTAATTAAGGAGAAAATCTTCTTTTTCTTCTTTATCAGTTATTTGGTCCCACAGTCGTGGGGTTTGTTTAATAAGTTTCTTCCATCTTAACAGGGTGAGTGCCATGTCTTAGAAAAGGAAGATGCTAAATTTACTCTTTTTTTATAATGTCGGGTAAATCCATTTTGTGCAGTATGCTTTAAAATCATTTACAATATTTATTATTAATAGTTTTTCATGCTAAAAATAGTTATGTACATAGCGATTTAAATTAAAGTGAAATAATTAATTGCATTTAAAATATATTTTTTCGTCAAAGGGCTTGGCATTAGACCTGACCGCGATGTTGAAAATAATGGCGATCAGAGATACGCTTATCGCCCACAACCAGACATCATCACGAGCACCACTATCTCCCAACCAAGCAATAGTAATAATAACAACCACAAACAATAATTTTTGCCTTTAATAAATAATTTCAAATACAAATTTGTGGAGTAAAATACTAAATTCTTGTACATTGGCCCCAAAATCAAACAAATTTAATCGAATTTAAACCAATATGTGTTTGATATAGTAAAAATATTTCTTTACTAAATTCAAATATATACATTATACATTCGACGTGAAAATTTGAAGGAGGAGAGGTTCCTAGCGGTTCATTTGTGCATTCCAAGGATATCGACTTGTACGAAGCTAATCAAAGGGACTCGTCTTATCTCCGTAGGAAATCGGGCGACGAAATGAACGTGGAGAATTTGGAAAAGGCTAGAGCCCGTTCACCCAGTATAAAGGATAGGATTAGTGATTCCATTTCCAGCATTAAACAAAAAATAGTGGGGACAACTCCCAACGATAGTCCCGCAACAACCCGTAAAAATATCCAGACCACCGAACCCGTTGTACACGCATACGAACCTGGGAGTGGCCATGAAGTTGCTAGGAGAGAATCATTGAAGGACAAAGTTAAAGAAGGCTGGCACGATTTTAAGGATAAAGTTAAGGGTGGACCGGAACATGATTCAAAAGTTCATCCTACACCTGATGATACCAACGTGCAGGAAAAGGGTATATTAAGGAGGAAGCCTTCGCTCAAAGAAAAAATTGGAGACACCATGAAAGAGGTTAAGGATAAGATAAAAGCTCCATTCACCGACTCTCCCCAGTATGATTCTGATAACCGATACCCCGACCAATACCTTCAAAACAACCAGGGACCGACGTCTCCAGATACGAAGCTAATAGGACAAGATGGTGGGCACAGATTAGTGCGCAAAGATTCTTACGAAATGATGCGAGAACGTCAATCAGGAGGTCCTTCGGGATACGCTCTAGGAGCGGCAGCCCTTCCAGCAGGCGCTGCTGCGGCTGGGGCATTTGGGCGGGCGATAGTGCACGACCCCAACGATAACAAACTGTTTTCCGAATGGGATCAAGGTCAAGGCGTGCAACCTCCTAACCGTCTATACCGGGATGCTCACGAACCATCTAGCTATACGAATGACAGCGTTAATGCTACTACAACACCTAATGCATATCTTTCTCGAGATTACGACACACCCGTTGGCACTTATAATTCCACTTGGTCTCGAGGCGGCGCTGACCCTAATCAGGGTAGAAACAACTATGTAGCACCAACTTCGAATCGAGACGTTAATGTATATGCGGGGGATCAGCCGATTACATCGACCCAGCAACTCACCCCCAAACCGCGTCGCTCGTTGAAAGATAAATTTAACGATACGTTTGATCAAATCGAAGACAAAATAATGGGTCCCTTTACAAGTGGCACTCATGGGCACGATAAAATCGTCAGAGATGGTAATCACCCAACCGGTGAATATATTAACGCTCACTCAAAAGATGGGACAGGCATAGATAGAAATTCGGGAGCGGCACCTTACGTGGCTGCAGGAGTTACCGGAGCTACTTTAGCCGGGGGAGGCTATGTTGCTGGCCGTTCCCCTAAGAATGAACGGAGCGATTACCCCGAAGGAGAAAGTTTTAGGCCACGTAGGGAATCGATTAAGGAAAAAATAACAGAGGGGTGGCACGACTTAAAGGACAAAATGACCGGACATAAAGATGATGAAGGAAGTACTACAATGCCTCGTGATACGTATAACAAACATGATCAACATACTTCTAATATTTCTAAAGATGATGTCAATGAGCCGTTTGCTTATGGTTCTCCAGGGCGTGGAAGTATAAAAGATAAGGTCGTTGGTTTTTTTAAACACGGTGACAGCCCTAAAGTCACACACGCATCGGATAGCGGTAATGTCGGTAAATCACCACATCTAGGCAGGGAATCCTTGAAAGACAAAATAACCGATTCTTTCGATGACATTAAACATAAAATCAAGGCACCTTTCAGTTCATCTGGGGACTCCTACCCGTCCCAGAGTCAGGGCGATTACTATCGAGAATATCATCCAGGTACGGGATCTGACGTAAAACCCATCGTGGGAGCGGCTGAAAATCTTCAACTCAACAAACGATATCCTTCGGACACTTATTCACAATCCACGGATCAACGTTACCCTTACTCGCAGAATATATCTACCCGAGGTCAACAATATATTCCTCCAGCCACTAACTACGATAAATATGCTTATACCGATGGTAAAAACCAATATCCTTCTAACCTGCCGGCTACGGGTTATGCGGCAGGAATTAGTGGTGATTATCCAAGGCAAACAATCGGTTCTCAGCGTGATGATGTTATTATAGGAAATCCTTTGGGAACCGGGCTTGCGGGTTCAGCTAATGCGGATGCTTCGACTTACGATCCAAACATTGAAGGAAATATGGCTTATCCTCAAAAGTTGGGGGTAGCCCCACAATTTTACCACCCGAAATATGATGATTTCGGTAATTTTCCCTTGAAATATCCTATCAAACCTAAATCTCGAGACCATTCTCGTGATTCGCAAAAGAGCGTTGAAAGTGGCGGCGGTTACAAAAATCGAAGTACAATCGACCGATCGCCAGAAAATATGGGAAGAGGTATGCTTATTGAAGATTTTATATATGGCGTGTATTGAATAATGATTTATTAAAATAATATTTTTGAGAGATAAAGTTAGTTTTAAACATAATATTGAATACAACAATTATATAATAATAATATTATTAAAAAGCATTATATGAGTAATATGTCTTCATCTTCCTCTTTTCGAAGAACCCAGGATTCCAAAAATGATTTGAAATTAAATTTTGCGATTATAATTGCTTCTACCAAATTTAAAAATTAACTTAATTTTTTTGTTTTGTTTCAAGCGACTGAGTTGGCAAAACAGGACCCACGGTATTTGTATGGTGCAAGTTACATGGGTCCTTCGGTGAATGTTTTACACCCCGGCCAGGGGTCTCCACAATTGGGAAGAATAGGTATATTTGGCTATTTTATTTCACTAAGTATTACTTAATATTAATTGCTATGCAATTTATGGGTTAACTTTCATTTGATTACTGTCACGTATTTGTAATATTCTAATTTTGTAACATATAAGAGCAACCCTCAGCCCGCAACGTCGAGGATAGATCAAGGCACTTCAATCCTGACGACGACTATTATTCAAGGCCAATTGTTGGAGGAAATAGACCACAAGCGACATGTAAGAACTATTAAAAATTGAATAATTTATTGCAAATTCTATAACGTGGTCCTACCACGGTTTGCCAGGGAGTTGCGGGCAAGGACAGAAGCCCTCTCCTAATAAATTAATTTTTTCTTAGCAATTTTTATAAAAAATTCTTATTATAAACCATTAAAGCCTCTCCCCAACTTCTTCATGACGTAGTACGGATTTTTAAACATTAAATCGAATATTGGCTTTGCTCATCTACGGTATAAACATAAAGATGCGTCTTTAAAGCTCAATAGCTCCTTTAAATAATGTTTTATAATTAATTCAGACCGGGGGGCAACTTACGATACAGGCCGAGGAGGTTCATCCATTAATGTTCTAGCTCATGATCAAGGTTCTCCTCAATTAGCTAGAATAGGTAAACTATACATTTTTTTATTTTTGTCTAAGTTTGATTAAAACAATTACAATCAACTTAAAAACATTCTAGATCGAAACATAGATACGCGTGAAAGTGGAAGTAGGCCTGCCGGTTCATATCCGCAGTCCGGGTATAGTCCTTTTATCGACACTCATGGAGATAGATCTCGAATATTATCTGGTTAGCAGTTATTTTACACTCAACCTCATTTCCATTATAATTGAATTTTTGAACACCTATTTTTTAATTTATTTGAAAGTTAACTCTGACATAAATACATAGATAATCAAGCAGGAGGAAGTGGAACAAGATATCCAAACAGTGATTTAATTGATGGATCGGGATCAGTGAACGTGATAGGAGGTAAGACAAGCCAAGGATCACCAGAACTAAGAAATATAGGTTTAGGAATTTTATGAATTTTAGTTTCCGCAAAATTACCATTTAATAAATTCGTACCCTGGCTAACTTTATTTTTTGGCTTGGTTCATCTTTTTTATCATGCTTTTTATATTGAGTTTTATGACTTAAATGTTACCACCTAAGTGTTTTATATGTGCGTGACCCATGGGCGTAGCCAGCATTGGAATTAGAGGGGGGGGGGCAATAATGATTTAAGGATGAGAAATTTTTTTCTGAAATTATAGTCATAATCTTAATAAATTGCAACAAATTTTTTAATTTAGAGGCCCTTGGCTAAGCCCATGGCGTGATCTTAATATGTTTGATACATTGAATGGATCTATTAATTTAATAGTATTTATATTTCCATATTTACCTCGAGTTAAACTGTATAAATTCATCATAATACCTCTTTTATAAACAGATGATCGAGATACAAGAACGAAATATGATAAAAAGGTAGCGGTTCCGGTTACTGATTACTATGCAACTCCTTCGAGCGTTAGGAATTCCAATTATACAGGAGACTCCTCACATTACTCCACAAATTCTTCTCGTTTTGGGGATGATTTAGTCCGGACACCAACGAGGCCTTACTATACTGATTCTTATAATGGACCCTCTGTCAAACCATATCCCTCTAACCAAGATACCAGCCTGCGATTAATTAGTAATTCATCTATTAGCATCAACATGGGCGTAGATTAGATAAAGAGGGGGGCATAATGATTTATTTAGCCATGATAATATTTAAATTTAATGAATTTTTGGATTCAGAGGGGGGCAGCCGCCCCTCCCAGCCACCCACTGGCTACGCCCATGAGCATCAATCTAAGAGTACTATATCCTGAAATATTTCAAGGACTTTTATTGGAACCATCATGTTATTTCTATCAAACGAAGCTTGGATATTAACTTTAATTTAATAATTGATACACACATTAAATATTTTCCGAGTTTCGCCCTTATAGATTAGAATGTATAACACACTACTATTTTTGCAAGTCCAAATAAATTAAATAATATCCGTTGCTTATCTTATTTCACGTTAGGTTTCCAACATCCTGCTTATTTACCATTTTTCGCACATTTATAAAATCCTTAGCGTTTTTAAATAATATTTAATTTATGGAATTAAAAAAAACTTTTAATAACATTTACTAAATAAAATATGATTAAAAAAGGATAAATTTTAAAATTGATGCTATATACTTTAATTAGACAATCGAGGATCTTACGATAGGGAACCTGGATTGGTAAGGCGAGGATCATCTCAAGCTCACAAGGATTTTATAAGAACTCACACGAGAAGCGTATCTCCGACTAGAGCTAGAGCGAGCCATGGGGATGTGATAGGTTATCCGCATTTTATAGTAGTTGATAAGCGCCAAGATACGACCCCTGTTAGTTACACGGATGATTTTGGGGTGTCCACGGATTTTTACAAATTAGTGTTGGCCGGAAAATTCAATGATCCCGATTCCGCATTTCCTAACCTCAAATACCTACCTGAAGATGAACAGCGACCACGCACTACCTCCGTTTCTTCTTTCTTTAAGTCGAGCTCTACTCCACGAACAACGACGGGCACTAGTGGTAGTCGATATGAAACTGGAATAGCAGTCCGCCCGGGTTTGGCTGACGATGATTACTATAGTCAATCATATAAAGGAGGCCCATCGGCAGGTATGTGTAAAATTTAGCCGGGCTGAGCATGAGAGATCCAGTTATTATTTTTGGCTATATATGGCGATGTTGTTCGAATTATATGTACTATTAATGGTTCATTACTTAAATAATCATTAAATATGATTTTTTGTATGGATCATTGTCATATATAAAATAATTGACAGAAATATTAAAGTTTTCCAATTACGTTGGTACCGGCCAGATTCGTCAAAATAAGTGGCTAGGTCTAATTCGGAGATAATTTTAGCTATGTAAATGCCACTAACCTCATTTTTAACCACACTTCTTTTACATAGTTAGTGTCAGCCTAGCTCCAACCAGCGGGGATTATTATTCTGAATACCAAACCAATCGACAACCATATAGACAGGATTTTAGTAATGGCCGGACTTCCACTACCGATTTTATCACCAACACCTCATCGAAGTATCCGGCCTACAAGGGGGAGGTGAATGGGGATGAAAAAGATTTTCAAGGAAAAACTTTTGTCGATGACAACATTCAGAATAAAGATTATTACCGACTCGACCAGAAAGGGGAAGTGAGATCATCTTATTTGCCCGATGGTCCGGTGAAAAGTGAAAGTATAAAAACGTCGGAATCGTCTAAAAGTGGTTGGACACTTCCTAACTGGTTTAAAAGCGATAAAGATGCCGAGAAAGATCGTGAGGGAAACTACGTTTCTTCGAAAAGTGAAATACCCGTGGGGAAAGATAGCGACGTTATAAAGGAATCAGTTCCAAATAAAATTCCAGTGTCTCAAAAGGACAAAAATGACATAACATTTAGACCATACGATTCTTTTGCAACTTCCAAAGCGGATCAATCGTCTAAAAAATTTGATTCTCCAGAAACTGGAATAAGTGGTGCTTATGTGTCTGAATGGAGTCAAGGACGACGTGCCCCTGATGAATTCTTGTCAACCAAGACAAGAGATTTGAAAACTATATCTTCTGATGATGACCCTAATCTTTATAAAGAATATACCCATCAATCATATTCCGGTATCTCTTTAGCAAGTAGCTTTATTAAGTATAAATGAATTTAATTATATGCTTATTGTTTAGGCGAGAGACAACCCATCGACAGCAAAATCGGAGTTACTCCAACATTCGTAAAAACTGAAAAGTATCCTGAACAGGAAGATCAATATGGCAAAAATTTTTCACCCACCATCGAAGTGTCCAAGTCAGTACCACAATCTTTTGCTGGGCAAGACAAATATGTTTCAACCAAGCAATCCGAAGCTTTAATTTTGGCTCCAACTCCCCAACAAGAAGCCGTGATTGAATACCCTAAAGCGACTAAAGCTCAGGAAGAAGCGGTAGTGCCTGAGAGCGGTGATATCAAACGAAAGGGTGAGAAGAAATCTAAAAAATTTCTTTCCAAACTACGTGATTCCTTTTCCCTTGACAAAGAAGGCAAAAAAAGTAGTTCAGACATAGGTGGAACATTAATTACCCCCAAAACGACTGTAATACCATTGACAGACGACGATTCGTTCTACAAAACAACTACTGTACCCAAAATGACGATAGCTAAATCATCTGCCGTCCCTGATTTGGTATTAGGACCAGAAAAAATGACGAGTGAAAGATTGGCGACTTCTGTTAATTCTAAAGACACATTTACACCATTAAAGCCCTCAGATTTATTAGACTACGGGAAGTTTAAATATTATGATGCATCGGGTCAATCATATGATAAAGTTAAAGATCCTTACATGCAGGATTCAATTTTTAGAGAAAATGCCAATGAGCGAATAGCCCAAGATTCAGATAAAAAATATAAAATTTTGGGTGGGGATGAATTGCAACTAGCAAAGACATCTGATGCAATGAAAAACGTTGCGGCCTACGACGAGGAAGGGCCTAATTCCTCATTTATAAAAGGCAAAGGTGTTGACACTTTGCTTCCAGTAAATAAAAATTTAAGCAGTATAAAGTCTGATCAAGATCATATTGGCGAGTGGAAAAAACCAGAACTATCAGCCGATGGAAAGTTTCCTTACGAAGTCGCTAGTGGGTCTTCCTTAAACAAAGATATTGGACTGCAAGATTCACGCTTTTACGAAGATTTGAAGCCGGAAGAAGCTCGACAGTTGAAAAACCAAGCTGGTAATTATACACATGGCTCATTTACCAATGCATCACTATCAAAGCCCACATCGTATAAATTAAGTTCAAGTAAACCTAAGACAGAAAGTTACGTCACTTCTTCACAACAAACACCTCTACGCGATGAATATGAAGGGCGTAAGCCTATAAGTGAAGATGTAATCGAACCATCTTTACATAGATCTTGTCCATGCAACGGACCTCACCCTCATAAATTAGAAGATCATTACAAGTACGCAGACGAGGATCCATCATTTAAAACACCTTTGACTGTCTCCAGTGATAAATCACCTACATCGACAACCATAACAAATTTAATTAAAACTTCCACCCCATCTTCTATATCCAAAATTGATACAACCGAAGCCGATTACGAAATCGCAACGGGCTTGATAAACACATCAAGGAATAGTCTCGTTCAAGATAGTCTTAATTTTAAACCACCCATAGTTAGTAACGCGGATCAAAGTGATAAACCAACCAGTGACAAAGGCTCCACAAAAATTAAAGGAATAAAGGACAATTTCAAATCCTTATTTGGCTCAGGAGGCATTAGCAAACAAATGGAGCAGTCGACTAGTAGCACGACTCCATTATCTGGTACCACTACCACTTATGGAACTTCTTCGCCATTTAAATCTAATAAACTAGATTTGAAAGGTAAAGAGTATGCCGAAAATATTGTAGACGATAGTAAATTTGAAATTTCCAGAATAGCTGCAAACACTGCTAACGCTAATGCCATGTCGACTGCGGCCAATCTCAAACATATGTCACCTAGCTATTTTACGTCTGGCACCGACACGTCAAAGAAAGATATTAGTCTCGAAAAAAATGTTCACTTTGATTCATCGACCACTCCGGATGACGAAGATGTTACTGGCTCCTACGAGGTTGTAAGCCCAAATCTCGGTAGTGAAGACGCTTTTCAGCGGTTAAAGCGGGATGTAAATCAAACAGGGGAAAAGAGTAAAGAAAGCATTAAACCGATATTAGGGGGTGTTGTAGGTGGTGCATCCGCAGTTGGCGTAGCTGCTGTTGGAGCTTTAAAATCTTCAAGTGATGATAAAGGAAATGACGCAGGCTTACCTAAAGGTTTGACAGAAGATCGAATAGATTTGGGGGATAAACAGAAAAAAGTGAAAAAGAAAAATTCATTTTCGCAAATTTTAACTAAAGGCAAAAAAATGTTTGAGAGCAAAGATGATAAGTTGAAGAAAAAACGTATCGAGGAGGAAAGCACATTACCTACAACTCCTCTAAGCACCGAGCAGCAATCAATGTCTACTGCCTTCGCGTCAAGCTCTATAGACAGCACAACTGTTCCTTCATCCGTCGAGTTCAGTAGTCGGGACCCTAAATATGTAAGTCGTTACACCGTTCCGTCCCCCTTTGATTCCCAGCCTAAGCATAAGTCTGAGTTACGACCCTCCGATAACGCTACCGTTGATGATATAATACACTCTGGCTCGATGTATATGGCTTCCTCGCACGCATCTCAGCCGCCACCTAGTTCATCCGATAATATCGCTACCATTAATGATAGTGTTGTCTCAAATGCGCAATCATTCGTAAAATATAAATCTGCTTCTTCTGATAAAGAACAAACTTTGGGCAATATTTCAGCAACGGGTGGTAAAAAAATGCTGATCGGTAAAGATGATGGGCCTCCTCAAGCGATCGAATCGGACTCTTTTGATCATAAAAGAGATGAATACAAAAGTGACAGAGGGAGTAAAGCTAGGTCGTCGTTTTTATTCGATCAGTTTTCCGATAAACAAGATTCCGACATTGATCATGATCAATTGATAGATATGGCTGCCAAGCCTATAAGAGCAAGGCATATAACTAAAGGAGATACTGGCTACGAAACCGAAGATCGAGATTATAACGGATCTGCTGAACACTCTGGAGATAGTTCTGTTGAATCGCCTTCCTTCTACAACAAGCGTCAATATGAGGACGCAGACACTTCTCAATATCCAACTTCCACTAGCTCCGTTTTGATGAATCCAACTCAGGCCGAAATTGATCTGATGAAGGCGGAAGAACATAAAGGAGACATTCAACGAAAAAAGTAGATAAACTGATTTTTGATATTTTCTGAATTTAATAATTTCCAAACGTATATAACTATATCATTGTTGACGCAGAAAAGGGTTTTGGTTATTCGACCTTTTATCTGGCCACACAACTGACGACCCTAACAACTATTATTACAATACGGATAAGAACAAAGGCGATTTCCCAATCAATGAAGAGTACAACAAATACTTAGTCAAAGTCAAGCAAGAAGGTTTGCCGGCAAACGATATCATTTATAGATCTTATGAAGGTGGCGTTAAAGATTTAGGAACATCCACTACAGTCACTAGCCCTTATCATTACGATGATGAAAGACCTACCCAAAGGTAATTTTAATTTGATATTGGTTTGCTCGTTTTGTTTACTAACCACGATTTAAAGTGTTCACATTTCGTATAATAACTAACTCATGTTGTGTGCTTTCACGTTCTTCCTTATGTTGCCTATTGTAATTAACGTTTTGCATGACATGTTTTACTTTCAAACATCAAGTATGCAAGTTCCAACGGTGAAAGAGAAGAAGCACATATTTTAACCATTGGAATTAACCTTCTGATTTAACTTTTGGTGTCCTGGATACATACATACTATGCTTTTTACCATCTACGGGACCTTATGTAATGCATATAACTTTTTTTGAATTGTACATATTGGCATCCGTTATATGAACACACCCCGTATATACTAATTTTCTCAATCCCATCGGCTCTTCATTCTTGCTCTATTCTATTAATACCATGATGCAATTACACTGTTTTAAAACCTGATTTTGTTTATCTTTTATTACGCTTAGGTATCAAGCTCAATTCTCTAGAGAAATCGAACACCTACGATATTCTATTATTAACAATAAAATAATATTGCTTCTCTCCCTATTAGCATTGTTCCTATTCGTGTCACTGTTATTTATTTCCCAAAATTTAGTGTTTTAGCCTTACGATATAATTGTTAATCACGATTCAAATGTTACATAATACAATTTACGTCATTGTTAATTTGAAAAGAAGATATTTTAGCTGCACACAAAGCATACTTTTAAGATATTATACAATATTAGAATTATAAATGTTGAATTTTACAAAATAAACTAAACAAGTACTTGTGTTGAGTTTAAAAATTTCACCTTTAGGAAATTATAATACGGGTTAAAAATTAATAACGATAGAAAGCTTTACATGTTTATTGGTGTTAGATATCGTGAGAAGTTTTTAATTTAAGACTTTCATAAATGATGAGGGGAAATCTATATTGGTGTGTTATTTAAATCTTGGCTGCCCAGCTTTAGTGCAAATTATACTTTTTTAATTAAGGCCAATGAGTCACGATCTGCCAATTGTATTGTTTATAAAAAAAATTTAATTGTAAATAGGAAGGAACAACTTTTTCTGGCGCTAAAATATGTGTTTTGTAAATAGTTAAATAAAAGCCAAATATTATAATTCAAACAAATTAGATAAGGTGGTACTAAAACCAAAATTTCAAGTTTTTTTATAATTGCGTTAAAAAACGTTATTAAAAAAGAGAAATAACAAATATATTTTAAATTAAATAATAAGAAGTCAATTTTAAAATATAGAAATGCATGAGTTTATTAAACTTCATATAAATACACATTTAAATACCACTTTAAATGGTACTTTCGGATAACACATATTAATTATAAGCGTGTATAGCGACGAAATATTTAGATGTGCTGATACTACAAATTTGCTATCACATTAAGAAGTATGGGCCATTCAAAAAATATCACAATATTATAGAATATATTCCTGACGGGTGGTCGATTGATTTGAGGGATTGTCCTAAAATATTTTGTAATAAAATGTTAAAATTATTTTTAAAATCAAAAATTCATTTATTTTATATTTCCATGTTTGACGCATGTATTAACATTGCAAAAATTAGATATTGAACTTAGCTAAGGGAAGATAATAATTACTCTTAATGTTCTCATCACTTTTTCTTTCATAACTTGTAAAGTTTACTGTACGAGTGCGATGGCTGCTCCAGTTATTTAATAAATTTCGTTGCAAAAATCAACTTTTCGTCACTTATTATAATATAAGTCCATGGATACAGGTTACTAGTGTTGTAATTCGGCCTTTGGTGTTGGGCGACTAATCATAAACAGGCCAAAGATTTTTTGGCCAATTTTTCTGAGTCGACCATTGAGCTTAGTCGAAATTTGAAAAACAAATCAGAGTCTACCGTTAGTTAGTCTTAGTTGAACGAAAGGTCGACCAAACAAAACCCTGCCGTTTTTGCAACGCTACGAGATGCTATAATACAATACGATATTTATATTTACCTTTGAGCAGGCTAATATTGGTGAGAGTGTGGTAGATGTTATTTAAAGCGATAGATTTGGCCGCTTTCCTAGCCTTGTATTCATTGTGCGAAGGTCTCCAAAACTTGTTAAAACGAAATATGAGTTATAAATTGCATAGCAATTTAAGTAGCATAGTGATCACAAGTTAATTTTTAAAAATACAATGAGTGACCTTTTCTAAACAAACTATAAAAAGCCCGAGACGAAGGCCGAACTGAAGAGCACTAGACATGGGCGTAGCCAGCATTGGGATTAGAGGGAGGCAATAACTTAGGGAGGGGCAAAATGATCATTTTTTGAAATATTCGTCATAATTTTAATGAATTTTTGGATTTAGATGGTGGCACCCGCCCCTTCCTGCCCCTTCTACCTTGGCTACGCCCATGGCACTAAACAAATAACACCTTACTGAAAACATATACTCCACACAAGAAAAGAATCCATAATACTGAATACTAAAGACAAGTGAACTAAAATTAATTTTTTTTAATATAAACTATTAATTGATTATAATGCAAGATTATGACTCTTTATTAATTTGCGTCTAAAAAGGTTTGACCTTAACTGTTTAATATACGGGTCAGTAAGCATTATGCAAGTCATATTAACAACGAAATATTATAAGCGATCATCTTATTATCATTAATAGCAGTCATTTGCAATGTCTTATGGCACAAACAAGAAAATAACACGTAGTTAAGAAAAATTCAATAATCCCACTATGAAACCCAAAAATAATAATTTTAAAAGGTTTCACAAGATTTACAGCGTAATTTAAGACGCGACGAAATACGATACGATTTTTAGCACAATCTTTGGTAACTTTTTGCAATTGTCCACATTCCAAATCCCACAACAATTTAACGGACGTCGAGTAGTAATGAGAAGTTATGATTTTCAGACTATTCGCATTTTCGTTTACACAGTCTTCCACGTTTTCCGTCGGCCATTCGTAGGGGTTCGTCGTGGTCGAGCTTTTTTGAGTATCTTGTGCATAGTTAAATATTTAACCTATATTATGATTTTTTTGCCTTTTAAATACTTTTATTAGCTAAAAATGATACATAACATAGATAATGAACGAGTGTATAACTAGCTTATTTGCGAATCAAAATAAAAGTCTTTTAAAGAAAAATAAGTCCATAGCCTTTAAAAACTCGTATAAGTTTCCACGGCAATTACGAGTTGGATAGGACGAACGGAAAACCAAAAGCTAGCCCATAAATTGCAAAGCAAACCTGATAGCCAAACTTTAGGCGCTTGGGAAAAAGGACTCAGTTTAGCATGGGACTATACATGTACTGACGTATTTGCCCCATCTAATCACAACAAAGATCCCTTGTCTTCAGCCGAGACTCTGAAAATTTCAAAATACTCAGAAATTAACAATACTACTTTAATTTTTCGCCCCATTGCGACAACCACCCTAACAAACTTTGGCCCCCAAACCTCACAACTTTTTTAAAAAATAGGAAAACAAATCTCATTCCTTCCCAAGATAATCGTAAAACGTTTTTAATACGACAGAAAATCGGCACAACTATCTGTAAATATTATTCATTAGCCATAGCGGAATGTTTTCCCAATATTTACGATTCTTAATTTTTTAGTTTATTTATCTCACCTCCACAAAATATGTAATTCTCTTTATAAAAATAATAAAAAATACATCATAGATTAATAATGTAAATAAAAAACTTTCTTCAGATTCGTCAAGAGCCAAGGGCCGACAATCATGGCAGTAGCCAGGAACTGAATCAAGGGTAAAACCCAGAATTATTAAATTTAAAAAAATGCCCATCATAATTATGATATAGTAAGGGGGGCATGCCCCCTCCTGCCTCCCTCACACCCAGGGTGACGACAAAAACCATATTAATTAGATAATATCATTTAATTTGTGAGGTCAGATTTAAATTCCTTAGCACAATTTTTAGTTGAGGAGAGCGATTTTGAGAGGTGTATTAAGATGCCCAGAAGCATCAGTGGGACCACCGTGTATTATTTATCTGAGATTTTACGGTCAAATTTTTAGCAGTAGGTCAACACTAACAAGTTTACCAAATTCTCTCGATTTTAACATTAATAATTTCATAGCGCTATTCGTCGATCCTCGACGACGCAACTTTTATTAAAAAAATCGTGAAGCATCAAAAAAATTGCTGAAAATGGACAATTATAAATGCATTAGAAAGTAGGGAGTTAACACATTGGCGGTTCAAAAATAAGGTTGAGGAAAAAGTTCGTAGAGTTTTTATCAAAGTCTTTTATTTAACGATTATTTATTGTTATAACAATAACTTATTCAATAATATATTCGCCGTTGCTGTTTACGACCTCCTCCCACCTTTTGACCAATTTTTATGCCTTTACGCCAAAAATCGACCGGTCTGGTATCGAAGAAGTTGTTGAGCCAGTTTTTAAGGCCCTCTACATTGTCCAAGGTAACGCCCCTCATATGGTTCGAGAGAGAGCGGAAAAGATGGTAATCCGTCGGTGCAAGGTCCGGAGAATATGGTGGATGATGAAGGACCTCCCATTCGAGCTCTTGGAGTGCGGCTTTTACGACTTGAGCAACATGGGGCCTTGCGTTGTCGTGAAGGAGTATGGTCTGGCCTTGTCGATGGGGTCTTTTGTGTCGAATAGCCTCATTCACGCGGTGTAGCTGGGATATATAGAGCTCCTTGTTGACCGTGGCATTCCTTTTTAGAATTTCCCAATGCAGAATGCCCTCCCAGTCCCACCAAACGCAGATCATGGTCTTTTTTGGATGGAGGTCAGGCTTGACCCTCGGCTTTGGAGTCGCTCCAGGAGACACCCACTCATTTCTTTGCGTTAAATTTACGTACAAACACCATTTCTCATCTCCCGTGACGATTCGGTACAAAAAGCGCTGTTTATGACCGCGGGTTGCTCGATGACGGGCGAAATGTTGAGAAGCAATTTGAAGGCAATTTTCTTTGTGGCTTTCGTTAAGCTCGTGAGGGATCCAAGATCCCAATTTTTCGGCAAATCTCATCGAATGAAGATGATTTATGATGGTTTCCTGATCAAACTTCATTATTTCCGCCAATTCACGACTTGTTTGGCGACCGTCCTCCTTAAAAAGTGCTCTGAGACACTCTTCGTCGAATTCCGAGGGTCTTCCGCTACGGGGCTTGTCAGCGATGTCAAAATCGCCATTTTTGAACTTTGCAAACAATTTTTGTGCTGTAGACTCAACTGACACCTTCTCCGTATTCTTTACAAATGTCTCGGGCTGTTTCAGCAGCGTTTTGACCACGATGAAAAGCGAAGAATAGCAGGTGTCGAAAATGTTTTTATGGTTTGGATACTCCATTTTGACGTCGCGAAAGTTATAAAAAACTAAATTTCTTAAAATCACGATTGGCACAGTTTTTAGAAGGGAAAGAGTTCTACTTAATGAATATTATATAATTCATCAGAAGCAAAAAATCGATAAAATAATGCAACATGTGTTGCACCCTACCGAACTTTCTCCTCAACCTATTGATAAAGTACTTTAAGAGCTTATAAACATATATAAAATCTGTAATAACAAATAGCTTTTCATCCATTATAACGTATTTTCATTAGAAAAATGGAACTCATTGATAAATCCAAGACATCCTATTGTCATGTATACATGAACGATAACAAACCTTATTAGGAATAGCGGGCCCTAGATCGATAATTGGCTTCGAAAAGCGGGCTAAGGAAGGATGAAGGTTATCGAAGATTGGGTTGGTAGAGAAATAGAGCAAGGATACAGCAAAACAAGGCTATAAATCACGACTTGGCCCATGAAGCGTAACGGAGGAAAGCAAGGATACAACAACACCGGGTTATAAATAACGAATTGGCCCAAGAAACGTAGCGGAAAATTAGAACAGTCAGCAGAAGATTCGAAGATCCTTTGAAGTGGAGGGCCATTCATCAAAAGTTGGCACGGAAAAATGGTTGAAAAAGTAAAGAAGTTTCAAGGATAAAGATACAAGCCAGAAAATTAAAGCCTATATAAGCTTCATGAAAATGGATATACACCAGAACGTTGGTTTTCGAACGTGTCTCCATAAAGTTCCCCCCCCCCCCAAAAAAACATTTACGCAGAATCTGGATTCCGCGGATAGAGAGCCAAATTTTTCCCCCTTTAAAACCAAAATGTCCCCAGTTTCCGAAGTATTCGCGAGTATATCCCAATACTATAATTGTTGTTCCCACAATTATTTTCCCCTGACGTAAATTATATATATCGAGCACGCACGTGTATTATTGTTCGGAGGAATTCGTATACAATAAACTATTATTGGGGAATAACTGAGTTGAAATTTGAAAGGTCCATAAATAAATAGGACAAGTGCTCCGTCTGCCCCCAGTTCCCCTCCTCATTTTCCCGAGGACGTAACACCCATGATAAAAATAAATTTCATTCACAAGATTCCCTTGAAATGTAATATATTACCATCACAAAAACAGTTCCTTTCTTAAAAATTCTTCCATTCACCCTTCTTAGTCGCAAGTGTAGTAGTAAAAACGGCTGGGTTTTGTTTGGTCGACCTTCGGTTTATCTACGACTAACGGTCGACTCTGGTGAGTTTTCCAAATTTCGCCTAAGCCTAGTGGGGTTGACTAAGAAAATAGAGCAAAAAATCTTTAATTTGTTCATGTTCAGCCGATCAAAACCAAAGGCCGACCAAACAAAATCCAGCCGCTTTCACAAGACTAGAAGTTGCCTAAAAAATTGTAAAAAACGACTCGAACAACAATAACCGATATAAATTCCCCCAATATTAATTATCGAAGTTTCTGAAATCATAATTCGGGTGCAAAACATATCCAGAGACATGTTTCAAAATGTCCACGAGCCATTAAAAGATATTTAGAATTTTTTTTTTCAAAAATAACATACATATTTAGCTTTTAATTTTTACCGAAACTTTCTCTAGTAGTATCCAGGAATGTTATAATGGGGTCTTCTTCGCGAGACCCAGCCGAAGGATCGCTGGCCGGCAACAAACCATCGAAGGTTAGCTTTATGAGAATTTCCAAATCCAAACACACTAAACTATCTGTCAAAATTAGGCAAAGAAATTAGAAATTTTTTCTATAAAATTTCCTATTGCAATGGCAGTTTTAACACAAAGTCTTAGTTTTCTTATAGCCAAATAGAATTCCAAATCGTTTGCGGATTTTTGACAATTTTTGGGAAGCCATCTCGATGATTTTATATCAAAATAATTTATTTTTATTATTTAAGCATGTCGTTTAATATGTTTGCTGTATTTATATTGAATTATTGTTAAATTTCCGGATTTTTAGTTGATAAACGTTCATGACTTAAAAAATCTGTCAAAAACGAGCAGATGATGTAAGATTATGTTAACAACATTAAATTTTTTTGCAGAATCGTTTAATACAATAATAGTAAATATTGCTATTGTCGCTAAAAATACGCTATCATTCATTACAAGACTGTATAACATATGTCAAACCTAGAATCAGTGGTATAAACTATCCTTTAAAAACGAATTTACTGACCATTTTAAATTAAATAGCAATTTATAAAAAAAAGGCAAAACTGCCTAAACCCCTATAAATCAATTCAATATATAACTAGATTTCAAAAATTCGATTTAAACAAAATGGAAAAAATTTACAAGGTCTACTAAAATTATTTTAAAAAACTGAAGACCAAACACACGTGTATATATACAATTTGAAGGCAAAACTAAATAGAAAATATTTGGAAACAACGCCAGTTTCGCAATTGATTAATTTCAAAAATTAAACACACAGTTTAAATAAAAGAACCTCGGTTAGCAATTCCATTGGCCCCATCCATTATGATGGCGTCGTAGTCGTATATGGTTATGTTGATGAAACGATCACGGAAAATGGAACTTGTAAAATCTGAGAGGTAAGCTTCTATGTCAAAAATGCGTTGTTCAACCTTCACGTCGCTCCCTTAAATTATAACATAATTTTGCTTTTATATGGGTAATAATTTCAATTTTTAATATATCGGAGATTTCAAATCATATAAACGAAGTTAGTTTTAAAAGAATAACATATTACCGGTCTCAAAAGTTAATATATATTGCTTTTTTTGGCTATACTAATCATTTATTATTTTAATAATATACATATATTGTGATGATGAAAGAAAGAAAGAAAAAAGTTAAGAATTATAATATTTTGGAAAACATTTCGTTATGGCTATTGAATTATATTTACAGATATTTATGCCAATTTACTGTCTTATCTAATGTTTTACAGACTAAACATGACAGTGTTATTAATATTTTTTTATATATAGAGCAGTTTTATTCAAAAAATTTCGTTTAGCTTCACCCTTTGATTACATATCAAAACAAAACATAACTTTTAAATTTGTGAGGTTTAGTTTAAAATCATATACGACAATTTTGAAGTAAATTATACTTATACAACTAAGTTTAAACGTAATTTCCTAATCCATTTAGCTAAAATATCTGTCTTAAATGTAAATAATAAAGCGGTAAATTAGTCTAATTGTTTTTATCAAAGATAATTCAATAGTAAACTCAACTCAAATTGCATTAATTCCCTTAAAATCCCTCCTTTCCATTCATTTATACACCTAGCTTTAGTAAACCATCATTTCTTATATGATTCTCGCCAAAACGAAGCCCTTTTCTAGCTATTCCAAATACGGAAATTTTCAGAGTCCCTCATAATAAAATAAACTACCAAGCAAAAGGGTAAAAATCAGTTTTTACAGCGTATAAAAGAGTATAACTTCGCATGTTTTCTCTATCCCACGGCTCAATCAAGGTTAAGGGGCTGCCCGTGACCGCACTCGTCACATTCATATCTAGGTAGTTTACGACGCAACCCACACTATTTTCTTCCCCGAGCCTTTGTTGGGACGGTTTGTCGTTCAAACTCGATGCCAAAGCATATTCAGAGTTAACACTTTGCACGGGTTGAGAATTTAAATTAGGAGTTCGAGGCGATTGGGCAATTGAATTTTCGCTCACATTGCCGGGCCGAGCGTAGTAGCAATCTTGCATTTTAACACTATCGTGAAGGACCGCGGATCTGAGGATTTTAGCTACTTCACTTTTTCCCTGAACATGGGACTTTAGGATAAGTGTAGAAGGAGTATTTGATTCGAATCGTTCCTCTTTAACTGAATCTAGAGGAGCGCTTGTGCTTGTCTTAGAAGTCGAGGCACCGGTGTAAAAATCTTAAAATGGATGAAAATTTACTAAGGACACAGGCGATAATAATTGCATAATTTGTTAGGTCATTACGATTTTGCGTGATAGGTTTTAGGAAAATCAACGATAAAAAAATTATACATATGGCAGTAAGCGCTATATAATAAACGATTGTCTTGATGGTGATTTTTAAAATATCTAATTAGGCTAGTATAAATACAAATGTTTATAGAGTCCTTATAAAAAAAATTGCTTATCAATTAATATGGTCAGAAAACTGGTCATCCCCATGTTCAATTTAATATGTATGTTAACCATGAAAGTCTTAAAACCATAGAATTAAGGTTATTAAATGATAAATCCCTTGTTGATATCGTCATTGAGTTAATCCTTAAATTATAACAATTCCACACACAAAAATGGTCTTAATCAAAGGGAGCGCCAATGTTTTTAAAACTATCTATACAGGACTATGCAAAAAGAATTTCAAGACGTTTAAAGATGATTGCCATACGGAATAAATTGAAAACACTCGGATACTAAACATGGTGCATTGGAATCCGATTCTAAAGACGTGTATAATTTATAGGACAAAATATTGCAAAAAAAAATCAAGATTAAAATCATACCATTAGATAGGCACGCATGGGTAGGCAAAAAATCAGGGGATTTATTAGCACAAGATTTTGAGCTATTTAAGAAATGCACTTTGATCCCCACTATCGAATCGCAAAGATGAACGAGTAAATAACCGGAGGTAGGCCTGTAGTACTCTCGCCTAAAAAATTCGCTGTAGCTATTCACCGACTGATGCTTGATGTTCACTATGTAACCACCCTCGATCGAGGACAATCCATTGGAAGCACCTGTGAAAAAGCGTACGTAAAATATATTAAACAAAAAATTATTAATTTAATTTATATTTTAGTCGTAACACAACACATTAATCTGAGCAAAAGTTGTGGTATACAAGCAAAATCGTCACGTTTTCGGTCGACCCCCTTAGATTTCTATGAAATTTGATGAGAATGTAGAAACTATCGCTATTACAAAATTCTGAAAGTTTTAACTCATTTGGGCCACTACTTTTCGAGTTGTGGGGGCTCACATGTCCAAAATCGGTCTTTTACGACATCGGGTCGGGTCACGTCGATAATACTTGTAAATTATTACCTCCTAATCAAAAAATCTTGTTGCGCAATGACAGGTTAGACCTGCCTGTCTCCACATAAAAAAATTTAAATTTTAATTGGAGTTTTCAGGGTTTTAACTTTTAGCAGGACCAAGTGGTAAGGTTGGATTGATAAAATGAATGAGAGATAAAAATTCTGATACTATGGGGCACAGGGGCTCATACTCAGAAAACTAAATACAAAGCGGAGATATTCCTCCTGTAATAATTTCATCAAACCAACCCCACTTGTGAAAAAAACGATAATTTACAAAGGATTGACAGTAGTAAATACATTATAGGGATAGTTATATTAACTCACGAGAGTCCATAATATATTGCATTAAAACAACTATTAAATGACGACCATCTTGATGTATCTAACCCGAAAGGAGTTACACTTAGTTCGAAATACATGAGTTTCAATCAGGGCCTGACATAAACGTAATTATCAACAAGGGCAGTATAATTAAAATCGTATCATTAAAGGAATAATAAAGTCAAAAATCATGAACACTAGCTAAAGAACATTGGAAGGAGAAAGAATTTTTAAGAATGCTAAAAATGACATAATCGCAATAAAAGTCACCCATAAGTGCACCTCTAATATAACAATTTAGCTACATAATTTTAGATTGAGAGTGAGAAAGCTAAGCGAAAATACGTAATACCATTTTGACTAATAGAAGAACGGTCGTTGTAATAGATGAGGCTGAGGTGACATTTGTAGCATCTTTGCCCGAAGCCCTCAACTCCTAATTTGTCCAAACTATGAGGTTCAAAAAGATTCAAAAAGGGATTATAGAAGCGGAAAAGAAATAGCGTATATATAATTAATAAATTCCAATAAGGCATAGTTTCAAATAAATAAAGTATCCTTATAAAATGAGATCGTGATTCGTCTCACAAAAGTAATTATATTAAATTTAATGATTTTGCAAAAAATAAACGGGAACATAATGCCTCCACATTATTATGCAGGTATTCAAAAGCCATTTGAATCGCATACCAAATCAGATTAATAAGCCTTTATCAGTGTATATTTGCCCTAAAAATTATATATTTTCTCACAAGTTATATAAGTAAATTATAAACACTCTTCAAACTTTTAAATACTGTTAATTTAATATTCAAGTTTATCAAGTCTCAAAAAAGAAAAAAAACTACTTTAAAGAGTCTAGAATAATAAAAATTAGAAAAATTACACCTAACTATTGAAAATTGTCACTTAAAAACGCAGCATTATTAATAATGAAAGATAAAACAGTTAAAATAATAAAACGATTAAAAAACCTGTTACAAAAAACCAAAAAAATTATCAATCTTAAAATCGTTAAATTTTAAAGCTCTTACTTGCAGCCGTAAACTATGATAGGCTTTGGGGAGTCCGGGTCAGTGGGAATTTTAGACTGAGTCACCTGAATATAGGAATTCTCTCCGAGGCATTCCGAATTGAACAAACGCATTTTGTCCACCTATAGAAAACGACCGTAAAAACTAATAATCTAAAATGGCTTGACAAATTTAATTTACACTCAAAATTGCAAATGTGTACAACATGAAATTTTTTATTTAATATTAAATCGTCCCTTTTCATGCCGTAACCAATGAGTGGGGGGGGGGGGCGGGTACAGGGAAAGGCGGCTGCTCCCCCCCCCCCCTCTATATCCAAAAATTTGTTGAAATCTTTAAAAATTATGGCAAAAAATTTCGAAAAATGTTCATCTCCCTAAATCTTTATTACCCCCCCCCTCTAATTCCATTGCTGGCACGCCCATGTCTTGTAGTGTTGTAAAAAGGGCTGGATTTTGTTAGGCCGCCCTTTGGTTCAACTAAGACTAACGGACGACCCTGGTCTGCTTTTCAAATTTCAACTAAGCCTAGAGGTCGACTAAACACAAATAGACCAAAAAAACTCAAATCGGTTTATGTTTAGTCGATTCACACCGTAGATCTACCAAACGAAACCCATCCGTTTTTACAACACTAATATCTTCCACCCTAAATTCTAGTCTATCGCAAAGTAGATGATGCATGAGTATTACGTTCTGCAACGTTAGGGTAGCGAGGGGGCAGTCTTCCCCCCGTTAATAAAAAAACTTGGTTGATCAATAAAATTTTAAATAAATAATTGTAGTAACAATCACGTTGTCCTTTCTTGAATCATAAGCAACTTTTTTTGCTCTCCTCTTCCCTCTAACTCCATACAAATCATGATTTAATATAGCTAACAAACACTTCACGAAAAATAGAATGAGTTTCTTGAAATGTAAAATTTACATTTACAATTTAAGAATTAAAAAAGGTGATGGGTTTAATGGGCGGGGCGGGATAAATTAGAAGAAAAACAACAAGTCGATAAACTGCAATTTTGATTGGCTCTGATTGGGGTTTAAATGAGAGATCAGAAAAGCCCGGCCCGGGTTGCTGTCTGAGCCTTCCAGCCCAAAGGCCGGGTCAAGCAACTGTCCTAAATTTTGACTTTCAGGCCAGCTCGGGCGAGCACCATAACACGATTTGGGCAATTAGGGCTCATTAATGTTTTTTACAGTAATGTTTTACTAATTTTAGTGTATGTTTAATTAATCATAGTTCTCATCCAAAAAAATCGGAAATGCTGAACATTTTAAAACACATCATTTTGGGTGGGGCAGTTCGAGCAGCTTTTAATGCCGGGCGGACACATAGAAGGATTCGGCCTGGCTCAGGGGGCAGATTAATGACAAAAATTTGAACAAATCGCACCTCTGGGTTATATCAACGCAAAACCCATCGGCATCAATATTCTCGGTGCGTTAAAACGTTGATAAAAATAGTTTTTACAATTTTTTAAAGGCCCAAACGTCGTTAAAAATGTAAATCCACGCCCACTTTTAAAATAGAAACTTGACGTTAGGCAGGGACTAGTGTGTTTGGTCGACCATTGGTTTTAGTCGACTAAACAAACATAAACCGATTTGAGTTTTTTTGGTCTATTTATGTTTAGTCGACCTCTAGGCTTAGTCGAAATTTGAAAAACCGACCTAAGTCGACCGTTATAGTTGAAGCAAAGGTCGACCAAACAAAATCCAGGTCTTTTTGTACAACACTAGTCCAATAGTACATAAAATATAAATAGAATTTATTGATTTTTTTTGTCACAATAACCCGGGGGGGGTTCATTTGAAATGGTGTCGATGCTCCACAATTTAAGCGTTTCGAGCCCAGTGATTTATACCAAAGAGGCTAGTCGCCCCTGTATTAAACATTTCCACTAACATAATATGGTATAATAAATGTATAAGCAACTTTGCCCAAAACTTAAAAGAAATAGAGGTCTGGGAAGTAGATTTTTGGCGGAAGGGGGCCCTAGAAAAATCCAGAAATTCTTTTGCCCAATTCTTACAGAACTTGGGTATAAATAAAACTACCGGTTAACTCCGAGCTGTTTTTCGAAATTTGACAAAGTCTAGAGGTCGACTAAGAAAATGAGACACCAAAAAACTTTTGGTCTGCTCATGTTTAGTCGACTAAAACTAAAGGTCTCGACCAAACAAAACCCACCCGTTTTTACAACACTATATTGCTTCCACATAAAACTTACGAATTTAAGACCGGACCCGGGTTCGAACCTCCATAGGTGGAGGAGGAAAAAATTTGGGTGAGCCGATAGGTCTGGCCCCTCATCGAATTGAATGAGAAGCCTGAAATCACGGGCTGTTTCATCGTTGAAGTTATGATAACAAGTGGTCGTATAGGATATTAGGTAGGCACCGTCCGAACTAAAGCCCAGAAAGACGTGACTGAATAAGCTATATTAATATAATTGGTTAAAAAAAAGTATTTTAAGCTAACCAGCGGGCATTAGCTAGTCTATATGCGGAAGCAAAATAAAAGTATTTTACAGAAGCACAAGTTTCCGCAGCAATTAAATTACAAGTTGAACAGTATAGGACGGACAACCAAAATCTATCTAAAACACGATATTTGATATCAGCTTTTTGAGAAGGTCGGGGTAAAATTTGTGTATCATTTAATATGAATTTTACAGTAACAACAACGATAAATATGGATTCAAGTTATATGATAAATTAGATAATAATGGGAATGAAAAGCGTAGCCTTCCCTTAAAAAATATCGATGCAAATATGGTTAAAAGTGCTTAAGAACCATGCCCCCCCCCACATATCCTAGGCGCGGTTATATATGATGACCTTTATAAAACAGCAACTTCCTTGTTTGGAATTCCGGTTTCGAAATCATAAACAAAATCATTATGTACTTGATTGCCATTAAATTTTTTATTAATATAATAATAATAAAATAGGAAATAGAACACGGGTTCTCATTTTTAGTCGTTATTGTTGAATTCACGCCTAATTAAAGGTATGAACTTTAAACGAGAAACAGACCAAAAAATCTTTGGTTTACTAAAATTAAAGGTCGACCAAACCTAACCCAACCGTTTTCCAACACGAGTTGATAGATCAATTCTCCGGTACATGAAATCACCAATTTCACAATGTGAACTCCTTTATCACCCATTATCATATTTCAATCATAAAAAGTTTGGGCGCGGCTACGAGATGGTCAAAAATTTGAAAAATTGCATTTTCAACAAAAATTTTTATAGATGGCGGTATAATCAATTATCACGAGACATATTATGGTGTTTGCTTTTTATCAAATTCCAAATTTTTAAAAAATATATGGTAAATGCTTAAATTGTAATATTTTCTTATAAAAACTTTGATTGATAAAAACGAAAAATAAAAACGAGGAAAAATGCTCTATTATCTAGGCACAATTCGGCAAAGATTTTAAACATAAGTAATTTTATGTAATAATAATTCTTTAACGCTTAAAGTGACAACTTTCGCGTATAAATTTTACTAGGTTGTCTGCAGTGACCCATAACGTTGCTCGTCAAGTATTAACTTATATGTACACAAAGGCTTATAACCTTCATCGATCGTCTACATTAAAATGTGGTCAAATATTAATGGCACGATTTATAAAATTTACTAAAATGTTTCATCGACGTAACCGGGGGGGGGGGGGGGGGGGAAGGGAGGACAGGTAGGGGCAGCTATCCCCCCTCCCCCTTTTCCTTTAATTTAAAAACTTTCCCACAGTTTACAAAATTAGAGAAAAAACATGAAAAGATGGCTTTAAATATTTCGAATTAGTACCACTCTTTGTGAGATCATAAATTACCCTACAATAATTTCAAACGATCAACATCAAGCTAACATAGCTTATAAGAGGTAGGAACAGGGAGGGGGGAGAAGGATAATAAGTCTTATCTATCGATTTTTAACGCGATGTTTAAGTGGGTGCCAGGCACCGCGATAGATGAAGGGGAAAGGCACAGACTGGAATTTGATCTCTTAATGTGAGCGCGGAGGGGAATAAGGTGAAAACGGTGTGTATTGTGATAATAAGGAGGTTCAATAAATTCTGAAAAAAAATTGTTAAAATTCGATTGGAGTTTGTGGTTTAGGGAAAAAGCCGAATTAGGCGGGGGTAGGGAGGGGGGGGGGATGGCTGAATACAGATTAAATATCAAATTAATTAGTTCCTTAAATATGTATAAAAAAATTAAATAAAGATGTTAGCTGTCCTCCTGCAATCTAGAAATAAGCACGGGATATTATTTAACACTGGTCAACAAATAATGGACTTATAAAATTAACCGGCAAACTGTTTGTAGATTCTAAATTTTTTTCGGTGAACTTAAATATAATTTTAGTTTTTTCTCTATACGTCAAGTTTTTAGAATATATGCTGTCAAAGTTGCTATAAACGGCAATTTTGGCGATTTTCAAACGTCAATAACTTGCAAATTAATCGGTAAAATTTTAGTTTAACAAATTCGATTTATAAATAAAGGTTTTTTGCGGTCTAATTAACAAATAAACTACCCACATGTGCCTTAAATAATTCTAAAGCTACGATTCCATCAGTTCTAAAATCAATTCTAAGCACCTAATTTAACCCAAATTTAGCGACGTCCTCTAAAACAAATTATATATTTAACTTATATGCCAGCGAGAGCCTTCAGGTTACCCATGTAAAACTTAACGATAAAAATTTATTGATTGTAGTGGTGCTAATTTCAATATGTCCGCTATTAACACTAGATAAAGACATGATTAAAAAAGTAATTCTGACATTAGGAAGTGTTAGAATTATGGCAAATAGTTGAAATTGTTTTTGATGAAACCAAAATATGCTTGCATTTGAATCGTAACCAAAGTTATTCCAGAGTTCTGTGTGGGTCAACTTGAGACCTGCAAAGTCACTTTTTTTGAACCCGAACTCGACCCAAATTTTTTTTAAAATTTTCAACCCGAACCTGGCCCGAAAGCATCAAATTTTTCAATCCAAACCCGACCCGAAAGCATTTTAAAACTATCAACCCGAACCCGGCCCGGCCCGAAAGCGTTTAAATTTTTTTAACCGATTTCCTTCCGAACGCGTTTCAAATTTTGGTATCCAACGCGGGAGTAAGAAAAACTTGCGGTGTGCATGGGCGTAGCCAGGGGGTGACAGGGACGGGCGGCTGCCCCCCTCTTAATCCAAAAAATCTTAGATATTTTATCAAATTATGGCTAAAATTTAAAAAAATGGTTATTTTGCCCCTCCCTTAATCATTAATGCCCCCCTCTAATTTCATACCTAGGCCCATGAGGGTGTTTAAAATTTAATCGATATAAAGTGCGATTTATGAAACTAAATGATACCACAGATTTTGATTACTAAATTTATTTGAATAATTTATTATAGAGATATATAAATAGGATAGCATCTACAATATCGGGTCACATTTAATTCGAAATACATAGTTTTGCAAATGAACCATTTCATAAATTCAAAGTTACTTTTATTTGTTTTATGAATATATATTTATGTAGTTTAAATTAATAATGAACTACCACCTCACACCATTTAAATACAATTTAAAAATATTATTTTGTTAATGTATTTTACCTTTCACGAGTCAAATTTAAATTTGCGTCCAAATTAAAACAATCAGATTTGAAAAAACAAAAGGAATTCAATTAACAAAATGAATGATCTTCAATTATACATTTCAATATTATTTAAATAATATTATACATAATAGCATTAATTCAAAATATGTGTCCCGTGTATTTTGCAATGTAAGATTCATAACCTTGGACCCGACACTTTAAATCCAACCCGACCCGACCCGAAAGCATTTTAAAATTTTCGATTCTCGTCTCGGGTCACCCGTGCAGTTCTCTAGGGTCAACAAACAACGTGAAATTCAAAAAGTAATTTTTTTTTTGGGTCGGATTCAGGTTGAGAAAACACGACTTCGCAGGACTCTGCCAAGTTATTTTTTACCCATTTTGATAAAAATACGTATCAACAAAAAATTTAACCAAATATTTTAGCCATGCTGCTAAATTTAACTAAATATTAATCAATTTTAAGGAGGTGAGCTTGGGTTAAAATTTATATCCGAGTCAGGCCTATTTAAATCTTACAATAATTTTGGTGTAGGAGATTGAAAAAATGCAACTTTGCTATTAGTCCAACCTATTGTTGGTTTAGTTCAAGCAGTCCCAAGACATATTTCTAAATATCATAACAACAAAGTAACTAGGTATATAGATTTTTTTATTAAACTTGATAAAAAGTATCATTGTCTATTTGTACACCATGTGCATGTTGGACCTATAGTTTATACGATATATGACATTGTTGAATGGCTGGATATAGACCAAAAGAAGTCATGAAAAGATATTGCGTTAAAAAATGTTTGTTTTAATGGTTAGAGATGGCTGTTTTAACATGAATTGTAAAAAACAGAAAGTTAAACTTCTGGGTCATACAAACCAATATTACCAACCAAGCTTAAAAAAATGTAAGATCAAAAAAGGATTAAATAAAAAAAGTTGTCAAAAGTTTTAATTAAGTTCATTAAACTCTATAATCTAAGTTAATGGCATATTCACCCAACTCAGTGAGACAAGTCTCAATCTGAAATTCCTGCAAATATTTGTAATCTAAGCATTATCCAATAGAAACTAGTTATTTTATATCTATAAATAGCTTAAATTGTTGAGACAAAATGTGATAAAGTTCCAAATATGTATTATATCTCTCAAAAAGTTTAACATAGGGAATAACATGCAAATATTGGTAATTATATGAAGTGAATGATGATAATAATATTGTTAAGATTTTTTAATAAAGTAATATACTGTGAAAATAATTCGAATAATAAGGTTAATTACACCAGGCAATCATGGTTTTAATGTTCAGAAAAAATATAATTTATGCTACTTTTAGCAAAGTCCTCTCAACAACTTACATCACAATTTAAGCTCATAAATAACATAAGACCACATATGATAAATTTTATAATTAATCCCATTTTTCAAAACCCTAAAAATAACTCAGTCTATTTCTAGAAAGCAGGAAAATTTAAGTTATGTTTAAATATATATCCTAATACACATCAAATAATTACTTCTCAATGTAACGATTTTGAAAAATTATCTCAGATAACTTGTATTTTCTTAGCAGTGTCTTGAAATTTTTTGCATATAAAGTCTATAAAAAATACAATCAAACTCTAATATATGATGATACTTGTCTATTATGCACAAAATTAAAAACATTAAAACTACGTTTCTTGTTTTGTAACAGTTTCATGATCGCACCAAAAGATTTTACATTTTAAACTACAATGAATGAAGCCAACATGTGTTGGAAAGGCATGTTCAGATTAGATACCCTATGATATATTTATCTAATTAAAATGGTCCAGAACCAGAGGCTTATGCTAAGAGGTTTGTTGTGAAGTATTTTGCACTAAACGGCAGAACCATTTATGTTTATAAATTATAAATATTATTACAACTTTTGCAATAAATTATATTTTACTTAAATGACTTAACTATAATATTTGCCAGTCTTTAATATAGTAGAATTCTAGGCCATACATTCAGTACTACATAAGTTAAAACATAATGAAAAATCTTAAAGGTAATGCTGAATTGAAAGAAATTGCTCTATAAAAAATTAATACTTTAACCAATTTAAATTCCATGGAATAATTAAGCTTATTCTCACATTTTTTACATTATTATTTATTTAAAAATATATCTTGAACTAAAACATTAACCGTTATGTACACAATCGATAATATATGTTTGAGGAGGCACTCTCAGAAAGCATGGTGTCGCATAATAAAAGAACAATAAGTTTTTACAAGAAAATGATGGAGGCTGGTATAACAAGATGCGACATATAACGAACGCGCAGCGCTCAGTATATAAAAGACGGGTGACAACGAAAAGATATTAAGTAGCGAGCGTCAAAGTTATTGCTGACATTGAACCCGTTGAAAGCCAGGATGGCCAGCGCCTTCTTCCCCACCCTCCTCATCATCCATTACCACGAAGGTTCCCGGACCGCCTTGAGCAAAACCAGCTTGACGCTTGTTGTAAGCGCGTTCCTTTTCGGGGTCCATGGGCTGCGCAAAAACTTCTTCGAACCCTTCATCTAGCATTGGCAAATGGGTGGGAAAAAATTAATAAATTTACCATATTTTATAACTGTTGTGAATCCAACACACTGCATCACAACTACTCTTCCCCCGCCCCCTCTCTAGTTTATCATGATTTAAGCGTTTCTGGAATGCCTCTTGCTAGCGCAGATGTTGCTAGCAAGCGCACAATATAATTTTCGTTTAGTACCTTCGCGTTTGCTTAAAAATGATACTATCATATTTTCTTAATGAGAGAAACAATTCATAATAATAACTAAGCCGAAATTAAGAGCTCGAATGACAATTTTTAACTCACGATACAAATGATTGTTCCAATACTACTATTTAGCAAAATTTGTTTAAAATTCTAAAGCAGCTAAATTATAGTTACGTTTAGAGCTGTTAAAATTATTTTTTAGCTAAGCCTAAAATTAAGGCATAATAAAAATGGATCTCGCTAATCGTTTGCAATTCCCACCTTGATCACCCTCGATTTCCATGCAAGCCGGGTCGACGGTTAGCAGCTTGGGAGGAAGGAGAGCCCCGAGTTCGAGCAACTTTTCGGGGCTTATGGCACCGGGTGCAGGGAAGTTGACCACGAAAACGAGGATGAGTTTGCCCTTTTCGAAGGGATTACGATACGTGGGCATTCCCTCGCCCAGGATACTCTTGGTTTCGCCGTGTTTAATGATTTCCCCTAGAAATTAAAAAATCCTTTAGTAAAATGAAGCATAATTTTGTTTGAGATTTACTAACGAATGCAACTATCAAGACCGCACCACATAATTTTCGTCATAGCTCGTGGCTCAAACTAACTTTAATTATAAAAAGCAATTTTTTTCAAAAGATTTTGACACTCGCAAAAAAATATTTTCAAACTTTATCATCGGAAATCTTTGAGGGTTGTAAAAATAAATTATAATTAAATATAATATTTCTACCATCCTTGCACATCATTATAAAATTCGTTTTAATATATATTCTATTTTATCTATATTTATTTTGTTGATATTATATCAGTTATCTGATTTTATTAATTGCTATGCCATTTATGTATTCATTTATTTTTATTATCTTAAAATATTCCCGAAAATAAATCCTTAAAAAGGAACCTGGATTTTGTCAAGTTGACCTTTGGTTCAATAAAGATCAACGGTCAACTGTGGTCTGTTTTGCCAGTTTCGGCTAAGCCTAGAAGTCAACTAAGAAAAACAGACCAAAAAACCTTTAACCCAGGCCAAGATTGAATCGAAGTTTCCCTCGTAAGGGTCTAACTGCCGAATAGAAGCTCTACACAATCTATACACCTACCCGGCAGGGTGGATACGACTAGGACGCGTTTATCCAGCGTGTGGATGGGTTTTTTGAATCCGCAAAGCGATTCAACCAGCTCAATTTCCATTCGCATAACCAAGTCGTCTCCCTTCCGCTGAAAAGTTTCATTCTCTTGTTCATCCAAGACAACGGTTAAATCGCCAGGGGGCACGTCGGGTTCTTGGTCGCCCTCGCCGGAAAATTGAATTTTTTGGCCGTCCTTCATACCTTATTCGTTACAAATCGGGAAATTTGAGACAGTGACATAACATATAAACATAAAAAACGCAATGCATATGTTAAATTATTTAAGGCTATGATAACAAAGTGTGGTATTTGGAGCGTATTTCTAGTTTAATCATCGTGGAAAAGGGGGTGGCACGGGGATTTATGTCGAATGAAATACGAAAAAGTGTCAATCGCAAATTATCCTTTTCCCTTCAAGTTTGCGATCTTTTCTAATTACCCCACTATAATTGTAAAACTTAAATAGTGGGAAAAAGAGGTTTAACGTGATGTATCTGGATAAAAATAGAAGTAGTTTCCAAATACCACACAAAGCATGGTAGGGGGCCTTAAACTCCGACATAAGTAAGAGTTAATTAAGACCTTAACGTTAATGCTTATTATGAATTATCTCACGTATATCAACTCTATCAACCGTTCGTTATAAACAAATTAAACGCTACTACCCTCAAAGAAATTCGTAATAGACCATAATGCTATTAGCACACAAAACTAGTTATTAGTGTCATAAAAACGGCAGGGTTTTTTTTGGTCGCCCTTTGGGTCAACTAAGACTAACAAATTAACTCTTGTCTCCTATTGGTCGACTAAAACAAAGGCCGACCAAACAAAACCCACCCATTTGTGTAACACTACTAGATAGTAGCCCGACCCACCTTTATCTATATGAACTTCGATGGTTTTCTTCTCTTTAATAGTCTTTTTCCCGTTGCAATTTTTGCACCGGTCTCGGGGATTAATGCGTTCGCCCTCGCCTTGGCAATCAGAGCAAGTGGTTTGCGTTTGTTGCACGAACCCGATGCCCAGCCTTTGGATGTGAACTTGGATGCCGGAGCCCTTGCAAGTGGCGCACTTCTGAACGGAACCCTTCTTGCCACCGTGACCTTAAAATGTATAATGAAGTTTTAAAGAAAATGATACTAAATAGCATGGGCGTAGTCGCCCCCCCCCCCTCTTAATCCAAAAATTTGTTGAAATGCATTAAAATTATGGCTAAAATTAAAAAAAGACCCTCTTTAAATCACTGTTGCCCTTCTTTAACTCCAATGCTGGCTACGCCCATGCTAAATCACATTTTCGGGCGTGGTTAGCCCTGGGTAGAATATCGATAGTAAACAGAGGGTCGGTCTGCTTAGTGTGTAATTTCGAAAGTGGAGGTATATTAGTTCAAATAATTCGAAAATAAAAAACAGGATATGCTTGAGTTCGCAATCATTTAATAAGTGAGGACTCAGGAACAAATCAAACATAACGAAGAAGCCTATAAAGGCTTATATGGCGTTTGCCGTTTTTACACCTAATCTATTAAAAATGGCGAAAACTTAATATAATAATTTAATTTTATAAAAGTAAAACCCTGTAATATATGAATTAGACCCTGGATCAAGGATTCTCATGAAAAACCTCTTAGATGAGGTATAATAATGACAAAGTTGCAAAACATACATAAGTAGATATAACCTTCGCATTTAGAGCAAACGACGTTTTTGGTGATTAGTAACTTTCGAGTAGACCCGTTGTAAAGTTCAGCCAGGGTAACGTTGAGCTGATGGTATAAATCTTTGCCCTTTTTCTCCTTAGTCCCACCCCGGGGCCCGTGATGGCCCGACCCTCCGAAAAACATTTCGAACAAATCCATGGGAGATCTAAAAGCACCTTCGGCCCCGGAGTGGCCTTCTTTAATAGCTTGCTCGCCGCCACGATCGTAGATTTTACGTTTATTGGGGTCCGAGAGGACTTCGTAAGCTTGGGAAATTTGCTTAAACTAAGGGTGCAAAAATGTGATATTTTCAAAAATAATATTGGATAACAATGATGGGCGCAGCTAAGGGGGGGGGGGGGGGGGGTAAGGAAGGGCGACTGCCCCCCCCCTTTAAATCCAAAAATTTGTTGAAATTTATTAAAATTATCTCTAAAATTTCATAAAATTATCATTTTGCTCCTCCCTAAATCATTATTGTCCCCCCCTCTAATTCCAATGCTGGCTAAGCCCATCTATACAAAATATGATTAATAGTACCTTAGGGGAAGGTAAATATTTAATTTACAATTTTATTGAATTTAAACTTTATATTCTACATAATTAATGGATTGAATATACAATATATAACATCGGATAATTTCATTCACTAGAAACCGATCAAGATGGAAAAAGAGACGATTTTCGTCGACCGACCATTCAGGTTTGGATAATTTTTGGTGAGGGTGCAAGCCTCATATAATAGAGTAATTTTCAAAAATCCATTTTGGGTCTATATTATTTAAAATTATCTATATGTGAGATGGTCGGTAGAAAACGTTTTGATTTGTCATGCATGGAATGACCCATTTGATACATTTAATAGCTAGAAACCGATCAAGAAGGAAAAATTAAAACTTATCAAAACAAACCCCACTCATGACTGTAGCACCAAATACATGAGAAGAAAAGGTGACTTTTATTAGACAAGGTGTTTAGTAAATGTAAGAAAAAGTTGTAAAATTTATATAATAAAATAAAAAAACTAATCTTGCTATTTGAACAATTGTATAGGGGTATAGTATGGTGAATATCATATTATTATGACTTGAATGCACTTGTAGATAGTGCCACCTAACCACAAACCTGTGGGATTTAGGTTAAAAATTTAGATTAGTTTGTAGTTGAAACTTTGCGAGAATTTGGGTTTAAATTTTTGAATTTGACAATCAGCCAAGTATTTGAAAACATTCTATTTTTTTAATCACTACTTTTGAAATGATTAGATCTGGGAAGTTATTCACAAGTGGTAAAGTGACAAGAGATGACTAAAAAGATATTGGAGAGAATGTAGCAAAATTAAAAGGGAATTAATGGAAATTAATTTCCATTGTTGAAAAAATAAGTTTCATTCCTAATAATCTAGAACCCAATAGCCTTAACAAGGGGGTTACCTTAATATTGATCAGTCCATTGAAATATAAAAATATCTTTTCAGTAGTTAAATTATATATATGCTTTCCAATTCAACTATCTTATTTATGCTTACAGTATAATAAGTTTCCATCATATAATAAAATCTAGGAATATAATATCTAAATTAAGGTAGTGACAAGATTATATGAGGTATGTTAGAAAATTGTCTCGTACAATTGTTACAACTAAGTATTATCTTAAGTTCAATATAAGTTTAAAAAGAAAAATATGAAAAATGTGTGGCAATTAGTTAGAACTTTAATGGCAGTTAAATGACTGATTAGTCATTTTTTGAAATTCCATTAATACTATAAACATTTTAGGGATTACCTTTTTTATTCTGATCATTGTATACTAGGAAAACTAAATAAACGTAATAGTTGGAAATATCTTCCTAAACAAGTAGTTATTTTAAATGAAAGATAGGCAAGTAGCAATTGTCACAAATAAAACAATATATTACCAGATTATAGTTGACTTAATTTATTAAATACTCAATCTATCAATGAATTGATATCAAAGAGGGAAAAGAGTCAAAATAATAATTAAAATATAATTTAACAAAGACAGAGTTTTAAATTGAAAATCAACAATTTAAGCAACAAAAAAAATTGTAAACTAATATGGAAACCACTAAAAAACATTTTTTGATAAAAAATAAAATAAACTTTTGGACTTAAAAGGATTATAAAATATAGCATGTCATGCAATATTAAATACAAAAATATCACAATTAATGTAAATGATTATTTTAAGATATCTTAACTAAAACTATCAAGCTTAACAACAATTATTACTATTCAACCATTAACCAAAAAACCTTCAATGATGATTACTGTATTTTATTAAAATTCCCTATAAAATTAAGCTTTTTGCTAATTAAACAAAGAAAATATCCATTATTGTCTAAATAGTTTAGATTATTTAGTATGCCTATAACAATATGTTTATAGATTAAAACTAAATTTCTTTAATTAAGATGAAAAATTACCCTTTCTCCCTCTTCAGGATTTTTGTCGGGATGAAACTTGAGGGCCAATTTACGATAGGCTTTTTTTAACTCATCTTCTGTTGCCGTAACTTTAACACCCAATATCTCATAATATGCAGTTTCTTTAACCATTATGACTCGAGAAGGCTAGAAGTTTCGAAATGCAAACTAACCAAAAAAGATTTATATCCAAATTAATAATCGAAATAAAAATATTAAAATACACATTGAATACACCATTTGATTTTATCGACAAAGAAAAACACTTTATCATAAAAATAATAATAAACATATTAATATCTAAGTGTCAATATAAACGAAGACCACCTAATTACATGACATATTTCAGAGGGATAAATTTAATCATTTTTGCAACTAAATATCTCAAATTTATATTTCCCCGTGCAGTAAATAATCCAAAATAATATATATATATATATATATATTTATATATAACAAGAACATTGCTCAGGCAAATTATTACAATATATGCTAAAATAAGGGAGAAGAAAAGTCGCGATGTTAGAGTCCTTAAAGTAGTCAAAAACGAGAGTATAATAGCTTAGTACGCTATTACTTTTTGTACACCGAGTTTTATTGTATAAAGGAACACAAATTTATAGGAATAAATTATACAACTGCGTATTGCGTTTATATATCATAGAGATAAATTTCCAGGAAGGAATATCGATTGATGTCATAGCGCGCGATCTTCTAGGAAAAGGAATCGAAATAAAGTCATGTCATGGCGTATTGACGTCACTACCTTAGAATAACTATTCGTTTCTAAGAAGGCGTATCGATCGATATAAGTATTGACTTCCGATTAATTAACGTCACTACAGATAATATCTTCCCAGATTAGGGCTGCACCTATATTGGTATCGGTACCGATATCACGATTTTTTAACGATATCGGTATCGGTTATTAATCGTACCGATACCGATACTTGAAACTTTTTTTACAAATATTATATTTGTTAGAGCTGTATATCTATATACTTTTTAAATTGAATTTTACTTAATTGGTCTTAAATCTTATTTATTTTTTCATTGATTCATTCATTCAAATTTCTACCGCCACTTATTTATATTATTATGTAAGTTAGTTCGTATTTACAACTTATAATATAATGTATTTAGGTCTAAAAGTAAAAGCAAGTCATTAATTTGGAATTATTTTATAATTGATGAGAACTCAGCGTCAGCACATATTGCAGCCTGTACCATTGATAACTGCAATAAAAAAGTTTTAAGAGGTGGCAAGACATCAATTAGTTTTAACACCACAAATCTTAGAAAACATATCCTTAATAATCATCCATAATATATAAACAATATCCCTTCTGAATCTATTTTTAGTATAACTGGTGATAATCCACATAGAAGATCTCTTCTACCTGAGACTATCGAAAAATTAATATTTTTTAAAAAAAATTTGGAATATTTTAAATAGAGCTTTATAAATATTAACTAACAAGTCTAATTTTTATAAGATGTAAAATATCGGTAGCGGTATATTTATTTAAATATCGGTATCGGTTGAAAATATGATATCGGTGCAGCCCTATCCCAGATACATTGGTTAATGTATCGATTAAAAGGGGGGGGGGAATGTGAATTATGTGAAATATTCGTCACTTTCTGTGGATTTTTAACCTCAGTTGTTTCTGCTGATTGATTTTGTGTTTGATCGGCGAGAAAAAGAAATTTTGTTTTGTGCAGTCTGAAAGTGAAGAAGGTGTTTTCTGTGTAGGGTCATTTAATTTTAGATGTAATAATCTCAATATAGAGTTTGCACTTTTTTTTGTTTTTTGTGTGGCCATGTTTTGTCTTAGTTTTTCCACAAAAGGATGTATTTGCATTTTTGATCGTTGCAGTAACTCCGGTTGTTGTAAAAAAATATTCACCTAGAATTTGTAGATTGGTCACTCCGTTGAATGGGATGGCGTGTGTGTCGTTTTTGCGTAATTGGCAAATAAAATTAGCTGGTGCCATTAGTCATGAATTTTTATTTTATTTGGATGCATCCTAGCTCCTGAATCGATTAGAAGTTCACGATTTGTGTTAATGGAGTGTTAATGTGTTCGCCAACCAGGTGAGATAAAATTGTAAGTTGGTTAGGTTAAAGATGTGGACGTTTTTTTTAGTACGACAGCAAAGTGCAATCGAGTAAAAAGGTCCATGTGCGCTGCTTTCAGTTGCGCTAAAAAATGATTTTGTTAGGCCTGGTAAAGTTGTTGAGGTTGCCATTTTTTTCAGGTAACTGAATTTAGTGGTGATTAATTTGTTAAATGTTGCAAAGTAAAATATCGCTTTTGTTTACGAACCAACTTGTAAAAAGTGGATCATTAAATATAAAAGCCCACATGGGTTCTAAAATACAGGAACTTTGAAGGCGTGTATATTATTTTTAAAAGAGAAGGTAGAAATTTATTACGAATAAAAGCCACGAAACTCTGCCTGATTCCACGTGTTTAATTTTTAATAAATGGGTAAAAACCGACGTTTTATAATATAAACATAACACCCTTGCAAATTTTTATACATACAAAATCATTTCTTAGCTTTTGTGTTTTGAAGCCATCTTTTGATATCGCTTTCTTTCCTATAAAAATAAAAAATTCAAATATAGTTATTAGAAACATTACACAAATTTATCAACGTAACAAAGAAAATAACATTTAAGTAAGTACTCCTATACTAAGGCATTTGATAAGAACTTCACCTTTAAGAAGATGTCATTAATCGTTTTAATTTGGGTCAAGCAAGTTTTTTTAAGTCAGATGTTTAAAATTCTTTGTTAGGGGATAAACTTATAGAAATTTGCAGACAAATTTAAACTGTAAAAAATCAAATTAACAAACAAAAATAAATAAAATGCAAAGTGATCGCGAAGTAGCAAGCACTATTACAACACAATCGTTAAAAAATAATTTATTTTTTAAAGTAAATTATCGTCCAAATCCTTAATTTATCGGATACTGGAAAGGGGTTGGGGCGATTAGGATACCTTATTTTTAAGGGTAACATCGTAAGGCAAAGTAAATAATATATTGGCGAGGCCCCTAGTGTCGCGATGATATTGTGACAAAAATAAATAGTAAACAATCCAATAGGCTTTACCTCAGGAGTTACAGAAGATTTGACAAGGTTGAGAGCTGTTTCAAAGTTCGTACTTTATGACCGGTTTTTCAATCATATTTTCGATTTCTGCTTCCCTATCAGCAGTAGTACTCTTTTCGTTGGAAAATTTTTATCCTTTTACACGATTGTTCCTCATCGCAGCTCTCCAAGCTTTCCTTATATTCTAAAATCCATTTTAACGCTTGTCTCGACGCTTCCTTAACAAGCGCAGCCAAATCCGCCCCTCTAGAGAAAGGAAAAAAGTATTCGTAAAAATTATAGTATGTAATTTGATAATAAACGCGAAACTTTCATATATGACATTAGTTTTTTAATACCATTTTGAGCAATGTGGCTAAGCCATAAAAAATTCGAGCTTTTTATAATTCGATGGCTAACAATGGAATAAAGACGATTTAGAGCTAGGCGTTTAGTTTTAATTATTAGAAAATATAATTCTTTTTCGATAATCCATCGCATCTAGGGTCATTTGCAATAGATTCAAAATCGATGTCCGATGAATACAATGGTGTTTTGTTGGCACATTTTACTTCCTTATCTAAACCCCCATGTGATGATGTGTTAGTGAGCACGCGAAGAATTTCGGCGCGTTCTTGAGCGTTAGGGAGATTGACGTAAAATATTTTATCGAATCGACATGGTCTAAGGATCGCTTTATCAATCACATCTGTTAACACATAACATGAACAACATATACACACATGTTAATACATAACATGAACACCGAACACACACATGTTAACCCATAACATGAACAATATATACACATATGTTAACCCATAACATGAACAACATATACACACATGTTAATACATAATATGAACAACGTATACACACATGTTAATACATAACATGAACAACACACATTCATTCAGGAATGATAGGATTTTCTAGAACACAGATACACGTCATGATAACATATTCACTATTTCAATAAACTTCCATAAACATTTTGATCCTTCGAGCCCCAAACCAGATCAGCATGACTGCAAAATTTGAAAAGAAAAAGACAACATTTGTAAAAAGCCTTGCAAGATTTATGGAGTATGTAGAATCATCATCTGATGAATCAATATAGAATTAAGACTTGAGAATATTAAAAGTTTATATTCAAAATATGAGGATTTTCAAGAACAAGTTGATATAATTGATGAAAAATCTCATGAGCAAAAAGAGATTGAAGACAATTACTATAAGGCAATATCAAAGGCACAGAGTATCATTAACCAAACTCACACACCAACAATCTGTCAACCATCTTCAACATCTGGGAAGCTACAACTTCCTCGAATTGAATTGCCTCACTTTGACGGGAATTATGAGGAGTGGTTAGGTTTCTCCAATTTGTTCACTACACTTATTCACAATAACTTGGATATATCAAATGTAGAAAAATTGAATTACTTAAAACTGTCATTAAAGGGCAATGCGGCAAGTATAATTCAATCCCTAGACATATCAACAGATAATTAAAAGGTTGCATGGGACTTGTTAAATGATCGTTTTAGCAACAAGAGACTAATAATTAATAAACATATTAGAGGTATATTTAATTTAAACATGGTTAGAAAATAGTCATTTCTAGACATCCGAAAATTATTGGATGGGTTACTAAAACACACCAGATCACTAAAATCATTAAATTGTTCGGTGGAACATTGGGATCAGTTGTTAATATATATAGTTACAAAAAATTTAGATTTGACCACCAACAAGGCTTGGGAATCTACAATCAAAAGGGATGAGATCCCATCTTTCTTAAATTTGACAGATTTCCTTGCTCACCAATGTCACATTTTGGAAAGTACTAATAAACTAGAAAATACAGATGTTCTGATCAAAGGTAATCATTTCAAATCATCTAACAACCTAGCTATTTCCACTCCTAGCTGCTTCATATGCAATCAATTCCATTTTATTTTTAGATGTAAAAAATTCTTAAACTCAACTTGTGAGGAAAAAGGAGAACTTGTCAAGGAGCACTCTCTTTGTTCAAATTGTTTAAACCAAAATCATAGCATCTCACATTGCACGGCAGGATCATGTAGGATATGTTACAAAAGACACAATACACTCTTGCACCAAAATGATTTACAAAAAATTTCATCAACAAATTCTGCTCTAAACATACATCATCATAAAGATTCCATACAGGTATTACTCCCTACAGCTTTAATTGGTATAAATGATGTGAAAGGAAATACCCACATATGTCGTGCTCTCTTAGATTCAGGATCCCAATCAAATTTCATCACAACTGAGTTTGCTAACAGGTTGCAATTAAATGTACAACAAATTTCAATTGCAATAGGAGGCATCAATAACAGTCAATCATCTATTAAAACTTGCGTTGATGCAAGGGTTCATTCTTTGCATGGTAAATACAATGCTCAACTAAAATTCTTAGTTATGAATCATATTACAACAAACCTTCCAACATTATCAATCCCAAAGTCAAATATTTTAATACCAGACAATTTACAACTTACTGACCCTTCCTTCAACATCTCTAGTGAAATAGATATTCTGATTGGTGTTGAATTGTTTTGGGATGTCATATGCACAGAACAATTAAATCTTCAAAATGGATTAGTGTTTAAAAACACACAATTCGGTTGGATAATTTCTGGTCCATATTCTTTTTCTAACCTGTGGATTTATAAAGTTACACAAACATGCAATTTGTCTACTCAACTATTAAATAAGCAACTAACTAATTTTTGGGAAATTGAAGAGATGACCCAACCAGTTCAGTACTCCAATGAAGAGCATCAATGTGAAGAGATATTCAAGGCTACTTACAGACGAAATTCATTTGGCAGATATATTGTGGACCTACCACTAAAGGATCAGGTTAAAAAATTGGGAAATTCTTACAAACAAGCTTTCATCCGATTTCAATCTCTTGAGAATAAGATGTTGCGGAACCCTGAACTAAGACGTGATTACACAAGTTTTATCCATGAATATCAACGTTTGGGCCACCTAGCCCCCACTACTGAAACAAAATCACAAGATTTACCTGTCTTTTATCTGCCGCATCACGCCATCTTCAAGATGGACAGCCTCACGACAAAATTGCGGGTAGTCTTTGATGGATTCGCTAAATCAACTTCTGGACTATCATTAAATGACACTCTGATGGTTGGTCCTAAGATTCAGCAGGACTTAATATCAATAATATTAAGGTTTCGTAGTCACAATATTGCAATCACAGCAGACATCGAAAAAATGTACAGACAGATATTGATTAATCCAGCACATACTCAATTGCAGAGAATACTGTGGCGAGATGAAATATCACATCCTGTTCAATCCTTTGACTTACTTATAGTTACTTATGGAACCTCATCAGCACCTTACTTAGCTACTAAAGTTCTTCAACAAGTGGCTGAAGATGAATGCAACGAGTTCCCAGTTGGAGCACGCATAGCACAACGAGATTTTTATGTTGACGATTTATTAACAGGGGCACACAACATTTCAGAAGCTAAAATTATTGTAGTACAAATACAGACCATGCTAAAAAAAGCTGGATTAAATCTAAGGAAATGGGCCACAAATTCCACCTCATTATTCACTCAACTACCATCAATTTCTAGTGACGAAATCATACCGTTAGATAAGCATAGTAACATGAAGACTTTAGGTATCCATTGGAATCCACAAAATGACAACATTCGATTCAACATTAAAAATGAAACTACAAGGGATACTATATCAAAACGAAATGTTCTATCACATATTTCTCAAATGTTTGATCCACTTGGATTACTAGGGCCTGTATTGACAAGAGCTAAGGTATTTATGCAGCAACTTTAGAAGCTTCAGCAATCTTGGGATGAAACACTTCCTAGTGATCTTAGCAATAAATGGACATCATTTAAAAATCAGTTTGTACTTTTAAGCTCACTTGACATTCCCCGGCGTGTTCCATGAGAATCCCTTGAAGATAGAAATTCACGGTTTCTGTGACGGAAGCGAAATCGCTTATAGGGCATGTATATACATTCGATCTTCCATCAATGATATCTGGTCCAGTAGACTTCTTTGCTCCAAATCGCGAGTTGCTCCTATCAAAAGCATTTCAATTCCAAGACTAGAATTGTGCGGGGCACTTCTGCTAACAAAATTATTAATAATTGTCCATTTAGCATTTCAAGTTCCAAAATCCACAACATATTGTTGGACTGATTCGACAATAGTGTTAGCATGGATCAAGGGTTCACCTAGCAACTGGAATACCTTTGTGGCTAATCGAGTAGCAAAAATTCAACAAAACTCTAAAGTTGACAATTGGCATCATGTAGAAACAAGTGACAATCCAGCCGACTCTTAATCAAGAGGCTGTTCATAAAGTGAGTTGATTAATGATATAAAATGGTGGACAGGACCCATTTGATTATCCACCGACTGTCCTATTATTGAGAATTTGTCTTTGAGTGATATGTCCAATATACCCGAACACAAAACAGTGCACTGCTCTACTATTTGTAAGACTAATCCTTTGTTAACAAAATATTCTAATTTTCGGAAACTGACACGAATTATAGCATATTGTTTACGGTTTTATTCAAACATTAAATGTAAAAATCATTTGAAATATGGATCCTTGTCAACCACAGAACTTTCTCAAGCTACATTAACTGTGTTAAAAATAGTCCAAATGGAATGTTTTTCAACAGATTTACATACCCTTGTAAAGTTTAATAGGGTATCAAACAACAGTAAAATACTCAGTTTAACCCCTTTTCTTCACGATGGTGTAATCAGAGTAGGCGGAAGACTAAGAAACGCAAGTGTCCCTTTTAGTCAAAAACATCCTGTTCTTCTTTCAAAAAATCACTTCATTACTAATCTCATAATTAAAATGTACCATGAAGAATATTTGCATACTGGTGTGCAAAATACTATAGCTAATGTTCGAACCGCCTATTGGCCCATCAGTGCCAGATCTCTTGTCAAGCAAGTAATACGAAAATGCATTACCTGTTTTAAGGTTAAGCCAAGACCACAACAATGTATCATGGGCAATCTTCCAACTTGTCGGGTTGTACCTACCAGACCATTCTATAACACCGGTCTAGATTACTTTGGACCATTACAAATTCGGGAGAGTAAACGTCGAAATAGCAAGCTCATTAAGGTCTATTCTGCATTGTTTGTTTGTCTAATACAAGAGCAGTTCATCTAGAGTTAGTATTAGACCTTACCACTGAAGCATTTCTTAATGCTTTAAAACGCTTTATAGTAGGAGAGGTAAACCACTCAATATTTATTCCGTTAATGCAACCACTTTTACTGGAGCTAACAAGGAATTATTACAGCTACAGTCTTTACTTAGTCCCAGCAACCACGAAAGAATAAAGTTGAAACTAGCAGAACAGGGCATTAATTGGCACTTTATTCCACCAAGAGCACCTCATTTTGGTGGTTATGGGAAGCAGCCGTCAAATCTACCAAACATCATTTGAGAAGAGTATTGGGTCAAGCCCTATTAACTTATGAAGAAATCACCACACTTTTGATTCAAATCGAAGCCATCATTAATTCAAGACCTCTTACACAATTTTCAGAAGATCCAAATGACTTATCATGCTTAACTCCCGCTCATTTTTTGATTGGCTCTTCTTTCACTTCTATCTCTGAACCTAATTGGACATCTGCAAAATTGAAAACTTTATCTCGATGGCAGCACACAGAATTATTACGACAGCAATTTTGGCGCCGATGGTCAAAGGAGTATTTAAATCAATTTCAGATGCGTTAAAAATGGAAAAAAAAATTTCAGAATGTAAAGGTCGGTCAACTTGTAATAATTACGGAGGATAACACGCCACCTCTCAAATTCACCCAGGCTCCGATGGAGTAACTAGAGTAGTTACTTTAAGAACATCAGCTGGTTTGATCAAAAGGCCAGTAACAAGACTGCATGTATTACCTATCGATGATATTCTTCACGGATCTACCAATTTGGATGATAGTACTTTCAACGGGGGGGGGGGCAGAATGTTAACACATAACATGAACAACATATACACACATGTTAATACATAACATGAACACCGAACACACACATGTTAACCCATAACATGAACAATATATACACATATGTTAACCCATAACATGAACAACATATACACACATGTTAATACATAACATGAACAACGTATACACACATGTTAATACATAACATGACATTCATTCAGGAATGATAGGATTTTCTAGAACACAGATACACGTCATGATAACATATTCACTATTTCAATAAACTTCCATAATTTCCATAAACAACATCTAAATATCAATATTATTCATTTTATATTTGCCTTTTAACAATCTTAATTAAATTAGTTAATATAACAGATGAGAAGAGCCACTAATTGTAATATACAATCCAAAATGTTATTATCCATCTGTCTTTAAACTTAGTAAACTGAATTAAAACATAAATTTCTAAACAATTCGTTATATAAATCCTATCCAAACAAACTAAATTATTATATCCCCACATGGGCGTAGCAAGGAGGAGGCAGGAAAGGGCGACAGCCACCCTCTAAATACAAAAAATCTTTATAATCTAATATAATTATTGCTAAATTTCAACAATTCTCAATCCTAATTAAGCCCATGCATACCAAAATTAGTCATCAACGTGGCTACTTTTATTAAAACAATATTTAGATAAAATAAATTTATACCAATACGATTTGTAGCGCCCATTACAAAGACCATTTGCCTCGAATCTATACCATCCATTTCGGTGAGCAATTGGTTGACTATGCGAGATGAGGAGTTCTAACAGGGAATTATTAAGATTTACCGTAAATAAGTACTTCGTGTAATGGGCTGGGGCAAGATTAACAGAAAATTTTAGGCTAGAGCATAACGAACGACAAAGAAATTAACAGGCACAAGTTAAACTAAGATAAATTATATTCAATTTCAATTATAAGCTTCAGTTCTATCAGAGGACACTCGTTTACTAAGATGCTTAGACATTTTGGAGACAGACTTTGATAGTAGAACTTGACATTGGCATAATGCCAATCGTATTTAATCTTTTATGTTCAATTTTCAACAAATATTTGAAATTGATTGCCTCGTTTAAAATTTGAGGCGATAAAGGTCAGACATAAATTATAGCACACGTGCATAAATAACCTCTAAGGAAACGTTTTTACTGGCTTTCAATATGTATCTATCTAAATTTAAATTAAATTCCCAGTTAAAGTATCAACAATTCCTCATTAAAATAGAATATCAGTTCTCTGTCATGATTTAATTAAAGCACACGCTTATATCTTTTAGAGAGCGTCTAGACAGGTTCAAAAATAAGTCTATGTTAACCCAATGTGCTCTTTTTGATACCGTCATTGTTACCAACTCATAAACAACTATGAACACTAGCATTTAATAAAAACATAAGTTTAAATTTCATGGCCACAATATTCTTGCCATATTTTTTTGTGCCTATAAACAAATTAATTTAAATGTCAAATGAAGAGGTAACACAACCATATGGTATATAAAAAAAAGATATATTTAAAATCATATAAAGAAAAAATTAGTCGTTATTACTCTGAGAGGAGGCCAAGAGTAGGCGAATAATTAAAATTTGCGTTTTAAAACAAAGTATAAGTTTTCTCAAATTATCTCTCCTCATTGAAAATTAGCTTTCGATTAATTTAAAAGTGTCACTTATTTAAATCGAAGCACATAAGCTTGCCCACTACCTCAGAGGAGGCGTCTTGATGTGCGGCCACGCGGTGCGGGCATATGCTATCAATCTCATCGAAGAATATGATGCAAGAAGCGCTGTCATAGGCCCGGCCAAAACAACGTCTAATAGCCCGTTCCGTTTCACCCACGTACATATTAAGGAGTTCGGGACCGGCTAAGGCTATTAAATTGAGCGAAGATTCGCGAGCTATTGCCCGAGCCAACAGCGTTTTACCTTAGGATGTCAATAAAAATAAAACTAATAGGACGAGATGGCAAAATTTAGATTAAGCACCTAGGCATTAAGGAAATTTATTTTAAAGTTTATTATTACGTTATTGAATTAATTATGGTGAGCAAAATAATTTTCGAATTATACTGAATTCTCGACTTTACGATACCGCTAAAATCAAAAACCAAATTCATGAACTTTAGTCGTACCGTGTATGGATTATTTGCAACTTTAAACCGATACAAATAGCTTAATTTTGGGCTTATTAATAAACAGCAAATATAATAACACTAGTTTTACCACAGCCGGGCGGCCCCGCTAATAGGACACCAGTGGCCCCGGCGCCCGAAGCCAAACCGAATCGGGCGTATAAATGGGGATACTTGACGGCGCCCCTTATGCAAAGGGTTAGTGCTTTTTTGAGATGCGTCAAGGCTCCTATGCCTTCATCCCAAGCAGGATTTGTATTTAGAGTATCAGTGTCATCACCTGCCCCTTCTTGTGATAGCAAGGTGGGTGAGAAGAAGCCTTCTCTCTTACACGAAGGCACCACGTTGCGAAGTGCGATCTCGAAATCCCATGATTCCACGATCACATTAAGGGGTCCATCTTCTAAAACTTAAATGCAAAAGATCACAATGTAAATCGTTAGATCCAACACGTTTCCATACACGGATCAATGCCATCCGTTTAGTTTTAGCGCGTTTTTAATATGGTTTTTTAGTTGTGAATGTAACTTTTTTTATACCAATAAATCGTTTATACAGCCAAAAAAAATTAAGTCAAAAGTAAAGCCGGGGGAGGGATAAGTGACGGGGGGGGGGTGAGTTTTATAAAGGAATATGCATAAACTAAATAGACAGCCTAACTGGGTTATTAAAAGATGTAGTTTGTAAATGTGATTAAAGAGCGTCGCCAAAATGATTGTAGAAACCTTAAAAAATCTCGCATATCGATTAACATTTTAAGGGGTGACAAAGGGTTCAATAAGATTTACAAAAACTCTCGCTTATTTAAAACGAGCTTAATTTACGTATGGATATTCAATTCCACTAGGCTTGAAAACATAGACCCTTGGTGAAAAATAGTTAAGTGATTATAAAAATAATTACTTACGGTTAGAGGCGTCCATACCATTCGTCAAGGGGGTGCCGGATAAATGTTCGCTTTTGATAGTCAAATGGGAATAGTGAGTGATCCGGGTGAATTCTTTATAAGGTTTAGATCTGTATAGTAGTTCAAATTTATATACTTTATTTTTCTAATATTAAACATTGCGAAAATTATCCATAACTAGTAAAGACAAAGAATATCTTCCTTTAGGTGAAAGTACAGGAGCAGTCAAAACTCAAAAGGTATGATGCTCTTAATTTACCTGATGATACATGATGTAGTAAAACATAATTTAACACAATTTATATTACATTTTGAAAACAATTTGGGTCAGATCGAATTTGAGTCGATTTAAGATTTCTATGATATAGTCTAAATTTTAAGCTTATAAAATAAGCAAACAAAAAAATTAGAGGTGTCGATAAAAAACATTATTAGATGCTTTTACATACAATTGAGAACGTTATCATTTTTCTTCCTGTCAACGCAAAATATTAATTTTGGATTAGATTTGAGTTGTCAAAAACTGACTCTCTTTGCAAGACTAAGTGCCCCTTCCAATGAAGATAGTATTCTTATACAAATAGTTTTCTAAAATTTGTAGTGATAAGCAAACTATAGTTAGCATATTCAATTTACACATAGACTAAATTGTAAAGAATGACATTAAACCTTTTTATAGGACTTTTCTTTCGCTTATATCAATCAAAAAGACCGTTTTTTATGTTAAAGATTTGCATGCAGAGCGAAAATTTAAAACAAAATTTCCCCGAAATATGTTTAATGCTTATTGGGTAAAAATGAATGTGGAATACAGATTAAAAACATTTTAACATTGACAAGGCTTTGAGATAATGTTTTGTTGTGAACTTACAAATGGAATTTTTCACATAAACTAATGCTTCAATTTGACAACTAAAATCGAGAAAAAAAACTTTACTTTTATTTATTGTGCAAAAATATTGATATGCCGACTATTAATATAATGATAAATCAATATAATTTACATAATTCGAGCTATTGATTGTTGGTATATTCTTTCGGATTCGTGGGCAACTTACAATTTTTAACGATGCACCTTGGTAAAAATAGTTGCATTCGTTACGCATAAGTTTAAGTAATACCTGGAAATAGAGGCTATAGCCGCTTCCCTAACTAAATCTTTCAAATCCGCTGCCACAAATCATGGAAATCGACTCCTTGAATGTTAAACTTCCCACAAAAATCTTGTAATAATCTTGTAATTTTCATATAGATAATTTAGACAGATCAATAGTTGATGGTTGTAAATAAAGGCAGCAACGCACATAGTTAATGGCGATGTAGATTGTGAATGTGAAGTAATAAATGTAATTATAAAAATATAAGTGAATTATCAGTGTTATTCTTAATAAATAAAACTAGTTTTGAAGGTAATGTTTATTTTCACCTGGATATTTTCTACCCCAAATTGAACAAAAAAGATGGAAAACAACCGTAAGTTAATTAAATGGTATAATACTCAATAGGCATAATGGGTCCATATGTTATATTAAATATAAATATATAGAACAAAATGGTATTTTGTAAGAATTAAAAATATTGGGTCAGGAGACTAAAGTTATACTTGAATCGAGAGTTTTCGTTGGGCATTCCCAAAATAGTATCTTGATCAAATCTTCCTGAACGCCTTAAGCTCGGATCGACTAACTCGATTTGATTTGTAGAGGCAAGCAAAAGTATATTTTGACCGTTTCGACAAACATCTTAATGAAAGAAAAGTATAAAAAAATTATAATAATATCCACGATACTATTCATATGCGTATAAAATCGTTTAATCGGCTGCTACTAAAAAAAAAGCCTCAACTGATTTTAAAATTAGAGTAAAATATTTATGTTTCTTAATTTTTTTCTAAATATAACAACATATTTATTAAAACAAAACTGGTATTTCTATAACAAATATTGAGATTAGAACTTAGAACGGTATTCATTTTGGTGGGCATTTGAATGTGCTTAAAATAAACTAAAGCAATATTAAACACAAATTTAAAAGATCTGAATAAAAAATAAGGTTGTTTAGTTAATGTTAGCCTAATGTGTGTGTTATTCGCTCTTATAGTAATTCAACATTTTACTATAATCTCTTTGATGGGCTTCGTGCTCATTTAATTTTTGACAAATTACTTTAACAAGTTCTTTTAAATTCGCACGCACTGCATTTGAACTTGGGGTCTTTTGTATTTATTTGATTGGTAGATCCTATAATAGTTTTCTGCAAGTTTAAAAAGTTTTAAGCTTAAGGTCGTTCATGGTCGTTTTTGTTTAAATTTTGTTCTGATCTGACAGATTGACTTTATATTCACCATCGTACCTGGCCCATTCAAAACATATTAAGTCTCACAATGCAAAACTTTAAACAAAAATTTACATTTAATTCCTAATTTAATTGGCAGATTGCACATAGCATTATTCTTTAGCATTGCCTTATAATAGAAACTGCCCGCGTAGAGGTATTGGAACAAATATAGTCCTTAATTTTAAAATCTAGCCTCAGTGTCCCAATATTCTTAAATTCGCAAAAAATTCCAGATTTCTCCATTATTGATGGCAATACAAATCGTCATTAATGGAAGAAATACGATTGTGGGACATCGATATTAAGTGCCAAAACGTATAAAACAACGTATAAAACAAAAAAACGTGACCCCTCAAAAACTACTGGACCGATTTGGCTCGAACAAATTTTAAAACATGCTCCGGAGTATGGGGAATAAACTGTGAAATTTTGAGCCAAATCGGTTTGGTAGTTTTCTAAAATTGGTGGCAGCATAAACACAAACATACACACAAACACACAAACATAGTTTCATTTTTATATATAAGATTTATAGAATCTTATACACCTATTATTGGTCTATAGGATCATAATTTTATCTTTTCCGCTATTATTTTAAAATTTATCCAGTTTATCTAAACCTCCCTCCCCGCATTAAAAGTCCTCCCTATATGTCTGGGGTAACAGAGTACATTGGATGTCCACTTCACCACCGCCCATTCTTTTACCCTTTTGCTGTGCTTAGCAAGTCCTCTTCCAGGGTTGGTGAACAAAATTACATTGCCTTTGGCCTTTGCTCAATCCTTTTGGAACCAACGTGCTAGCTGTGCAGGGTCTGGAGGAAGGGTCGGGTCTCGGGTGTGCAATTTTCTACAAAGGTAGATAATCAATTTCTTAGTGAACGATCACCGCCAATTTACCATCTTATTGAGACATGCCAAGAGTTTTACATAAATATATGTATTAATTAATTGCTATATATGTATATTATGGTTTATCCTACAATTAACTTTAATTCAATGAGCAATTTTACTTTCGCCATTTTATATCACAACTTTCTCAGTGAACGATTACCGCCAATTTACCATCTTATTGAGACATGCCAAGAGTTATTACATGAATATATGTATATTATGGCTTATCCTACAATTAACTTTAATTCAATGTGCAATTTTACTTTCGCCATTTTATATCACAACTTAGTTTAATAAATTGCATAGCAATTAAAATTAATAATATCTTAATTGTAGAAATGATTTGGCTAAGAGTAGGACAGTTGCCTTTTCAACTTTTATCGTAATTTATGACTTAATGAGGTAGCAGCTGAATATTCAATCGATAATTCCTTTTTACTATTTCGTTTACTAGAAATTTTTTCTTCATTAAAAGTATTAAAACAAAATTGCAACACTTTAATTATGGTTACGAGATACGAGATAATTTAAGTGTTTAATAAGTATAGATTTACAAACATATATACAAACATATAGTAGTAAGGAAAAAAGAATTCATTATAATATACTTCAATTAAAAAACACTTTTCATTAAGCATAGGTATATTTATGGGCCTCAGCATTGGAATTAGAGGGGGGCAATAATGATTTAGGGAGGGGCAGAGTGATTATTTTTTAAAATGATACAGTAATAAAATTAAAAAGTTTAACCCTGTATAAAACAATTAATAAACTTGCGACGAAACGAACAGCGACATGCAATAGCTCCGCTATTGCCTGTTACGACCGCGCATCACAAAATGTCACAATGAACAGCGACTGCAATAGCTCCGCTATTGCCTGTTACTACCGCGCATCTAAAAATGTCACAGGTATCATAAGTATATATCAAAAAAAATTTACATGTGCTAAATTTTTTGTTCCATTGATCAGTACCAAGAGACGGTCTATTAATACATAAGAGTCGAAAAAAAAAGAAAAAAAAATTCGATTCACACTTTGGCCAATGGTCATTTTTTCCATTGGTCAGTACCAAGAGACGGTCTATAAATCAATGTTAGGCAAAAAAAAAAAAAACAAAAAAATTGGATTCACACTTTGGCCGATGGTCATTTTTTCATTGGTCATCAGCCAGCGGACGGCCAAAAAAGCCATATTATCAATGGTATTTATAATATTATCGGTTTATCCGACAAAAAATTAAAAATCACCAAACCCTTATTATAAAAAAAGTTAGTTTGATTTAACATGAAAACTCTCTAACCAATATTTTATTTTGTCATATCTTGCACATATCTTCATTCTATAACTGTTTATCACCTAAACTGGTGGTCAGTCCTTTCAATATTATTTCCATTTATCTTTATATTTACATAGATTTTTATTCATCTTGTGCAATTTCATATCGTGCCTTATTTAGACCATGTAAGCTTAGGGCTTCCTCTTTTTTATTTTTTTGCCAAATTTACCTTCTCGATTTTTGCTTCGACGTAGCTATCGTCTCTTCTCGTGACATGGCCATACCATCATAATCTGTTTGTTACGAGCTTTGTCTTCATAGGTGTTATACCCAAATTTATCATCAATTATTCATTTCGTTTATGTTATTTTTTGCTTACTCCTAGCATCCATCTTAGCATTCTCATCCCCATGGACGCAAGGCGCTGCTCTTCCCTTTTGCGTATAGCCCATGATTCCGAGCTATGCAAAACTGTTGGCTGTATAATGGACCTACACAGTGTATATATAAGTCTTCTTGTGATGTTTTTGTTACACAGAAGGCATATTAAATATCTCCATTTGAGTCACCCGAAATTTACCCCTGATTGGATTTTTTTTATCCATTCCACCATCCGCTTGAAATGGTGATCCTAGATATATGAAGAAATCTGCGCTTCTAAGATCTCATTCGCCTAAAGTAGGGGATGCACATTGCTGATTTTCATCTGATTTAAACTCTGTTTTCTTTCTATCTACCGTGAGACCATTCTTCTTCTAATGCATTTACCTATCAGTATTAGCCGATCCTTGTTCACTTTTACCGCAGAGGATTATATCGTCGCAAAGAGCATTGCCCAAGGCGCTTCTTCGTCCAAATCCTTTGTAATAATTTCCATAATTATTATAAATAGGAAGGGACTAAGAGCTAAACCTTGATGGACTCCAGTATATTATATACGAAATTCTTTTATAAAGGGGAAAAAGGAAACGATGTAAACGGGCCTTTGTGTGATAGCGTTTGGTAATGTACTGAGAGGAAGGTTCATTTTAGTTTCCGATTATACACGATCGAGCGGATACTTAGAAGACCGTGGACGGGCTCGGGCAATTTAAATTGGATTCTGCCGGGTTCGGGCAGATTTGACAAATCTGACCTCTGAAATTTAATGAAACTGCTTTGTTATAGATTAATTCAAACTTTTGTAAGCGAATCAAAGATTTCCTTAGTACAAAGAATTCAAGAATACAAGGGTTAACTAACGAGAGAGGCGACCCACTATACTGATAGCGAACATTGTTAAAATAATCAAGAGAGCATTAATTTGCATAACCAACTTTTCTTTAAAGAACTCATTACAATAAAGAAAGCCAAACACGTATAAAGCTGTTTGATCCACAGCCTAATGATTTCGAACATTGTCCATTCCGAAAACCATTTCTACCAGAGGTCAGATTAGTTTGGAATTTTCTGCCCGAACCAGGCCCGATTAAATTTTTATTTCATTGCCCCCGAATTGCCCGGCCCGAAATATTAAATTTGCTCGTTAATCCCGAATTTATGCTCCCAAACAGAGGTCAGATTTGTTTAAATTTTTCTGTCCGAACTCGGCTCTGTCCAAAGTTTTGTCCAAATTGCCCGCCTGAACCTTTCTAAGTGTCCGCTCGGCCATGCCCGAACCATTAGAGCTGCCCGGCCCAATTAATTAAATTTACCCGTCAGACCCAAATTTGTGCAATCCCAAAATCTTTTAACCACTATTAAAAAATGGTCACACAATTTTAATAGATATTAACTGCTAATGCATTTAGGTTAATAAAAAATTATTTCAATTAGTAATACTTACTTTGTTGTAGAATATAGAGAAGAAAATTTTTATTTGAAGCAAAAAAGGAATGGTTGTGATTTAATTATGTATTATAAAAATAAGTAATAGCGTAGATAAGGGAATATAAAGAACGAAAGAAATGGGGCAAAAAAAGAATGATATGGAAATTTATTATAGAAACTATAAATAAGTAATAGCGTAGATCAGGGAATAAAAAAGGCGAATTGAACCAGATTTTATTCGCTAAAGAAATTATGGCATGAAGCCTTTGTTTTAAGTCTAGACCGCACACATGTGTATTGCGAACAATAAAATGGCTTGGCTACATAAATATAAATATTTCAATCCTTTCCATAAACGTAGCTAAGAAATGGAGTCGGGCAAAGATTTAACTGGGGGGGGGGGCAGCATTCGCAATATACAATCTAATAACAAATTAACAAGATAACATACTAGGATTTTAATTTTACTATGCCCGAATCTTATCAGCGTGCCCGCCCTGGCCCGCCTAAAAATTAAATTTAGGGCTGGGCCGGGCAAATCTGGTCTCTGATTTCTACTATAGATACGTCGGATGGTTTCGCAATTTGTCAGAAGAGTCGATCCAAATTAAGTCCCTCAGAATGGTACTTTATCTTTTACTAATTTATATATCCCTTTCAAATAAATGAGGGCATATAATTTTTTCATTATTTTTTTGCACGTTCTGAGTTGTTATACAAATTATTGATGTTATCACAACATGTCATAATATTGGCTCTAGATTCAATCAAAAGCTAGTTTCTACAACGGCTGCAGTCAAGGGCGTAGGCAGGAGGGGGGGGCAGGGGTGGGGGGGGGGGCGGCCGCCCCCTTCCCTAAATGAGAATTTTTTTTAATGTAAATTTTTGTAAAAATTGGAAAAAATTAGTGTTTCGCCCCCCCCCCCCCCAATTGAAATTGGCGACTTTTTTTTTTTTGCTCTCACTTAGTCTCGGCGAATATTTTTTGCTCGCCCCCCCCCCCCCCCCCTAATCCGAAAGCTGGCTACGCCCATGGCTGCAGTTGCGCATATATACTTTATTACCCATGTGGGTAACTAAGATATCTTAAACACATAAATATAAAAATGCAATTTCATGTATAAAGGCTTTTTAAGTATTGTAGTATTTTAGAAGGAAATATGTTGGATGAAAATTACACAAGTCTTCGCTTTACACTTTCTATAAAAGCTTAATGGTTGGGGCGGCCTATATACCTGATCAATGCACTTGAGTTTTTATACTTTTGCCAAAAAATTATATAATTATAGCTAACTTATAATTTAGAAATTGATTTTTTAACCGAATATAGTTAATGACTACTTGATAAACATGCCATCTAGCGTAAATTTACATTAAGTCTAGTTTTATAGTTTGGAGTTAAAATGAGAAATATCTCTTTCATTCTAATTAATCTTAGTCCAGGTGGTTATTATTTTTTTAATAACTTTTGCTATTTAATTTAATGTTGACTGATAGGCAATTAAGTTGTTTGAAATTATAAGCTATAATTTTATGTTTTTAATTAAGACAACTAAAACAATAGATAATTTTTCTTTAAAATCACCTAATTCATGGTGCATTTGATATATTGAAATGCGAAAAGGATAAAATATTGAGATCTCTGGAACAATAAAGAATTGCTTTTTAGTCAGGTTTGCTATATGAAAAATATATAATTATTTCATGTAGCATAATTCAATGATTTATTAAATGTTAAATGATCCCAAACAATTAAATTATTTATTTAATTGTCAAAATTAGAGCCCTGCAAAGTCACTTTTTTTCAACCCGTACCCGACCCGACCCGAATTTTAAATTTTTTCAACCCAAACCCGGCCCGAAAGCGTTTTAAAAATTTTCAACCCGAACCCGACCCGACCCGAAAGCGTTTTAAGCCAAATTCGATTCGACCCGAAAGTAAAAAAAAGTGATTGGTGTAAAACTGATTTTGATGGTTTTAAATGGCGATAAAATGTTATCTAAAAAACATCAACAGATTTAACAACATTTTAAAACATGTTTGCCAGAAGTGAAAGCCTTAAAAAAGGTAGATTCTAATTCAGCAAAGTTTTTAGTATATTTCACCCAAAGTATCGCACTTAACAAGCCATTTATTTTCAGTAGGCACCATAAAAAATGCAGATATTCTTAAATTTTTGCTAAATTAAAATGTGTCTGTCTTTATTATCAAGCAATTTTGATTTTAAGGTTAATAATGGTTGTGGCATTTGGGCGGAATTGAAAGGAGAAAATTGCTTATTTTTTTAAACACTTTAATTTTATAAATCATGTTCTTTATACATTTTATTCATTCGCGTAATGAATAATCATGATAGTTTTATTTTATACTAATGTATATTATAGACGGTAAAGTAAGTTGAGCATCAGTATTTAAAAAAGAAAAATGGAAGTTCACAAAATCGTTAATAAGTTTTGCGATATTAATTATATGTTTTGTTAATTATAATTTATAGTATCAATGAAGATATTCATTCTACCTTTCTAAGTTTTTAAATTCCGCAAATCCAAAATTCAGATATAACTTAAAAGAAATTAATGAATGTATGAGATAAATTAATCATATATTTCGATATTAATTATAAAATAATATAATGGCATTAATTTATACGACACGTTTATTATGCAATATAGAATTCATAACCTTCAACCCGACCCGGATCCGAGTTTAAAAATTTTAAACCCGAACCCGACCCGAAAGCATTTTAAAATTTTTAACCCGAACCCGACCCGACCCGAATGCATTTTTAAATTTTAAACCCTAATCCGACCCGGGTTCGGGTTGAAAATTTAAAAATGCTTTCGGGTCGGGTTCGGGTTGAAAATTTTAGAATGCTTTCGGGTCGGGTTGGATTTATAGAGTTGGGTCAAAGGATATGAATCTTACACTATAAAATGAACGAAACGTATTTGTTAGATTAATGCTATTATCTATAATTTTTGTAAAACAATATGGAATTGTATAACTAATTATAATCATTCATTCATATAATCATTTTCCTTTTCTATTTTTTTTTATTCGTTTAATTTGGAGGCAAATTTAAATTTAATGCTGAATCACGAAAGGTAAAATATTAACAAATGAGTATTTATTATTGTTTATGGTCTATAGAGTAAATTATAAATTTAACTACATAAAGATACAATTAAATATTCAATTTAAGGTTGAATCACGAAAGGTAAAATATTAACAAATGATTATTTATTATTGTTTATAGTCTATAGAGTAAATTATAAATTTAACTACATAAAGATATAATCAAATATTCAATTTAATGCTGAATCACGAAAGGCAAAATATTAATAAATGAATATCTATTATTGTTTATAGTCTATAGAGTAAATTATAAATTTAACTACATAAAGATATAATTAAATATTCAATTTAAGGTTGAATCACGGAAGGCAAAATATTAACAAATGATTATTTATTATTGTTATAGTCTATAGAGTAAATTATAAATTTAACTACATAAAGATATACTAAATATTCAATTTAAGGTTGAATCACGAAAGGTAAAATATTAACAAATGATTATTAATTGCTATGCAATTTATGGGCTCGTTTTTGGTTGTCCGTTGTCCGTCCGTTGTCCTCCCTATCTATTTGCATTGGGTATATTAGGTTATCGCTTTTTTAAATTAATGCATGAGAAAGAGGTGCCCCACCCCTCATCTCTATCTCCCTCGGTGTGTTATATATAAGATTTGTTAAATTATCTATTATATAATAAACATAAATAAAAGTTGTTTACTTTTAATTGCTATGCAATTTAACTAGTTATATAATAAACATAAATAAAAGTTGTTTACTTTTAATTGCTATGCAATTTAACTAGTTTTTGTTATATAATAAACATAGATAAAAGTTGTTTACTTTTAATGCTATGCAATTTAACTAGTTATATAATAAACATAAATAAAAGTTGTTTACTTTTTAATTGCTATGCAATTTAACTAGTTTTGGGGTTAGAATCCCGGAGTTTTTTTGACTCTTATGATTGTTCTTGTTACTATCATTGATAAATTTTTGGCCGTCCGCTGGCTGCTGACCAATGAAAAAAATGACCATTGGGCAAAATGTGAATCGAAATTATTTTTTTCGTTTTTTTTGATTATTATGATTGTTCCTGTTTCTACCATTGCTATTATGACTTTTTGGCCGTCCGCTGGCTGCTGACCAATGTTATATAATAAACATAAATAAAAGTTGTTTACTTCTAATTGCTATGCAATTTAACTAGTTTTTGGGTTAGAATCCCGGAGTTTTTTTGACTCTTCTAATTGTTCTTGTTACTATCATTGATAATAAGACTTTTTGGCCGTCCGTTGGCTGCTGACCAATGAAAAAAATGACCATTGGCCAAAATGTGAATCCGAGTTTATTTTTTCGTTTTTTTTTGACTATTATGATTGTTCCTGTTACTACCATTGCTATTATGACTTTTTGGCCGTCCGCTGGCTCCTGACCGATGGAAAAAATGACCATTGGCCAAAATGTGAATCGAAATTATTTTTTTCGTTTTTTTTTTTGACTATTATGATTGTTCCTGTTCCTACCATTGCTATTATGACTTTTTGGCCGTCCGCTGGCTGCTGACCAATGGAATAAAATGACCATTGGCCAAAATGTGATTCGAAAACTTTTTTTTCGTTTTTTTTTGACTATTATGATTGTTCCTGTTACTACCATTGCTATTATGACTTTTTGGCCGTCTGCTGGCTGCTGACCAATGGAAAAAAATGACCATTGGCCAAAATGTGAATCCAAGTTTATTTTTTCGTTTTTTTTTTTGATTATTATGATTGTTCCTGTTACTACCATTGCAGACTTTTTGGCCGTCCGTTGGCTGCTGACCAATGGAATAAAATGACCATTGGCCAAAATGTGATTCCGAGTTTATTTTTTCGTTTTTTTTTGATTATTATGATTGTTCCTGTTACTACCATTGCTATTATGACTTTTTGGCCGTCCGCTGGCTGCTGACCGATGGAAAAAATGACTATTGGCCAAAATGTGATTCCAAGTTTTTTTTTCGTTTTAGTTTTGACTATTACGATTGTTCTTGTTACTATCATTGATAATAAGACTTTTTGGCCGTCCGCTGGCTGCTGACCAATGAAAAAAATGACCATTGGCCAAAATGTGAATCCGAGTTTATTTTTTTGTTTTTTTTTTTTGACTATTATGATTATTCCTGTTACTACCATTGCTATTATGACTTTTTGGCCGTGCGCTGGCTCCTGACCGATGGAAAAAATGATCATTGGCCAAAATGTCAATCGAAATTATTTTTTTCGTTTTTTTTGACTATTATGATTGTTCCTGTTCCTACCATTGCTATTATGACTTTTTGGCCGTCCGCTGGCTGCTGACCCATGGAATAAAATGACCATTGGCCAAAATGTGATTCGAAAATTTTTTTTTCGTTTTTTTTGACTATTATGAATTTATATCTACTTTTACCGTGTCCTGGCTGCTGACCAATGAAATAAAATGACCATTGGCCAAATGTGATTCGAAAATTTTTTTTTCGTTTTTTTTTACTCTTATGAATTTATATCCATTTTTACCGTGTGCTAGCTGCTGACCGATGGAAAAAAATGACCATTGGCCAAAGTGAGCATCAAATTTTTTTTCCGTTTTTTTGGCTATCATTGACTTATAGAGTATCTGTTGGTACTGACCAATGGAGAAAAAATGACCATTCGCCAAATTTTTGATTTTTTTAATTAAAAATTGTTCAAATTCAACAAAAATTTCTCCCAACAATTCTGCAAATTCTTAACATTGTGATGTTTTATAATATAATGTTTGTTAGACCCATAATCACTAAAGGCCGTAAAAATAATGTAATACGCAACTAGATGCAAACACTAAATCAAACCCTAACCCTTGCCTATATTACATTTTGCCTATATTACATTTTGCCTATAAATGGAAAATTTGTATAAATAATTAATTAATCATTAGGCATTTAATACCCCCCTATAGGCATTCTCGCCCCTTCCCACCTTTCTCGCCCATAAATTGCATAGCAAATATGCTACATTTATACGAAGTAAAGATGAGTCGTCCCCCCTTCCCTTCCCCCCTTCCCTTCTCCCCTCCCCTTCTCCCCTCCCCCTTCCCACGAGGGCCGAAGGCCCGAGTTTTTATTAATTGCTATGCAATTTATGGGCTCGTTTTTGGTTGTCCGTTGTCCGTCCGTTGTCCGTCCGTTGTCCTCCCTATCTATTTGCATTGGGCATTGGGTATATTAGGTTATCGCTTTTTTAAATTAATGCATGAGAAAGAGGTGCCCCACCCCTCATCTCTATCTCCCTCGCTGTGTTATTTTTTAAATTAATGCATGAGAAAGAGGTGCCCCACCCCTCATCTCTATCTCCCTCGGTGTGTTATATATAAGATTTGTTAAATTATCTATTATATAATAAACATAAATAAAAGTTGTTTACTTTTAATTGCTATGCAATTTAACTAGTTATATAATAAACATAAATAAAAGTTGTTTACTTTTAATTGCTATGCAATTTAACTAGTTTTTGTTATATAATAAACATAGATAAAAGTTGTTTACTTTTAATGCTATGCAATTTAACTAGTTATATAATAAACATAAATAAAAGTTGTTTACTTTTTAATTGCTATGCAATTTAACTAGTTTTGGGGTTAGAATCCCGGAGTTTTTTTGACTCTTATGATTGTTCTTGTTACTATCATTGATAATAAGAATTTTTGGCCGTCCGCTGGCTGCTGACCAATGAAAAAAATGACCATTGGCCAAAATGTGAATCGAAATTATTTTTTTCGTTTTTTTTGATTATTATGATTGTTCCTGTTTCTACCATTGCTATTATGACTTTTTAGCCGTCCGCTGGCTGCTGACCAATGTTATATAATAAACATAAATAAAAGTTGTTTACTTCTAATTGCTATGCAATTTAACTAGTTTTTGGGTTAGAATCCCGGAGTTTTTTTGACTCTTCTGATTGTTCTTGTTACTATCATTGATAATAAGACTTTTTGGCCGTCCGTTGGCTGCTGACCAATGAAAAAAATGACCATTGGCCAAAATGTGAATCCGAGTTTATTTTTTCGTTTTTTTTTGACTATTATGATTATTCCTGTTACTACCATTGCTATTATGACTTTTTGGCCGTCCGCTGGCTCCTGACCGATGGAAAAAATGACCATTGGCCAAAATGTGAATCGAAATTATTTTTTTCGTTTTTTTTTTGACTATTATGATTGTTCCTGTTCCTACCATTGCTATTATGACTTTTTGGCCGTCCGCTGGCTGCTGACCAATGGAATAAAATAACCATTGGCCAAAATGTGATTCGAAAACTTTTTTTTCGTTTTTTTTTTGACTATTATGATTGTTCCTGTTACTACCATTGCTATTATGACTTTTTAGCCGTCTGCTGGCTGCTGACCAATGGAAAAAAATGACCATTGGCCAAAATGTGAATCCAAGTTTATTTTTTCGTTTTTTTTTGATTATTATGATTGTTCCTGTTACTACCATTGCAGACTTTTTGGCCGTCCGTTGGCTGCTGACCAATGGAATAAAATGACCATTGGCCAAAATGTGATTCCGAGTTTATTTTTTCGTTTTTTTTTTATTATTATGATTGTTCCTGTTACTACCATTGCTATTATGACTTTTTGGCCGTCCGCTGGCTGCTGACCGATGGAAAAAATGACCATTGGCCAAAATGTGATTGCAAGTTTTTTTTTTCGTTTTAGTTTTGACTATTACGATTGTTCTTGTTACTATCATTGATAATAAGACTTTTTGGCCGTCCGCTGGCTGCTGACCAATGAAAAAAATGACCATTGGCCAAAATGTGAATCCGAGTTTTTTTTTTGTTTTTTTTTTGACTATTATGATTATTCCTGTAACTACCATTGCTATTATGACTTTTTGGCCGTCCGCTGGCTCCTGACCGATGGAAAAAATGATCATTGGCCAAAATGTGAATCGAAATTATTTTTTTCGTTTTTTTTGACTATTATGATTGTTCCTGTTCCTACCATTGCTATTATGACTTTTTGGCCGTCCGCTGGCTGCTGACCCATGGAATAAAATGACCATTGGCCAAAATGTGATTCGAAAATTTTTTTTCTCGTTTTTTTTGACTATTATGAATTTATATCTACTTTTACCGTGTCCTGGCTGCTGACCAATGAAATAAAATGACCATTGGCCAAATGTGATTCGAAAATTTTTTTTTCGTTTTTTTTACTCTTATGAATTTATATCCATTTTTACCGTGTGCTGGCTGCTGACCGATGGAAAAAAATGACCATTGGCCAAAGTGAGCATCAAATTTTTTTTTCCGTTTTTTTGGCTATCATTGACTTATAGAGTATCTGTTGGTACTGACCAATGGAGAAAAAATGACCATTCGCCAAATTTTTGATTTTTTTAATTAAAAATTGTTCAAATTCAACAAAAATTTCTCCCAACAATTCTGCAAATTCTTAACATTGTGATGTTTTATAATATAATGTTTGTTAGACCCATAATCACTAAAGGCCGTAAAAATAATGTAATAAGCAACTAGATGCAAACACTAAATCAAACCCTAACCCTTGCCTATATTACATTTTGCCTATATTACATTTTGCCTATATTACATTTTGCCTATAAATGGAAAATTTGTATAAATAATTAATTAATCATTAGGCATTTAATACCCCCCTATAGGCATTCCCCTTCCCACCTTTCTCGCCCATAAATTGCATTGCAAATATGATACATTTATACGAAGTAAAGATGAGTCGTCCCCCCTTCCCTTCCCTCCCTTCCCTTCTCCCCTCCCCTTCTCCCCTCCCCCTTCCCACGAGGGCCGAAGGCCCGAGTTTTTATTTTTTATAGTCTATACTCTATAGAGTAAATTATAAATTTAACTACATAAAGATATAACTAAATAATCATGAATCAACAAAAAAGTAAGTTTTATTTATTATTATGTAGATCTAAAATTTTATACTTATTTTATTAACGCTTTCTGGTCGGGTCGAGTCGGGTTAAAGTTCAAAATTTAAAAACGCTTTCGGGTCGGGTCGGATTCGGGTTGAAAATTTAAAAATGCATTCGGGTCGGGTCGGGTTCGGGTTCAAAAAAAGTGACTTTGCAGGCCTCTAGTTTCGGGTCACCCGTGCAGGGCTCTAAAAATTATCTAAATTTAACATAGTATTTAATTAAAAATTTCGCCTCTACAATTAAAGTTTACTTATTATTTAGTTTGCGGTACTCGTAAAACGGGTTATTTTCTAGTTTAATTATAAATCTTTATTGTTATGAAAATGAATAAAATCTCGGGATTTGAATAAATGCATTTCAAATATATTAATTATAGTTTGAAAATGTATGTTTAAGTATAATGGATAAGTACAAAATTATTATTAAAATTAAATAACGATTGACATAAAGTGTTAGCAAAAATATTGGAAATTTTTTGGAAGTTGAAGCCTTTACATGAAAATTTTTTCAATATATTTTGTGTATGATTAAAAATTTAAATTTGAGGATCGAGGAAAATAATTAATTTGCGAATAGATAAAAGCAGCTTAGTTTAATTCGTCTTTTATTTAAAATATATTTAAGTAAATATTTTTTTTAATCCCTTATAAAGATTCGATTCGGATTTTCGAATCTCAGCAAGTAAATATTCGAGTAAAAATTTAGACATAATACGAATTCGAATCGGATCTCGAATTGAATCTCGTGGTGCCGTATATACCTCCTTTATAAAATTTATATCATAGTATTATAAAATTTCAATTATGACTAGAATGTATATAGTTTTTTGCATAATATGGCCATTAAAATTTTGAATTTGATACTAAAATTACTATAAAAAGCACGTGACCATATTCTACAGAATAAATATAAACATGTTTTATTTAATTTTACTTTCTGAGCCAAATTTTGCAATCTTAGAATTTTTAATATGCTTTTTCGGTCATTTAAATAGGATACTGCCCTCTAGCGGATACGAACTTGCAATAGATATTTTGATGAAAACGCTTTTAAAAAATTTTCTAGTATATCTTAGATTAAATGCTACATAGTCCTTTTTAAAAGATAAATCTAATTTTTTTTTAATATCTGCATAACTAGTGCAAAATGATCCCGCGTTGAAGTTGAACTAAGACATAAGATCTATTTAGGATTAAGTTATTAAAAAGGGCGCGTTTACCTTTGGGCTAAGTATTTCAGCTATTTCAGCACCATTCTTTTTAAAAACTTTGATTTTGTATAGTTTTTTTTATCAAATGATCACATTTTTAACCAAATTTCAAAACCTAAATTGTCGAGATTTAGCATTACTTTTCCAAAATTTTAAATTTAACATACCTCTTTTGGATTCAAGTATTTTTATCCTAATAGTTTCTTCCTGTTTATAATTTTTTTAATGGTCTTGGCTTTTTCAAAGGCGATCCCCTCCTTTTAAATATCCCCCCGCATTTTTATTCAAACAATCAATGGCATATTTAATTGCAAGGTTTAATTTTAAATCTTTTTTGGATTCCTGCCCTCTTTTAAAAGAGGAAGTTAAAGGCATCTTATTATATGCATAGACTCTGCTCATCACTGTATAAAATGTGTGTGCTTTTCCGCCATTTTGATGAACACTACAGTCCTATATCACTGTTGATGTTATATATTGGTATATTGGTGATCCTTCATTCTTTAAGGGGAAAGATGTTATATATGTGTTATATATATGATGTTGTATATGTGTTGTTGTATATTGGTATATCATTGTATACAGATTATATGATTGAATATTGTAAGCCAAAATCCGAGTTGGCAAAAAGGAACATATGTTTTTAACTAATTAATTAACTTTTAACTTTCTTTTGTTAATATATATAGTTGTCCCTCCCCCGGCCCTAGTGATAAATAAAATGATATTATTTCTGTTCCTATTATTAGTTTATTATTAGTACGGTCATCTTGATAACTGGTGTCAGAAGTAAACTATTGGTAAGGAACAAGAAGAGGAATTCCAAATAAATATTCTAAGGAAGAAAAGGAACATGCAAGAGTATGTATAAATGATTCAATGAAAAGGGAAACATTATTCTATGGAAATCATAAGACTTATAAGGGATTATATGAATTCAGAAGGTAAATTCATTATTCTGAGGAGATCATTTCAGGATGTCATTGTTCTAAGGAGATCATTTCAGGTTGTTAAATTCATTATTCTATGGATATGGGAATGCCCAACTTAAACTAGGAAACTACATATGAATTTAACCCAGCCACTAGCTTCCCCAAAACCCACTTTTCCAAATCCACACCCTCAAACCCCCATATTTCCCCTTCTGACAATTTCCATCCCATCTTACCTTCCCAGCCAATCCATTCTTGAAAATAGCATCCCCAGAATCCACGTAGCCAAGTCCACACCCTCAACCTACATATTTCCCTACTGATAATTTCCATCCCATCTCACCCTTACAGCTAGCCCACTTTTAAAGTTATGGAATTGTTGGAGTAAATGGTCGAAGATTAAAACCAGGAGTAAGAGGAAAGATGTTGTAAATGGATTCTTCATTTTTTAAGGGGAAAGATGTTGATGTTATATATTGGTATATTGGTGATTCTTCATTCTTTAAGGGGAAAGATGTTATATATGTGTTATATATATGATGTTGTATATGTGTTGTTGTATATTGGTATATCATTGTATACAGATTATATGATTGAATATTGTAAGCCAAAATCCGAGTTGGCAAAAAAGAACATATGTTTTTAACTACTTAATTAACTTTTATATTTCTTTTGTTCATATATAGATGTCCCTCCCCCGGCCCTAGTGATAAATAAAATGATATTATTTCTATTCCTATTATTAGTTTATTATTAGTACGGTCATCTTGATAATCACATAATGGCGTTTTGCGCTGTGCCTAGGCCCTGCAAAATTGAATTTATCGGCCCGAGCCCGACCCGAAACTTTTTTTTGATTTTTTGCCCGAGCCCGACCCGAGCCCGATTTGTATTTTTTACTCAGGCCCGACCCGAGCCCGAGCCCGGCCCGACTTTTATAAAAATGTAAATTTGTACCAATTTTATTTCAAAAATTTATTTATAAATATATTACGTATCACGAATATTATGTGATTTAAAATATGAATAATTATGGTAAATAAATAAAGTGGAGTCTGATTTCTCGGGTTTTAACGAAGTCCTTCTCTCTTCGTAAGCTCGCCCATCCCAGCTGTAGAAGGGCTCGCTCACTGTTAGAAGATGTAGCAGGTCCAAATTGCTCAAACAAGGACACTCTGATGCATCTTCCACCATTCCAAAACTTCCATACCATCAATATACGTATTTAAATATTTATGTAATTCATCTTCCTCAGCTTCGTTGTTATCTATTCTGGGCTCTTCCCAACTACTAAAGCCTAAAAATTCTTCCTCCATTATATTATCTAGAAAAATAATGAGTGCTTTAATGCAAATTAATAAATTACCATGCTCGACGGCTATACTAGGCGTAACTGTATTAACCGGAGGATTAGCCTTAATCCTTTCCTCCATAATTATTAAATTTCGTATATGATGACAAATGTCATCAAATTCATAGCGAGGCAGCATTATTAAATTTCGATACTTTGGATTTAATAATGCGGATAATTTATGAATAATATCAAGTTCAAATTTTGAATTTAAAAACGAAAGGGCCTTTTTGGCCAAAGTGTTAAACTCTTCGCTAAAAAATGGTTTTTTAAAACATTCGATTAGTCTGTAATCATAGTCAAAGTCATGCATAGCATAGATAGACCCACACGGCTAACCAAGAAATTAATGAGGTAGTGGGGGGGGGGGTAGTAAAATTCTAAATATTTATTTGTAGGGGGATTATCTTGTATTGTAATTATATTTTGGATTAATATTTATTCAAATTTTTTATCGGGCTCGGACCTCGGGTCGGGCTAGCCCATCAGGCCCGATCCAAGCCCTAGGCCCGATCAATGTTTTAAAATTTGCCCGAGCCCGGCCCGAAAGCCCGTCGGGGCCCGGCCCGTGCAGGGCTCTAGCCGTTTTGTTTTAACAGGAGAGGTAAAGAAAAAAGGTATTGATTCCATAAATAAGTAAGATATTACAAAATATATGATATTTTTAAAAAATAAGATGAGTAAAACATTTCAGGCTGTGGTGTTTCCCCCTCCCTGAATTATTATTACTTATTTTTATTACGTTCGCGTAGCACACCATTGTTAGCTTATTTATTTTTGTTTGTTTGTTTATTTTTCCCCCCCCCCACACACGCGCATATAATTATACGCTATTGTGCCAAATTCCTATATGATAAAAATAAATTTTATTACCCACCCGCACGTATACTTATACGCTACGATTATAATCCCCATACATACGATGGAAATTTATTCGCCCTAGCTAGTTTGACTAACAAGTCACGATGATGTTGTATTTACCCTGCCTTTTCAAATTTAATTACCCCGCACTATATTATTATCATTATACTATTGACGTTTAGAGATATTATGGTATCATCGTGATAATTAATAATACATAACCGATGCCCGATATTATTATTCATTCTTTGATAATTCATTTATTCTTTTTTCTGATTTTTGTGTTTCGCGTAGTTGAATAAAAAATATACTTTCGGAAGTCTAATTAATTTAAAAAGGTAATAGTCCTCCCTTTTTGGGGGAGGACCGAAATGTTTAATAAATCCACGTTTAATTCCATCCATTAACCTATGGGATTTCAAAGTGGAGCCATACTAGAAAATATTATTCGTTCGCTAACGTGTTCTTACGTGGCCGGGAACACGTTACAGGCCTGAAATAAAAGGAACCTAAATTTTTTTAAAAATATCATATATTTTGTAATATCTTATTTATTTATGGAATCAAAACCTTTTTTCTTTACCTCTCCTGTTCGAATAACGGCACAGCGCAAAACGCCATTATGTGATATAGGACGGTAGTGTTCATCATAATGGAAGCAAATTTCACACACAATTTGCCATATGGAACATATGACATGGGCAGTCTATGTAGTCTATGATAATATGTGGTGTACTTCGCCCCCCCCCCGCTTTGTTATATTACTTTACTTTCTTCACGTGGATTGCTATTCTTTCCCCCGTATGTTATTATTTATCCATCACGCATCAATGATTTTTGTATGCGCATGCACAACGCATTCTGATATATAAAAAATCGATAATTGATATATACGAATCATAAGACATTTTCTTATATATAATATAATCATAGACTAAATAGACTGCTCATTGAGCGTGCATACTTATGAAATTTGAAGCCAAAAATCCGTCATCTTGAACTAAGTAAAAAGGTAAATGGGGTAAATCATTTACATGCTATATTCATTTTATTTCTCTAGGCTTAAAGTAGTATATATATTTTTAGCCTTATATATTTTTTTGTGTATTATTATTATGTTTTTTGTATTTATTTCTTGCTTATCTATTAATAAAAATATATATCTTCTTCTTTATCAGTTATTTGGTCCCACATTGGTGGGATTTGTTTTGATAAGTTTCTCCCATCTTGACCGAGTGAGTGCCATGACTTGACTAATCTCTTTAGTTTCCATAACTTTATCGACTTGCCCTTTCCAAGTGACACGGGGTCGTCCTCTTCCTCTCTTCCCCGGTACCTCCATGTCCAGTACTTTTCGATTTACGTCATCCGTGTCTCTTCTTAGTATATGCTCATACCACCTTAGCCGATTTTCGTTAATCATGTCCGCCATAAGTTGAATACCTATTTTAGTCATAACAAAGTCATTCGTCATATGGTCGAGCTTAGTATACCCCAAGCTCCACCGTATCATTCTCATCTCTGTGGCTTGTAATAGCTTTCCTTCCGTGGTGTTTAATGCCCATGTTTCACTTCCTTAGATTAACACCGGTCTTACGATGGATTTGTAAGCTTTGCTCTTCAACCATATTGGCATTTTCTTGTCGCACATTACACCGGATATACTTCGTCATTTAAGCCTTCCTTTTTGGGATGTTGTTTGGATTGGAGTTAGAGAGATCATATGGCTTTGACATGGGAAAAATTTTCTGGATAAGTTCTGCTACAGTTTGACGAACATGGAATATTGATGAAAAAGCTGAACATCGAATTAAAGGTTTAATCACGCCGCCTCGAGCTCTAGATAAAATCAAACCTTGGAAGAAAACTAAAGAAACAATTTAAACTGATTTTAAATATGATTATAAAACAATTTAATTATATTTGTAGGCAGATTCATCTTACAATGACCATGGGGAATCATTTAATGTTTTGAAAATTGGAAATTTTTGTGCAATGAGATAACCAAACACTCAGACAGTTATGATAAATGAATCGACAATAACAATTATGGGTGCCCCCTTAGCTGATTACCTTGGAAATACTACTGAAGAGACCAAGATTTATATTAATCTCTCGCTCTATGTTTCGCTACTTATTTGCTCCATTTAATATAATTAAGGCTTGATTAATTGTTTATTTAAGTTATGATATTTATTCTCTATATTGAATGTTTTATCATAATGATAAAAGGTCTTTGCCTAGTTTCAAATGTAGTCGCATTTTGCATTTATATTCCTATATATTACATGCTATTAACCAAACATAAACATAACGATTGAATATAAATAATATGTTTGCTTTGTTGATTTATCATATTTGCCTATGACAATTCTTAAAGTCTTAATCCAAATATTTGATTAAATTTCAATCATTGCTCAATAACCTAATATTTTTTTAATTTCTCATGCTTTCATATAAAATAGTTATTCAATTTATTATATTTCACACATCTCTACTATTTTAAGCCTTATAAGTCTAAATCATTAAAAGAAATTATTTGTTTTTATTATAACAGGACACATATTTAATCCTTGAGCTGGAATGTTACTAATAAAAAACTCTCTAGGTTCTTGATAAAATAGATTTGAGATAAGGATATGATATTAAATCGGCCACACCCTTAGGAATATTAGATATTCTTTATCAATTACTTTCTACCAGCTGATTAATAAAATCTGAATAACCACATAATAAAGAAATGTAAACATAGTTTTACTATTTTTGCCCTTAAACCTCTAGACCACTGATATGGCTCATTAAAAGTTTGATATTCCTTGGTTCCATATCCAAAATTTAAATGAGGCTTTGCCATGAACTTAAGCAGTAAGATTTATTTTATACTCTAATAACTTTCCAAATATAAACATTTGCATTGGTAAACTCTGAAAGTGGAAATGATATAAATTAAATCATATTAAATTTTAGGATTCTTTTTTTATTTTGACTATAAAGTTAACCCCCCAAAAATATTCCTATAAAATAAATAATAAGCAAGTGCTGGCATCACTAATTTATTTTCCTTTTATTTTATCAAAATGCAACCAATGTTTATTTGTTATATCTTGGGAAATGAGTTTTATAATTGAACTATAAAAATTTATATACATTATTTGTGTGTTTTTATTCCTGTTCCATTACGCTTGTCGTTGACCTTTAAACCATATCCAGCTAAGTGCTTTGACCACTTTTCTGCTTCTTCGAACACTTTCTCCTTTGTTTCTCCGCATACTATATCGTCGGCATATAGAATACACCATGGCGATGGTTTTTAAATGTCTCTCGTTATCTTGTCCATAATTATATTAAATAAAATGGGACTTTAAGCAGATCTTTAATGTAATCCAATTACAACCCGAAAAGGTTCAGAGTCTCCAACTGTCGTCATAACGCAAGAATTTGAGGCTTCATAAATATTTTTCATAAGCCGTATATATGCGCCAGGTATATTTTGTTTATTCAGGCACCACCATATTAAATCGTGAGGGACCGTGTCATAAGTTTTCTCCTAGTCGATAAAGACCATATGTAGATCCATTCTCTTTTTACTATATTTATCCATCATTTATCTAGGTGCAAAGATAGGGTCCATTGTGGATTTGCCGGCCACGAATCCGAATTGGTTAGCTGATATTTCCACCTCGCTTTTCAGCCTTGTTATTTAGATCCTTTCCATTAGCTTCTGAAGTGGCAAGTTAGCTTGATACCTCTGTAATTTCCACAGTCCTGAGGGTCTCCTTTGCCTTTAAATAAGGGTATAATCGTGCTTGCTCTCACTTGATTAGAAATTCGCTCTTCTACCAATATCTAGTTAAGGAGGTTTGTCATGGTCGGACTCATTCCTCACGACATCCGAGCAATGCTTCCATGAGTTTTCCATCTGAACCATTAGCTTTTCCATTTTGCATCTCTTGCTGAAAGAGTTCGACCATACTTATGTTTGCCTCAATATCGGGAAAAGAATCTTTGATTTGCAATATTCATATGTTTCTCAAAATATCCTTTCCACCTTTCCATCACTACCCTTGGCTTAAATATAGTTTGACCCTTCTCGTTTTTGACTATTAAGAACTTCGACATCCCCTTATCCTGGCAGATTTGTACATAAGTCTATCTATCGCCCCCTTTATGGTCCAATTTAATTGCCATCTCGGTTTGAGAGGCATTCTTAGCTATTGCAACGGCCTTTTTTGCGGCTCTCTTTGGCTCCCTATGCTCTTGACAATACTCCAAAAAATTTGATTTACCGTTTATATTGATTTTTCTTTCTTTCGATAAAATCCCTAACCGATTGTTCCTACCACCATAGTTCCCCATTCATAGCTTTGCCTCCTTTGTTCTCTCCTAAAACTCAGATCGTTGTTTCTTTTATGTCCTTAGTTAGCGTCTTCCAATCGTCGTCTACGTCCCTTTGCAATTTCCTTGCACCCAAGAGTGGGAAGGCCTTTTAATGGTATTTTTCGCTTGTCAACGTATCCTTTAGCCTTTCATATCGAATTCGTGGTTCATAGTGACGCAGAAATTCTGGGAAAAACCTCTATCTCGTCTCGCCTTGAAAAACCAAGACGAGACGAGACGAGATTTTTAAAAATTGGGTCGAGTTCGAGACGAGAATTTTGACACAGAGACGAGACTATACGAGATTTTATCGGCGAGATCTCGGCTTTAAAATTTCTAAATTGATTATTGAAATCATAATATAATAAATTTATTTGTGCCTTTTTTATTTTGTAATTGACGTTTAGGATGTTAAATGTAAATTTATTTAGATATTGGGTAATTTAACACACCCAAGTAGCCGCGTGTAATTCAAATTTTAATAAATTTAGCTCGTTAAAAAAAATATGAGTACCCCTTAAGACATGTAAATAATTGTTCAATATATTTATAGCATATTTATATCCTTAGCATTTAAATATGATATAAACGCCTAGGTTATGATGAAGTAGTAAATATCCCAAAAGCCTCTTCGAATTTCGCAACAAACAATCATCCTATCTGATGTATTGATATTTTAGATCGGTGGCTAAGAAATCAAAATAATTATATAAATTGGGCTACATAGGCTAAAGATTTTTTGTGCACCCCCGCGCCTTCTATGTGCCGAATGATAGCCTACAAAGCAGTAGATTTAAACATTAGACTAAGAGTTTGTAATGCTTGAACTCATGATAAATCTCTAAAATTCTCAGGCCATAAATGACATTAGGTATTTAGCCATTTGAATTACCTTTCTCATTATAAAGGTAGAGAGTGAACTCGAATCCACTGAATTTTCGGTGCGATTTTGCACTACACTAAATTAAGTGATAAGCTTTATTAATAAAATAATTGGTGGCTGAATTCTTTAAAAAGGGTAATCTTAAATATTTTGAGACGGCTTACACTATAAGAGAAATGTTTAATTTTAAATGTAACAGTATCGGCTAATGCTATATAAAGATATATGTGCAATTTATTGAGAACCTCAAAACTCTTATTTCTAACAGTAACAATGCTATTAATATTGTTGTTTTTACGACGTTGTTGTTTGCAGTTAAATACTTATGTTGTAAATATTAATAAAGTATCAATCAACCCATACCTTTTAGGGTTCTTTAAATAAACATGCAATAAATTCTTTAAGAACGAAGTGCTTAAGGTTATTTCAGATGACTAAAACTATTTTATAAAATCAATTATTTAAAAACATTACATATTTTTGCCAATAAGAACTAAGGGTCCCAGCTAGTTCAAGTATGCAAAGGACACGTTTATACAAGTTTTTGAATAAAAAAATGAGGCGCTATTTTGATTTTAGTAATTTTTTTTATTTATACAATAATGTAAATGTTAGAAAGATAAAATAATGATAGGATTATTATTTAGATTATTATTATTATGGTTACGTTATTTGTATTTATTCTTCGTTACTCAATTATTATGGTCTTTGAGTCTTACCTTATATTTTAGGATTACAATTATCTTTAGAAATCCAATTTATTTTATTTATTTAAAGATAAAGATTACAATAAGATTATATGTGCAGTCCCAATATTTCCGCGAGGGAAGAGAAATAATTGGTATTAATAATTCTAAGAACAAAAGAACGCGGAGGGAGATATATGTGGGGAGACACGTGATCACAACATGGCCACACGCGTATGTATTACTACGCGTCTAACTAATCAATACGAGAGAGATAATGATGCTTAGGGAGGGGGGTTGAGTGTGTGTGGAAATACGTGTAATTTCTGTACATCCGTGGTACAACATTTCTAAACAAAGAGAATAAATTTCCCGTACGCACCTTCAAGCATAACTGCCTTGCCAGCGCAGCTGGTCTTACTACGTGTGTGAGGCATCTGTAGTAAGTAACTACAACACCATACCCTTCAAAATAACCTCCTCCGACCCGAGTGTTGATTTCTAAGCACGGCCGTCAGATTTGAGTTTTTGACCGCTGTCCATTGTTCGGACCTACGAATCGAACTGTATTGTTGAACGTCTCCAGGATCGTTTTCTGATTCGGTCTTCTCGATCTGATTTCATCGTTGACCATAAAAAATTGAATCGCACCATACCCTTCAAGCTTGCTAGGGGGGGGGGGGTGAATTTTTGTCAATGTATCCGGGCGTGGTTGGGTTCGGGATAGGATTCTTCACCCAATTGTTTTCGTTAAGGCAACCAAAGTAGTTTCCTTTATTTCCTCCATAAAGCGAGACAGAAAAATCTTAGTCATCTAGGCCGCTTCTCCATAAGAGCTGCTAGCCTCTCCACACAAAGCGTACGATATTTCCGTAAAATTAAGGTGACATCGCTATACCACACATCAGCTATCGGCGCCGACATAGGCACCGGCGATATCATTAAATGTAAAAAATGTCATTAGGCGTATCTCGCATAAAATACAACTCTACCTACCATAATCACCTGAGAGCTATAAACTCCATAAAGGTAACCTTGGACCTGACAACGATGGTATTACCTCTACTTCGATTACATGCGAGGTAACTAATTCAAAAAACATACATTAATCATGCGCACAGGGCAAAAACATTTGCCACCCAGGAATCTCGACCTCATCCAACCTAATTAAAGGTGATACAGCATATAGCCAAAACGCGTCCGTAGACGCCGCACCAGTAGGCGCCACACCCGAAAGTGTACCGACGCATAGCGTCGTAAAAGGTCTCATTAATTCGCTTCTGGGTTACACGTGCGCTCATGGAATAATTTAATATCCGAAACCTCGTCGTACACGTATTGCTCTGTACCGGCAGAATTCATTCGGGCTTGGCCCTACCGTCCCTAAGCACTGGAATTATTCATCAGCACAAATTGACCACACTGCCCTGCCCTGTACATGCAACTTTCACGCATAACGTTAAATACCACCGCGTCATCGTACCGTTTGATATCAGCTGATCAATCAAGGACAATGACGGATTGCGATTGACGGTAGTGTTTCGATCTCGTCTCGTCTCGGTCTCGAAAGAAAAATCACGTCTCGTCTCGGGAGCGATTATAAAAATCTCGATCTCGTCTCGTCTCGGTCTAAAAAATTCTCGATCTCGTCTCGACGAGAATTCTCGTCTCGTCTTGACTTTTAAAAAAAATGTATACGCAATAAAAATTTCTTTGTTTTACTAAAAATATTAAGTAAGTGTTTGAGGAAAATGCAAATAGCAAGCCTTTATATTTTTAAAAACATTACAACACAAACTTTTTAAAGATTTAGCGCTACATGACATCTCAATGACAATATAAAGATATGAATTAATTGTTAAAGATAACATTTTATGTGGAAAGTGCAAATTAAAAAAACCATAAATGACATAGAAGTAAAGAACGAAAGGAGCATAGTAAAATTGTGCATTAAATCTAGAACTTAATGGTGGTGTTTAATGACACTTTTTAGATATAAGTTTAACCCAGTACAGCTTGTGAGTGTTTTAAAGCTGAAACTTCTATGTAATAAATATACTGACTGATCGTTAGAATAAAGACCTTATTAAATTTTATATTTCTAGCAAATTTTATCATTGTATCAAATTCACTGTGTCTGTCAAATTAGACTTAGAAACTTATATTTCCCATATTTAGCTTAGTTACATATTTAGGCAAATTGAGATTCTTATAAATGCTGGCTAAAGACTCAAAGTTGACCCTAACATATTTAAGGCCAACGTTTCGTCCATTGATATGACCTTACCATCATCCATTACCCATAGAGTTTATTGTATGTTTACTATAGCGTTATAAACCACAAAGTGCGAGGGATATTTAATGATAATGTTATTATTTAAAGAATTGATAACTAATTAAAAAAAACGTTCTAAAAACAACAATAAAAGCAGCATTATAATAGGATCAAGAATACGAGGTTTTAAACTTTAAATTAAAGTGCACTTATTATATTTTATGACATTCATTATAATTAAATTTGTATTCTAAATAATTAGCTTTCAATTCTAACTAACTCTGCCATTAAATAGTTATTTATCTAGTACAGTATAAGTTCGTGTATATTTATTTTGTATTGCACAATTGTAGAAATTATAGTAATTTCGAATGCACCTGCCATCCCCATTTTATAATGTAAAAAGTAATGAATATGACAAAACAATCAATTCACACACTGTCTTTTTAAAGTTCAAAAATTTGGGGGGTATATACTATTAGTTGAAGCAATCTAGAAAACTCATAATTTAATCTATTACCGTTTCATCGAATACTGAACTGTACTTTTGGAAATCGTTAGGCACGACAAATGACGTTAGGGTGCTCGAAAAATCTCGAGCCACCTTGGTTTAACCTCGTATAATATTCAAACTAATTGGCCACCCCTTTTCAATTAAAGCATCATGCAGGATGAGAAACTGCGAAATTCAAATATGCTTTTATAATATTTACTACTCCATCAGAACTCATTCTAAGTTTAAATTTACATTTAATAATACTAAGGATATAAATATTTGATGAATATATTAGTGCTTAGGGCTATCCATACTTAGGTAAATGAACGGTAAATGCCAAATTTTAAACCTTTTGCAAAAATATATCATATTTACTACACTTAGGTGTTATTTTAATATCAAATATATTCCTTTCATATTGATTTATATTAAATATCATAAATGTTAATCATTCAAATTAAAATACACATTAATTTACTAATATCTAATGATCAATAAAAAGTCGAGATCTCGCCGAAAAAATCTCGTATCGTCTCGTGTCGACATCAAAATTCTCGTCTCAAACTCGGGTCAATTTTTCAAAATCTCGAGACGAGAATTTTCTCAGTTTTTCCGCATCACTAATTGACGGTCACATGCGCGTCAATCATATTCATAAATATTAAATGAATTCCATGCGAAAAAAAAGCAAAAAGCGAAAATAATTGAAGGAATAAAACATGCATTATGAAAATGTTTACCATCGCGCGATTCTATTGGGACTTAAGCACTAATTTATCAAATTTCAAAAGTACTGCCAAACTGATCTTATTAGATCAAATATCACCCCAAAGTTTACGTTACAATAACTAACAAAACATTTTAGTCAAAATTTAAAGTTCAAAATATTGCTTTTAACTTTAATCCAAAAATATAAAATCCAAAAATTATCATCTTTCTAATAAAACTTTTAAGCCATAAATTATTTGAGTATCGTTTGGTTCTGACACCACTATTAATAAGAAAGATAAAATAAGGATAGGATTATTATTTAGATTATTATTATATTATGGTTACGTTATTTGTATTTATTCTTCGTTACTCAAGTATTATGGTCTTTAAGTCTTACCTTATATTTTAGGATTATAAACATCTTTAGAAATCCAATTTATTTCATTTATTTAAAGATAAAGATTACAATAAGATTATATGTGCAGTCCCAATATTTCCGCGAGCGAAGAGAAATAATTGATATGAATAATTCTGAGAACAAAAGAACGCGGAGGGAGATATATGTGGGGAGACACGTGATCACAACATGGCCACACGCGTATGTATTACTACGCGCCTAACTAATCAATACGAGAGAGATAATGATGCTTAGGGAGGGGGGATGTGTGTGTGTAGAAATACGTGTAATTTCTGTACATCCGTGATACAACATACAAAAATAATAAATTTCCCGTACGCACCTTCAAGCATAACTGCCTTGCCAGCGCAGCTGGTCTTACTACGCGTGTGAAGCATCTGCAGTAAGTAACTACAACAGTAAATAAATTAGGGGAAAAGATAGTTTTGTCATGTATTGCATGACAATTGGGTTGCGATCTTTTTAAGGAATGCGCGCGTAATTCAAGGAAACATCGGGACCTAGATCAATAATTGGCTCGGAAAAAGTGGGCTAAGGACGTAAGAAGGTTACCGAATATCTAGTCTGAAATCTGACAGGCAATAAATAAAGAGTTGTTATGGAAAAAGCAAATATGCAGCGAATCCTTGTAAATGACAGGCTATAAATAAAGAATTGGCACGATAAACGTAGCAGGGAATTTAAACTGTCATCAGAAAATTCCAAAATCCTTGAAAGTGAAGGGCCATCCAACAAAAGTTAGCGCGAAAAAATTGGTCAAAGAAGCGAAAGGAATTTCAAGGATGGGAGATGAGCCAGAAAACTAAGGGTATAAAAGGCTCGTGGTAATCAATAAAGATGAGAACGTTTCTTTCCGAACGTTTTCAATAACGTTTTTGCCCCAGACGTTTCTCAAGTACCTTTTTTCCCCTTCTCCCGATAATCAGTTTCCGGAATACATAATACCCAACCCTGACACGTAGAAACCTAGTAGCATCCGATTAAATCCCCCGAGATCTTCCCCCTGTCTAAAAGTATACCCCCGCATCTTATATTTACCTGAACTTGTAAAGAGAGACTCGTTTTATATTCGCCGTTGAACATTTTATTATTTTTCGTCCCCGAATTCCGTCCCTTAACGCCCTATATATCCGTCGTAATGAAATTTGTAATATATTGGGTAACGAATAAAGTGTTTGGAAAGCATAGTTTCAAGAGGGAAATTTCTAAGAGGCAAAAAAAGATAGGGATAAATAGTCAAACAGTCTCTAATTAAAATTGCCTATAGATGGCGCTAATTAGAGTGTATTTTAAATTTAATTGCGGCACTCCTGAAAGGGGCTATTATTATCTTCTTCTGATTAGTATCAAAAACCCGCCATTTATTAAATATGTTCTAATATAATTATATCCACCATAATTATGAGGGTTTTTCATTAACCACCATAAGAATGGGTTAAATATAATTTAAGCCTTATATATATTTATCTCGCTTAGAATGTGACTAGAAAATCAACTATGGCTACTGATGAGCTCTAATAAGAACGAAAGCGTTATATGTCTCTTATTATTTTCGAGTCACATGCTAAAAAAGATAGGGATATATATAGTTAAATCAATATCTAATTAAAATTGTGTATAGATGGCGCTAATTTGAGTGTACTTTTAGTTTAATTGTGGCGCTCCTGAAAGGGGTTATTATTATCTTCTTCTGATGATTATGACCGTTTAAATCTTAAAACATTTATGTAGCCTACCGCTTTTAACCAAAAAGCAAAACCCCGTACAAATATTAAATAAGGAAAATAATTTAACGGAAATAAATAAATTTAAAACAAGTAAATGAATTTTTATTTAAATCGTTGGAAGGGCGGTGAACAAATCGATAAGGTCGACACGAGTAATTTATTACAAGTATATGTGTCGAAGATATAAATTTTTGTCATGTGGATATTGGTATGGCTGTGGAAAATCAAACAAATTCGCAATAACAAGTTTAAAAATTATAACCACCTCTGTTTTATCTATAGAAGTGTTAACTATAATACAATTGCGGAAGATTTGAAAACGTCTAACGTAATACAGGCGCGTAATCATGATTTTTTAGGGACTTTTATCAGAAAAAAATAAATAAAAAAGGAGGCAATGCAAATTTTACCATAAACATGCTTAAGCTAAAAACAATCAAGTTCCCCGCGTAAAAATAATTTGTAATAGAATTCCACTTAATTTCATATTCGACACATCGTCGATAACTGTAGTTAATATAGATGATTGGTTTAAAATTTGTAATAGGGGATTATTTGAAGAAACAAAATTGGAAGTAAGGCTATTTAATAACGACGATATAAGGTTAATAGGACAATGCGACGTGCTTGTGACCGTAAATAAAGTTGTTAAAATTTAATATTATACATATCGGATCTAAGGGGTAATATTATAGGATGGGACTGAATTAAAAACTTTGAGGGTAATTGGTTTAATAAAATAAAAAATGAGCCCCATCGTGTAATTTAATTAACATAGAATTAATGCTTCAAGCAAGTCCAGGTGCGAAAATTGATAAGATTTGTGCAGAATTTTCAATATGGAATTGGTAAGTTCGAAAAATTATGAGGCAACACGATGAAAAAAAGCCAGGCGTAAAACCTAAATTTTGCCCAGCTCGAAGAATACCTTTGAGTGGCGCAGTGAGATAGAGGAAGAGTTAAACAAGTGGGTTAAAGAAAGAATAACCAAACTTATATCATTTGGTTATTGGGCACCGCCCCTAATACCGGTGAGAAAAGCCGACGGTAAGTTGAGATTGTGTGCGGAATTTCGCATTACTCTGAATCCATGTATTGAGAGTCAAAAAATTTGTTTGTCGCGTTTAGATGTAATTTTGGTCAAGTTGAATGGATGTAAACACTTCTCAATATTACATTTTATCACATCTTATTTGCAATTAAGATTATCCAATGAGATGAGTCAGACCCTAGCGATAAACACACATTTAGGTCTAATTACGTTTTTGAGATTGCCTTTTGGATTAAGTATTTGGGCTCCAATCTTCCAAATGGCCATAAATTTTTTATTTCGACGAATAGAGGGTGTTTGCTATTAAATAGATGATCTGTTAGTGGCAGGAAAAACCCAAGCGGAACATGATTATAAATTAAGCCAAGTCTTACGAATTATTGATGATAATGGGTTAGGAGTCTCTAAAGACAAGTGTATTTTTGATGTCAATAAAGTAAAGTATTTGGTCACATTATTGAAGGTGGCACCATCAGACCCATAAAGAATATTAATTTATTTTGGGGTGGTTGGCCGAAACAATAAATGACCTGGACAAAAAATAATATTTAATAAATAATACGCGTGTTTTAAAGAATGGCGCTATGGCTACCGATCCTGTAAAGGGGATCGGCGATCCTGTAAAGGGGATCGGACAGCATTTATATTTTTATAGTAGACAGCATCCCACGACGATGAGGCTCAAACACTGCTGGCAACAAAACGAAGGATCAATCGAAAGAATTGGTTACAAACAGTCGAAAGTAGCAAACACTAGGAGACAATCCCACCGACCGTGACCACCCGACTAGAATATATCCCCTCCCCGAGACCTAATCCCCAAAAGGAGGGAGGTGACAATTTGGCTGCGATCCTTATAAGGAATGCGCGCGGGATATGAGAAAACAACGGGCCCTAAATCAGTAATTGGCTCCGAAAAAGTGGGCTAAAGACATAATAAGGTTACCGGAAATCTAGTCTGAAATCTGACAGTAAATAAATAAAGAGTTGGTAAAGGAACAAAAAAATGCAGCGAATCCTTGGAATTGACAGGCTATTATAAGGAATTGGTCCGAGAAACGTAGCAGGGAACTTAAACTGTCATCAAGAAAATTCCAAAATCGTTGAAAGTGAAGGGCCATCTAACAAAAGTTGGCGCGAAAAAACAGGTCAAAGAAGCGAAAAAAATTTCAAGGATGGGAGATGAGCCAGAAAACTAAGGGTATAAAAGGCTCGCGGTAATCAATAAAAATGAGAACGTTTCTTTCCTTACGTTTTTGCCCCAGACGTTTCTCAAGAACCTTTTTTCCCCAGAACATCTTCCGATAATCAGTTTCCGGAATACACAATACCCAACGTAGAAACCTAGTATTTCCCCGAGACCTTCCCCCTGTCTAAAAGTATACCCCCCGCATCTTATATTTACCTGAACTTGTAAGGAGAGATTCGAATTATATTCGCCGTTGAACCTGTTATAATTTTTCGTCCCCGAATTCCCTCCCTTAACGCCCTATATATCTGTCGTATCGAAATTTGTAATATAATATTGGGGAACAAATAAAGTATTTGGAAAGCATAGTTTCAAGAGGAAAATTTCTAAGATGCAAACCGTATTAAGCCCTATCCTCCCCCAGATTCTCAGTCCCAAATTACCAAGGTTATCATACCCTTCCTTAGAGACTCCACCCCGATAAGCTAAGACGCAAAAGTGATACTCCCTTCCCGCATCCCCTGGTGCGAAATATAAAAGTGGTCCAATATATAAAAAACTTAACTTTTTTATATAAGTCGATACATATCGAGATTTCTCGTCGAGACCGAGATTTCTGGCGAGACGAGATAGATCCTCATATTGGCACCCGAGATGAGATTTTGCTTTTGAGACCGAGACGAGATCGAAACACTACAAATGAAAAATAAACTTTCTGTGGGAGTCTCATTCCAATGATCTCAAAGGGACAAATGAAGACCTTAAATCATAATTTGATAAATGGTATATGGCGTTGTCTCAGACGTCAGAAGGATTTCGCCTAAAGAATCCCTTGGATGCCCTTTCAGATTATAAAATATTGGAAATTTTACACATTATCACAACTCTTCTATACTTATTAGCTTGTCTTCCTTTCACTACATGCACAAAAGAAGTTTCTTAATGTTAAGGAGGCTTAAAATGTATATAAGAAATACCAGGTCGAAAAACAGATTAAATGGTTTGGCCCTTTTAGCGATTCATCGGAAATTAGCTCCTACCCCAGAAGAAGTTTTTGATATATTATCGCTGGAAAAAGAAATTATAAATTTACTTTATAATGACTTTCTTTATTATTATGGGCAGATTTCATATTTTTGTTGTTGGAATAAAAATGCTATAATTTTTTTTTAATTTCAACCTTGAGAAAATCTTACGCGCCTGACGCATGACACAAACAAAATTTGATGGCGGATATATAATAGATGGCCTTAATCCGTGTGTGGAGATATCATTTATGCAATTATTTAAGAACGTTGAAATAACCTGTTACATTCTTCATTTTATGTTATAATTTATACAATTTATTATCTGTATTATAGTTCACTTTAGTTTACCTTATAAAAGTAGCTTTTCTATTTACAATTAGTAATAACCGTTTAAGAAGCTATATAATGCAATTGAAAACTTATGTATAAAATGCTATCTAATTAGATTTAGTATTGTCGAGGTGTATTGCATCTTAATTGACTTTTGCCAATTTCCGGAAATATAAATTAAATTTTAAAAGGACTATGTGCGCAACTATGGACATGTAAATTTATGAGTGCACAAAGATCTTTTTAAGGCCTAGCATTCCTTTAATTTTATGAATGATAATCTTCACAAAAGTCTCTTCAACAACCCCATTTATGTACCAAAAAAAACTTAGAGAAAATGTGATAACACTTGGAGTTAATAATAAAGAGATTATCTTAATGATATTTTATACTATTTAACATAGGCGTAGCCAGGATTGCCTCAAGGGGGGGGGGGTTCAAAAATTTTTTATTTAATAATACTATTAAACAAAAATTTAACGGGTCCCCAGTAGGTAGGGGTTTGGGGGCGGAGCTCCCAAAGGAGGTCTGGGAGCAAAGCCCCCGGCTACGCCTGAAGAGCGTATTTTTTCAGTATATATGATTTTTGGTAAAAAATTCATTAATATCTTCAGCGACTACATCATGATCATTAAAAAGTAAACCTTAAAAAATAAATTAACTAAACCATGAGGAATATTAATTTTTAGTTGAATTTTGATGTTTACAAATGAAGCATGCATGAATAAAATAGTCAAAACGCATTATAAAATTATCATTATTGAGTACTAATTAGTGGTATTTTCTTATTATACTCTTCTCTGTAGTATACCCGCAATCTCTATATACAAGGAACTAATGTAAGTTAAAAACCCGTGTTAAATACTTAGAAAAATAAATATTAATTACTTTTATTAAAATTTGACTTGTATTAGCATCTTCCTTGTTTATTTTAGATGTTGAGAATGAGATAATTTTTTAAAAATAATTAAGAATTAAACTTCTTCCTATTAGAAAACACGCACTCGGGACAGAAAATTTTTGTATAAGTAGTGTTAGAATTAGTAGATTTCATCTAAAATTAAATATTAAATTAATTAAGATTATTTATTATTTTTTATATGCGCAAAATTAACAAGACTTCTATTAATATCATTGAATTTTTCCGTATAATTAAAAGAAAAAAATTTTTTTTGGCCAAGGGTGGTTCTAACCCGAAAACCCCCCCTTCCCTACGCTAATGCTATTTAAGGTGTGAGAAGTAAAAGCCTTGAAAATTTATCCATTCAAATGCTATATCAGTGTCATCTGTAGTGGAGACTCAGAAGATGTAGAGTTCATTCAAAAGATGATTGGCGAAAAAACGCAGACGGGCGAGAGAGTAGAATCACGTGATGAGAGCTGCCATGAATCAGAATTCCAACTTCACTAATTTTTTCTATTATACGCGTTTTTTCATATCCTTAAGGTTAGAATTTAGTTACAATAAAATTAATTAATAAACCATTCGCGATAAATCAATGTTGCATAGATTTTCGAATTTATTAATGGACCGCACGGGCCAATCTTGGGGGAGCCAGCCCTGAAGTGCATAGAAAAAATACGGACAGGCTCGGTCGATTATTTGGATGCAAAAAAATAATGACGACTTCGAGCGGACTAAAAGGTTTCAAAGCAGTTACGGGCGGGCCGCCCTCTTAAAAACGGCCCATGGCAGCGGATGATTTAAATTGAGAAATCTTCGAGGTGCCGAAGGTATTATGTGAAAAAGGCAAGTGGGCAAAGTTATCATCCGGATATGACCCTTACTTAATCAAGATGGAAGAAATTTCGGATATTTTCGATTATCCAGACGATAAATTTTCTAATTAACAGCTCTCTAAAAATTATTTTATTTTATTTTTTACCGCCGTTTACCTAATTACTGAGTGAAAATAGGGTTGGCACCGCACACCGAGTAGTCTAAGTTAGCTACACCACTACCAAATAAGTCCGTCCCGCATGTTTAAAGATTTGTAATGGTTTAAATTTTTTTATGCATAGCAAACAAAACAATAAATTGATTTTTGAAGGGGTTAAAAAATGTATAACAGATCATAGGGAACCAAACAGTGTCCAATTCTAGTTTAAAGTTGTTAAAGATATAAAATTTGTCAATTAAATCCTCATGCAATTTTATACCTGATTAACAAACCTCACCCTATTTAAAAAAAGGAAAAGAATATCCTCTGTAAGTTTATCTCTTGTTAATCAATGTTGTATGTTGTAGGGAAGCTCGTCTGTCGAAAAGTTACATTTTATACTGTCATGAAAGTAGATGTAACGGTTGTTTTTCGGTGGCCAAGTGCCTATGACGATAACCCAGATTGTTTGATCATTAATTGGTTCGGTGGTAGTAGTAGCGATGTATTGCAAATAACCTAGTTTTTCTATATCTCTTCGGCCACATCCGCGGAGAGGGATACCAATAAATACGCAGAATTTAATTTTTAGGAAATTATCCTTTTTGTTGTAAAAAGAGCGTCTATTTGGGATACCCATATTTGAATATTCCTCGAGGGGAATTCAGGAAGTTTTATGTATACTGATGATTCCTGTTTTACAGTTTCCACAGTTGGGATATTGTTGTCCGAAAAGGATGGGTCCGGGGTGAGAGATAGCAAGTCTTGTTTCCATTTAATTAACTAAAAGTAGCGGGGGTTGTTGAATATGTAGAGAATTTATATAGTTTCCCCTTATAGGTCAGTTACTCGTCCTGAATGTGTTCCTTGATGGCGTGATGATTCCACCTGATGTACGGCATAGTTGTTTGAATAGGGATTTTAACGAATAACTGGTTAATCCTTTGAATGCCGAAAATAATACCCAAAGGGAGTGCTCCAGAGGGTGGTGGGGGAAGTTTAAAAAAATAAATTTTGCCCCCCCCCGAAAGGGGTCACCAATTAAATAGCTTAGTACGCTATTACTTTTTTTACACCGAGTTTTATTGTATAAAGGAACACAAATTTATAGGAATGAATTATACAACTGCGTATTGCGTTTATATATCATAGAGATAAGTTTCCAGGAATGAATATCGATTGATGTCATGGCGCGCTCTTCTAGGAAAAGGAATCGAAATAAAATCATGCCATGGCGTATTGACGTCACTACCATAGAATAACTATTCGTTTCTAAGAAGGCGTATCGATCGATATAAGTATTGACTTCCGATTAATTAACGTAACTACAAGAGGGTCCAAACCTTATTCAAACCGAAGGGGAAAGATAGAAACTAAGTGTAATAACCAAAGTTAAAAAGAATTATGTTTAATTATTATTAGATTTTATTATTATTCATTATTATTAAAAGGGCTTTTCAATCTTACCTTAATTCTCTGTTTAGTATTCATTTATCCTTTATTTAAATATACGATGCCCAAGAATCGGCGAATCAGATAATACTCGAAATCGAAAGAATCTTAATTATTATAAGAACAAAGAGAAAAATTGTGTATCAAGCGCGGATTGACATCATATGATTAATATGAACAAAAGAATGCGAACAAAGAACGCGCATTGATTTATATATCACGTGATATATCTACGCGTAAATAATGAGGGGAATACTCGCTGTGTATCATATGATGTATTCCTACACGTAAATAAATCGCGTAGAGAACGATGGGGGGAGAGGGATTACGCTTATACATAAAGATGCGTATACAGACACTAATAAATAAGCGAAATAAGATGAGGGGAGGAGAGTGGAGCCGTGTAGTAAAACAACACAAAACCCTTCACGATAACCTCCTCCATCCTGATTGTTGACTTCTAAAGCACGATCGTCGGATTTGAGTTTTTGACCGCTGTCCATTGTTCGGACGTACGAATCGATTTGTATTGAACGTCTCCAGGATCGTTTTTCTGATTTGGCCTTCCGATTTGATTTTGTCGTTGACCATAAAATTGAAACGCACCATACCCTACAAGCTTGCTAGGGGGAAGGGTTTTGTCAATGTATTGGGCGTTGTTGGGTTCGGGATACTTCAACCAATGGTTTTCGTTTAACGCAACCCAAAGTAGTTTCTTGATGATTTTCCCCCATAGAGCGAGACAGAAACATCTTTGCCACTTTAAGTCGTTCAGGCTGCTTCTCCATAAGAGCTGCTAGCCTCTCGATCAAAGCGTACAATATTTCCGTTAAATTAGGTGACGTCGCTATACCACATGTCAGCTATCGGCGCCGACATAGGCACCAGCAACTGTCAAAAAATGTCATCAGGCGTATCTCGCATAAATGCAACTCCGCCTACCATAATCACCTGGGAGCTATGAACTCCATAACGGTAACCTTGAACCTGACAACGATGGTATTAACTTCCCTTCGCACATGCGAGGTAATTAACTCCAACAAATTAATCAATCATGCGCACCGGCAATTTGCCTACCCAGAAAACTCGACCTCATCAAACCTAATTAAAGGTGATACGGCATTAAGCCAAAAAAAACAGGTCATAACAGGCATTAAGCCTCCGAATTAATTAAACGCGTCCGTAAACGCCGCACCCGTAGGCGCCACACCCGAAAGTGTACCGACGATTATCGTCGAAAATGGGTTATTGATTCGCTTCCGGGTTACACGTGCGCTTATGCAAAAATACATTAATATCCTAAACCTCGTCGTACACGTATTGCTCTGTACCGGCAGAATTTATTTGGGCTTAACCCTTCGCCCTGTACATGCAACTTTCACGCATAACGTTAAGTACCACCGAGTCATCGTACCGTTCGATATCAGCTGATCAATTAAGGACAATGACGGATAGCGATTGACGGTAACATGCGCGTCAATCATATTTAAAAAATATTAAAAAATTCCATTCGAAAAAAGCAAAAGCGAAAAAATTTGAAGGAATAAAACATGCATTATAAAAATTGTTTACCTTCGCGCGATTCTATTGGGACTTAAGCACTAATTTATTAAATTTCAAAATACTGCCAAACTCATCGTATATAAAATTAAAAATATTGCCACACCCTTCTTAATACCCAAAAATGAATGTTAAAATAGCAATTCAAATCGTTGCATTCTTTATATTTTACTCCTAATATTTCTGGATTAACATTACACCAACCAAAAATAAAATAAATAAACACAATAAACATTATCTTTTAATATTTAAAGCTTATTAAATATGTATCCATTTTTTCCGACACCACTGTAATAACCAAAGTTGAAATGAATTAAGTTTATTATTATGCTTTTATTATTATTCATTATTATTAAATGGGACTTTCAATCTTACCTTAAATCTCCGTTTAGTATTCATTTATCCTTTATTAAAATATAACGATGCCCAAGAATTGGCGAATAAGATAATACTCGAAATTATTATAAGTATTTCAATTAGAATTATGCCCAAGTAACCGCGCGAATTAACGAAGAAAATTATATGAATATCTTAACGAAAAAGAGAAAGATGTATATCAGGCGCGGATTGACATCATATGATTAATATGAACAAAAGAATGCGAACAAAGAACGCGCATTGATTTATATATCATGTGATATATCTACGCGTAAATAATGAGGGGAATACTCGCTGTGTATCATATGATGTATCCCTACACGTAAATAAATCGCGTAGAGAACGATGGGGGGAGAGGGACTACGCGTATACATAAAGATGCGTATACAGACACTAATAAATAAGCTCAATAAGATGAGGGGAGGAGAGTGGAGCCGTTTAGTAAGACTACAACACTAAGGAACATTTGATTATTGCAAATGACAAATGTTTCCTTTCCGATTGGTGACACTCTTTAATAAGGATATATAGACTTAATGAACAAGATTTAAATAGGAAAATCTAATGGCCTGGATGGAATTCCTAGGAAGCATGGGCGGATGCCGAGAGAAAGAGTCACAACCATGACCAATATCTGTAACAAGATATTGGTAGAAGAGCAAATTTTTAATCAATGGAAAGAAAGCACGATTGCCCTTATTAAATGGAAAAGGAGACCCTCGGGAGTGTGGCAATGAGAGACGAGAAAATCCGGGCAACTGTCGTAAATTTATATTTTTGGGGATGCCCGGGCGGGGACCATAGCAAGCTCCGGGCGATACGGACTCAATAATATATTTTACATAATGTATTATATCGTTTTCTATATTGTTACTTTTTATTTTAATTGTGTAATATTTTTTAATCCTTATTCTATTCAAAAACAAAATTAAAGTTTTTGGAAAATACACCTATATTATTGATTATGATGCGGAAAACCCGAGAAAAATCACTTTCTCGTCTCGTCCCGAAAAACCGAGAGGACACGAGACGAGAGGAGAATTTGAAAAATTGAGTGGAGATCGAGACGAGATTTTTGACCTCGAAACGAGACGAAATGAGATTTTATATACGAGATCTTGGGCTAACTTTTTTTATAGGCTATCAAAATCATTTAAGTAAGTTTAAATTATATTTTAATAATTCACATCTAGGATGTTAAATAAATTAATATAATTGGAATTTCTTTGATATTGGATATATTACACACCCAAGTTTAATTATTATTGAATCTATATCCGAGTAAAGTTTAAATTTTAATAAATTTAGCTTGTTAAATAAAAGATGAGTATTACGGGCCTGTAGATAACCATGCAATACATTTTTAGATATGTCTATCCTGAGCTATAATACATTATACAACATGAATTCTGAAGTAGAAGTAGTAAATATTACTAAATCATATTCAACTTTCGCAACAGTTACATGATCCTGTCTTATGTTATTATATTTTGCGTTGTTAGTTTAACAAACTATCTATATAAATTTGGCTGAAATTGTTATAAACTTTGAGAGCACCCCATTGATTTCTGTGCCTGCCGAACGTTTGATTTCGAGAGCATTTTTATTAGTTGAAAAGACCATAAAAGATTTCAATCATAAGTCTGCTAAGATTTATGATTGAACTCATCATGGCTCATCTCTAAAGTTCTCAACTCACGCTGCGAATCACATTATGCATTTGTTTTGCCGTATTACATTTCACATTAAAATGGTAAGGTTGGCAGGTGCATTCTAATCTATTTAATTTTCCTTTAATGTTACGATTTTGCAAAAACAATAATATAAATAATGCTAAGCTTTATTCAATAAATAAATAAGTATTTGGCGAAGTTATTTTAAAAATGGTACAATTAAATATTTTGGAGCATTCTATAATATTGTTTTACACTATTATAGAATCGTTTACTTTTTTAATGTGGAAATATTTGTTATAAATATACGTGCAATCTATTTAAACATGGAATTTCTTAAGTTACTAACTTATAGTTATAACAATACCACTTTTATTAACTTTATTCCAACTATTTGAAGTTTGCAACTAATATTCAATGTTGATAAGTATCAAGCACCTTTGTGGTTTTTATGACAAGTAATAAAAATGCAATAAATTCTTTAGGAACAAATAATTTCTTAAAATTAAATGTCTAAAAGAGTGATCTAAAGACATTACTCATTTTTGTCTATGCTAACTAAGGGTCCCAGCCAGTTCAAATATGGAATTAAGTTAAATATAAGTAAACCCACAAATTAGTATGCCTTAAATTTTGAACAACTTATATCAATAAATTTTTTTATGCGCTGGCAGACAGAAGAGCTTTACAACTCTAAAAAATATTTTTTTAATCTGCGCATCATGTTATTTTTATTAATTGGTTATTATCTTTATACAATTTAGTAACGGTACAAGCGTAATAATACATGTATTTTATTATTTAGTCTTAAGTAAAGATATAAGCATTATAAAAACAAATATAAAAACTATAGTAAAGTAGTGGGCAAGTGATATTAATAACATGTTCATAAAGTTTGGAAATAAAATTATGGTTCGCAAGATTAATTTTTTATTTTATTTTTCTATATTATAATAGAAATATTTTTATAGTCGAGACATGTCGAGAATTTTCGTCTAGACCAGATGAAACCAAGATTTTCCTAACCCCAGACGAGATTAAGATTCTTATAATCGCACATGAGACGAGACGAGATTTTGCTTTAAAGACAGGGACGAGATCGAAACATTAATTTTGTGCTAAAATATTAAAAAAATTTGGGTTGAGCATTTCGGGCAGCTTTAATGATCCGGGCATGCCTGGGCGGACAATTAGAGAGATTCGGGCGGGCTCGAGTCGGCAATTTAGTATTCAGACCGGGCCAGGTTTGGGCAGAAAATTGTTAACAAATGACTTCAGGTGGCAATTACAGAGGTATCAAGTAACCGTATCGGTTAACGAATTCGGTTTTGTGGGCTGCCAATCCACAATCGCCCATATCTTTGCACTAAAACAAATGATGAACAAATATGAGGAGAATAGAAATCTAAATATGTTTTTTATCGACTTGGAGAAAGCTTATGCCAGCGTCCCTCGCGATTTTATATAGTGCTTGAAGAAATAAAATCTCTGACACATATTTAATGTATACGGAAAATATTTATCAAGCCTTAAATTCGTGCGTTAGGACTACAGTTGGAAGCTCTAAACTTTTTCGGGTTTATATTAAATTACATAAAGTATCTGCTCTAAGTCAATTTTTATTTAATATGATTATAGACACGATAACGAGAACTCAAAAGCCATCGCAATGGTGCATGCTATATGCCGATGATATAGTACTATGCGGAAAGTATTCGAAGAAGCCGAAAAGTGGTCAAGGCGCTTAGCAGGATATGGTTTAAAGGTCAACGATCGAAAAACGGTATACATGAAAATGATAAGGCACCTCATCGCAAGATGACCATCTATTGTACCCAAAAGTAGATAGGTTTACATACATCGCGTTACATCAGGAGGGAGGTTGCGCAAAACAAATCAATGCAGGGATCCAAAAAGGATCGCTTAAATAGCGAAGTATTTTTGATGTAATGTGCGACAAGAAGATCATACTCTGGTTGAAGAGCAAAGCTTACAAATCCATTGTATGACCGGTGTTACTAAATGAAAAACGGGCATTAAACACCACAGAATAAAACCTATTACAAGGCACGAGATGAGAATGTTACGGTAGAGCTTAGGGTATACAAGCTCGACCATATGACAAATGACTGTGACAGGGCGAAATGGGTAGCAAACTATGGCGGACTTGGATGACGAAATCATCTGCGGTGGTATGGCCATTTAATAGGAAGGGAGAAGAACGACGTTAATCGAAAAGTATTGAACATGGAGGTCCTAGGAAGAGAAGAGGACGACCTCGTGTTACGGAAAAGTGCATGTAGACAAATAGAAGGCTGAATAAGTCAAGACATGGCGCTTATTCGATCCAGATGGAAGGAACTTATCATAACAAACCTTATTTTGAGACCTTTTACATGATAAACTAGAAGAAAAAAAAACTCATATAATACATGCGTTGTATCCCCTCAACTTCCAAATTTAGAACTAAATGACACAGGGGTTTTTAAAATTGCTTTTTAAGCCATCAGTTTTAAATAAATCAGTTTATTACTTGCTTATAATTAATAGAATGCCTTAAAATTCAAAATATTCCCTTGATACACATGGATTTTATTTAAAATTCTCAAATTTACCCAAATTCTTAATAAAATTCAAAAATTTGGGTAGGATTCATAAATTTAATAACTTAGATTTTTTATAACAAATTAAACTTACACATAATTTGTATCAGGATTCTATCTACTAAATCAAATTATAAGAAAATGTTAGTATGCATGTTCTTTCATATCAATATGAAGGTAACATTTCATATATAATCTTGTATTTTATTAAAATAAATTGGCCGTTTGCATTTTAATAAATGTGCGTTGATTTGACATTGGACTCATACCAACGCTTATACGAAAATCAATCATCATCTTTCAATTATGCCCCAAAGGCATGATTTTAACCTTGTATATTCAAACTTAATTATTTAAAAATTGAATTTTGTTACAATGTTTTTACCATATGATTTATTTGTTTTTTAATAATATATAAATACTGTGCACTATATTGTATTCCAACACCACCTAATATCATACTTTTAAACTCGCAGTAAAAGAGTGACAATAATGGGGAATATAGTAATTTTGTTTAAAACATGGCATTGATGTATATCAGATCTATGAATTTAAGAGAATTTCTCATCGGTTTTATATGTATCTTATCAATTCATCGCCTAGAGTCCAGGTAAATGTAATTCGTATTCATTGCAAAACTTTTATGTAAGTAATTTGGATTATGTTTATTTTACTTTAAAAAAACTTATAATATACCATTAGCAGAGATTATATTTATGTCTAAGTGAAATACAAAAAAAATATCAAATTGGCATATATATAGGGATCGAAATTTTGTTGTTTCAACAATCCTTATGGTAATCTATGTCTAAAATAAAATATTTCCGATGATTACCTATAATATCGATGGTGCTCAGCTCATAGGTACTTACATGGAATAACAAACAGCTCGAATATTAAATTGTTACAATTAATAACATTCGTATTATAATTTTCGATAGTCATGAGAATTTATTGCGGTGTAGGCTTCATTTGTTTCTACTTTTATAAAGCCACCTAGATTTAGACTTATTTTTAAAAATGAATTGTGGACAGATTTTGTCAATTTGTAAAATACTTATAAGGCATATAATGAGTCAATTTAAATTTCACTGTTTATTAACATTATAAACCCTATAAATTTCTGAATTACGCTTAATAATACACTTTATCGCTTCAATTATAACCAATTTTTTTCGTTAGCCCCATTCGAGATGGAGTATTTAGAGCACATGGTGTTCGCGTAGACGGACATCTCGTTCCCAAATGCTTTTATCCTCAAGAATCCATGATTCGAGTCATTGTTGGCAACGAGGATATTTATCTGAACGGCGTAAAAATTCCTTTATATTATGCTTCGGGTACTAAGAGCGGTTTTAAACCGCCCTGCCCACAAGACAATAATACCGCTATCTATGAAACAAATTAATATTTCGTTATGTCTATTATTAAAACTGCAATTCAAGGTAATTGCCAGTATAAAGCAACGTGTGTTAATATCTTACATGACATTACAATTTATTAATAATTAAAAGCCTTGGAAACATGTCGCTTTGAGTTTAATATAGTTTTTTAAAATTTTCACTTGATCCAAGGACTTTGGATAATTAATTTCAAAAGAGCGTTCATATTATTGAACACCAATGTTGCTTTTAAAATATTTATGTTATTACTCACATTATTATTTCATTTGTAGTTACAACTGACTTTAAAAATTCTATTTAACGAAAAAACATTTAAATAGTTATAATTTTTATAGGTAAAATATTATAATTTGAGGAATCAAATATTGAAAAGATAAAATAACTCGGGCCTTCGGCCCTCGTGGAAAGGGGAAGAGGGGAATGGGAGTAGGGGAAGGGAAGGGGGAACTCTTCTATACTCCGTATAAACGTAGCATATTTGTTATGCAATTTATGGGCGAGAAAGGTGGGAAGGGGCGAGAATGCCTATAGGGGGGTATTAAATGAAAAATAATTAGTTAATTAGTTATAGGCCCTTGTAGGGGAGGGCATAGGGTAATTATCAATGTTAACCAATTTAAAAACGAAAAAAAAAATTTGATTTATTTGGCCAATGGTCATTTTTTCATTGGTCAGTAGCCAGCGGACGGCCAAAAAGTCATAACATCAATGTTATTAACAGGAACAATATATTAATTAATTTAAAAAAAAATAAAAATTTTGCCCTCTCCGGGATTCGAACCCACATCAGTAAAGGCATCTGTTTACAAGCCGGCGCTATAACCCATCACACCATGCTGATTTTAAAATAATAGAAGTTTTTATGTTATTTAAATAGATAATGAAATAATACCATAAATTGCATAGCAATTAAAAGTTGTGTTTTATGTTTAGAAAATCAATATATTTCATCGGTCAGTAGCCTGCGGACGATCAAAAAGTTATTTTATCAATGGTATTAACAAGAACAAAATATAATTTAATTTAAAAAAAATAAAAATTTTGCCCTCTCCGGGATTCGAACCCACACCAGTAGAGGCATAGGCCTTTTGTAGGGGCACAGGGACCCATATTAGTAGAGGCATAGGCCCTTGTAGGGGAGGGCATAGGGTAATTATCAATGTTAACCAATTCAAAACGGAAAAAAAAGTTCGATTTATTTGGCCAATGGTCATTTTTTTCATTGGTCAGTAGCCAGCGTACGGCCAAAAAGTCATAACATCAATGTTATTAACAAGAACAATATATTAATTTAATTAAAAAAAAAAAAAAAATTTGCCCTCTCCGGGATTCGAACCCACATCAGTAAAGGCATCTGTTTACAAGCCGGCGCTATAACCCATCACACCATGCTGGTTTTAAAATAATAGAAGTTTTTATGTTATTTAAATAGATAATGAAATAATACCATAAATTGCATAGCAATTAAAAGTTGTGTTTTATGTTTAGAAAATCAATATATTTCATCGGTCAGTAGCCAGCGGACGGTCAAAAAGTCATATTATCAATGGTATTAACAAGAACAATATATTAAATTAATTAAAAAAAAAAAATTAAAAAAAAAATTCCTTTTAGTTTTAAAAAAGGGCTTAATTCTGAAACTATCGGCCCGATTCGCTCGAAACTTTACCCGTAGGTTTCCAGGGCGGCCAAGGGTAAAATAGCTTTTTCAGATTTCTAAAATACCTTCTCGTTTTAAAAATATCGGACATTTATCGGCCAGTTTCAAAAAAATTTCGATTTATTTGTCCAATGGTAATTTTTTTCATTGGTCAGTAGCCAGCGGACGGTCAAAAATTCATATTATCAATCTTATTAACAAGAACAAAATATTAATTTAATTTAAAAAAAAAAAAAAAAATTCGTCCTTTCCTTGGCTTGAACTCAAGACCTTCATGTCATAAAGCTGGCGCCAATAACTTGGAGGGTAACGGACGGACAACGGACGGACAACAAAAAACGAGCCCATTAATTGCATAGCAATTAAAAAAAAAACCCTCTCCGGGATTAGAAACCCACATTAGTAGAGTAGAGGCATAAGCTTTTTTAGGTGCAGCAGCCAGCGGACCATAAAAAGTCCTATTATTAATGGTATTAACATAAACAATATATTAATTAGAAAAAAAAACGAAAAAAAAATCCGATTCACAATTTGCCCAATGGTCATTTTTTTCCATTGGTCAGTAGTCAGGGCACGGTTAAAAAGTCATATTATCAATGGTATTAACAAGAACAATATATTAATTTAATTTAAAAAATAAATAAAAATTTTGCCCTCTCCGGGATTCGAACCCACATTAGTAAAGGCATAGGGTTTGGTAAGGGACACAGGGACCCATATCAGTAAAGGCATAGGCTTTGGTAAGGGGCACAGGGACCCATATCAGTAGAGGCGTAGGCCCTTGTAGGAAAGGGCATATATTCAAAGACGAAAAAATACCATAAATTGCATATAGCAATTAAAAATTTCGATTTATTTGGCCAATGGTTATTTTTTTCATTGGTCAGTAGCCAGCGGACGGTCAAAAATTCATATTATCAATGGTATTAACAAGAACAAAATATTAATTTAATTTAAAAAAATTAAAAAAAAATTCGTCCCCTCCCTGGCTTGAACCCGACACCTCCAGGTCACAAAGCTGACGCCGATAACTTGGTGGACGACGGACAACGGACGACGGACAACGGACGACGGACAACGGACAACGGACGACGGAAAACGAGCCCATAAAGTGCATAGCAATTAAAAACACATGAATTGATATTGTGATGGTTGTAAACTATAGAGATGCATATATTTTAAAAAATAGCCTAAGTTTGTCGCACTAATTAGTGGTCAGCTACTTTTTATTATTCTCCACATACACCTGTCTTTACGTCAGCTTCAATTTACCTTCTATCTTTCCTACTTTATTTTAATGTTATGTTTTTAAGACAGCCTTTAAGTTGCACCTTATCTTATTTATATATCTTGTTAATTAAATAACTTTGTATATTTTTGCAAATAATGTAAACCGAGTAAAAAGCAATTTTGCATAAGCCATTTAAAGTAAAATTACATTAAATATCTAAAATACTCTCAAGTGGTCGACATTATTCATACAAGAAAAACAGAAGCAGTAGTGTAACTTGGTAAAATTATTCGTGGGTGACTTTTATCGTGGCAACTTATTTAAAATGGTCCTAATTATGTCAACTGCAGTTGATTTATTTATTCATAGTATGAAATAAATTCAAACCACCAATCAGCTAACACAATGTCATTTTTTCATGCATGCAATTTAATATCAATGATGTTTTAAAAAACAAGTAAAATAATAATCGAATATTATGAGGCTTTTTTATTTTACAAAAGGATATCTGTAAAATTTAAGATGGGTCAAATTCTTTATTTTATATTTTTAACTTTAGAAAGGATTGATACAAAATCCACATCTTGGTCATAATCAGCGTTACTTTCAGAGTAAACACCATAGCTTGTCCCCAGAATATGCACCCACATAATTAAATCGAAAATTTTTGACATGCATATTGAAAATTGGCACCTGACATTTAAAGATAATCTATCGACCGATAGTTTTAAATGAAATATTAGAAATAAGTATCATTTAAAAAGATAGTTACTAGAATAAGTAGCGATTCCCCATCTCCACAAATGTGATATACAATATCACTATTTTTTATAATGGCTTAGAAAGGCCTAATAAATGTTTTTTATGGGTTATCACTGGCCTGAAAAGTTGGATACAAAAGAGGGCAGCTCTATTCGTTTAAATATTTAATGATTAGGTGCGAATAAATAAAGATTATTTGCCCCCCCCCTCCAATTAAAACCTTGGCTAAGTTGACAAACAACCCTTTATATTAGGATAGTATAAATCTAACCCTTAGAATTTATTTTACAGCCGCAGCAATAAGCCAGTTAATTATATTCTAACGTTGGAGTCATTGTTTTATATTATGAATGTGTGAGTTAAAAAATTTCATTGCCTAGTATTTCAGATACCTACAATGCATGCAGCCCTTAAAATTATTCGTTGTCGCGTATAACTTAGGTAAAACTATATGAAAATTGGCCAGACCGTGTTCGCATAAGTTTAGAAGCAAGATGATAAAGAATTTATAATAAGGCAAAATAATGATAGTTTTGTGATTTAACTTATCATGCTTAAAATAGGGCTTTGAAATGCTTGATATTGTTTGCTATAAGTAAAATTTATAATTTTAAACGGTGAAATTGATGCATACAATATAACGCAACATAATTATCCTTAACATCTTACGATATATGACTAATTAAAGGCTCTTTTGCTTAATTTTATAGTTTAGGGGACAAGTTTAATATACAAAATTTTTTATCTTTTTTTAATAATATAACATACTTTAGAAGTATTTCGTATTGTCTAGATAATGAGTATAAATAAATAATCTGGATTAGTATAAATAAAATTTAATATTCTCTATTTTTAAATTTTAATAATAAGTAAAAACATACGTGCTAAGTCGAAAACGTTTATAAATAACCTTAAAAAATTCAACGTTATTAAACCAATGTTTTGGCACGTCTTTTTGACGTGTCTTTAGAGATCTATAAAGTAGACTATAAAAATTGAACTAATGCTTACGAAATAGGATTCATAAAATAACCTAAATAGGTTTAAAAGTCTTTATGTTTCGTAGAAGATTTAATATCAAATAAAAACAAACCCGTAACACATATACGCATTGTTTTGTAAGGTAGATTGGAAGGAGGCCTAGACCTCACTCTTTCATAAAAATATTTTTGGAGTGTTAAAAATTAAAAGAGAATTATTCAGTATTACTTATTTGTTAACTTAATTGGAGATGAAAAAAACCTGTTAAGCTGGCAAAGTGATCCCGTAAGTCAGGAAGCGAGAAGGCCAAGATACCACCATAGGAAGAAGGGTAAGAAATAGCTATAGACTCAGAAAAGGCCAAAAATGTGATTTAGATGAAGGACAAGAAATGCAGTAACAAATGTGGACCGTTCCCAAAAAACATTAGTATCAAGCTAAACACTTACTAGCTAATTTTAATTTGTTTTTATAATAATTTAAATAATAATAAACATGCATATTATAGGTCCCGTACATAATATTCAGTTATTGAGTAAGTTCTTAACGTTCATAAAATTTATAAAAGGGAAGGACATTCTACATCTTAAATGTATATAATTGAACACTTCTCATTTCCTAATCTCACATAATAACTGTTTTCTTAATTTTAACTTGAAAATTTTTTGACAAAAGTATTTTCTGTTATATATTGATAACCATATTTAGCAACTTCAAATATTTGGTTGTTAGCCGTGAATATTGTTTTTTGTTACTAAGCGCTTGCTTGTAGCTCTTTTGTCTAAACACAAAAATGCTTTTTTGACTTTCAATTATTAAATAAAACCCTATAAATTGAATAAACCAATAAACTTAAATTAAATTTTATGGGTAGCTTTAAATATAATAGTTTTGTCCAATGACAAAAATTTTATTGGCGCAAACTATTGTGTTGGATCACGACGTTTTGTTATAAATTTTTCTATTTTTCCATTGGAGTACATATTTTATCATATGATTGCGGTTATCAACCCATAAATGGTTTACGTAGCCTTGACGACCTCAATGAAGTTTCTTTTACTAATAAACCTATTCATCTTTGGATTCGCCCAACAAGATATATCAACACCTCCGGTAAAAATTTTTGATTTGTTGATTAGTTTTGTATAATTTTAAATCGTTGACCTTTATAGTAAAGCCTAACTAAGCTCTTTTATGTATAAAACAAAGTTCCTTATTTTTAATTTATGCATTATTGTTTACACCATATCTTGAAAAATAAAATTAGACTCATGCTCATTAAATTTGATATAATATTTATAGAAGTCTTCTAAATTGTGGAACATACACTTTTAATTAATTTGAATAATTTTTTTTAAGTCTGACATGAGGAGTTTGTATATGAATAAACAAAAGTATATCTTTGCTTCTAGTACTTAAACACAATTTTTTGCCATCTATATTACAACATTGACACTAAAAGTTTTTACTATACTTGTTATATAGGCACAGGTGTAGCCAGCATTGGACTTAGAGGGAAGCATTAATGGTTAGGTAGGGGTAAAATGATAATTTTAGCCATAGTTTGAAAAATTTTTATAAAATTAGGTTTGTACCGTCCCTAATTTTAAACAAGATTTAAAATACATTAAACCTAGTATCTTCAATAAACTTCCTTATCTATTACTATAATATATAGGTTATACATTTTAAATGTCTCCTTTATTGTAAGAAATAAACAACTAAATTTGTGAGTTTGGATTTTTAATGCTATCACATGGCCTAATCATCTTTCACATCATAGGCATGGCAAGTTCGTAATTAAATTTAACTTTACATAAAATAGTCATTTTACATAAAATAGTCATCTATTTTATGTTTCTAATTTATGTTATAATTTTTCTAAATCACCATATTCAAACAAAAATTATATTTCAATAATTTTTGGAATTTTAAAAATTAAAATAGCTTGTTTGGTGATTTTAAATGGCCTTTAAAACAGCTAGTAGTATATAAGGTTTTAATCCTTTCCCAACTTCAGTTTATTAAGGCTCCCTTCCCCCTTTATGAATATACAAAAGCAATTTATGCATGCTAGTAATAGGATTAAGCACGCCATCTAATGCAAGGACAGTTTAGCTTGACCTCGAACCAACTTTGTCAATAAAATAATTGAATTTTATGGAAATTGTATTTTTAATGAAAAAAGTTAAAATAATTTTTTTATTAGGACAATTTAAACTTGTGTACCATGTATTTTTCATCTTTAAATATAGATGGTTTTTAGAAACCTTTCTAATATATTATGTATGGCCTGGTTAAAAATGTTATATAATAAGACAGACGCCACCAAAACACATTGGAATTAGATCGTGATTTTAAATGTGAAGCTTTGATATCGAATCAACGTAAAACTTTTTACTAAATAGGTTTTGAAATTATGCACTAAAAGCGGCGATATTGTGAAAAATTTGCTAATTCTCAAGAGGATCCCTGATAACTTTTACCAAAGGCTAGATTTCTTTAAACTTTTCTGCTTGAACCTTGAATCATTAAAGCTGCCCAAACTGCCCTCCCCGAAATAATGATTTTTTAAATGTTTTTATTATTTATTTCGCTATATCTTCCAGTAATTTTAAACTTCATTCGCAATTTTTTTGGGATAAGCATAGTAATGTTATGCACTAAAATAAAAAAGTGACATAGTAATACACGAAATCAAAAGAATACACAAAAACAACCTAATACACTATATAAGAATAAATATCTCATTGAGCCCGAATTTCCCGAATCTCGTTATAGTGCCCCCCCCCGGGTCCCACCTAAAACTTAAATTTATGGGCCGGGCATGGGCGTAGCCAGCATTGGAATTAGAGGGGGCAGATTTAGGGAGGGGCAAAATGATCTTATTTTTTCAAGTTTTGCCACAATTTTTGAAAATTTCAACAATTTTTTGGATTTTGAGGGGGGCAGCCGCCTTTCCCTGCCCCCCCCCCTGGCTACGCCCATGGCCTGGTAGCAGGCCGGGCTTTTTACGATCTCTCTGATATTTAAAACACTAATTATAACTATACCAACTTATTGATATATATATAAGGAATTAGCAAAGTCGATTCGATCTTTTATTATCCTTTAAACCATATGTTATCATCAAAAACAATAATACATCCACGAATTATATATGAAATAGAAATATTTATTTTAATTAAAGATACTAATACTAAACGATAATCACTACAATAACATTTATCGCTATATTAGCCACCGGATTTGTCTAAGCAAGTTCCACCCATAAGAGTGTTTCCAGAATGTGGAACCACAAAATCCTGCTTTAGATCCCCAGCTGGCTGCTTGTCCGAGGACGAATGCGATCGGATCCTCACTTTCAAACGCAATCACGATTACATAGATTTCGAACTGATGAGCAAGGTTGATTCCAACAACGCCTGGGCTGGGGCTGGATTTTCTCGAAACAACGATTTGGTATGGAATGTCACCATAGACTAGTGTTGTAAAACGGCTGGGTTTTGTATGGTTGAGTTTTGGTTTTAGTCGACTAAACATAAGTAGAGCAAAAAAGCTTTGGTCTGCTTATGCTTAGTGGACTAAAATCAAAGGTCGACCAAACATAACCCAGCTGTTTTTACAACACTACCATAGACGAATACACTGCTCATCTCTTACATATTCACGCATCAAAAGTGTTGCAAAAAACGATTGCCTTTTTGAAAATCTGCCTAGAGTTTGTATAGCGATGGATTGTATGGTCAATAATCATTGATCTTACAACATGAAACAACGCATTTTAATTATTATAGCGATTTTAAAATTTCATCAAACCATATGAACCGCCCAAAATTCATGTTAGAAAATAAGTTCAAGTGTAGATGGCGCTAAAAAAGTTAATTTTATTTATAGGGAGTTATTAATTTTTATACCAATATTTTATTTTTCAAAAACTCATGTTGATAAAACTCTAAATGATCTGCATTTAATTATATCAAAATAAATATATAGGGCCGAAACCATTATAAGCGTAAACCTAACATTCAATTAAATTTTCAAAATGGATGCCAAAATTTGAAGCACCTTTTAAAAGGGATTGAGTTAAACTAGTGGACGCTTTGGGCCTTTGGTTTTAGTCTGGTTATGTATAGTCGACCATACAAAACCCACCCCTTTTTTCAACACTAATTTATAGGTTGGGTAAATTGGCTGTCGTCAACTGGTATAAAAATGCCCGTTCCGCCTGGTTTATATTTGATATGTAACATCGCGTGAGTTTTTAAACGCTATTTTACCTCTCCTAACCTCGAGAGTTTCGTTTAATTTTAGCCGTTGCGATATAAATTCTTTTTCAATCTGGTTTGAATAAATAAAAATTTGATTATGGAATAAGTGAAGGATGGGTGCACTGCCCCTCACAGGAGTCTTAGTTGAACCATAGGTCGACCAATCAAAACCCAGGTCTTTTTACAACGCTTCTGTTCTGTTGACTCAGATGATGAGAGATTTTTAATTGCTATGCAATTAATTTATTATTATCTCCGATATATTTGCTAAATTTTGACAGGATTCGCCGTTTTGAAATAGTATTTATACAATTTAGGTTTTATAGAGTTTACCCCAAAAATGAGGTCAACATTTTTTATGGGCTTTTTTGGTGTCCGCGATAGTTATCCCATATAAGTTGCTATTCTATTTTAAAGATTCATAAAAACGAAAGACAAATATATACTTGAGGATTGTTAGTTTTAAAAATGCAATTTTACGATCTATTCCCGTATTTAGGCATTTTTCAATATGTTTAAAGTTTAAGGAAAAATATTGTAATTCTTATATGCGATTCGAGGATTAACTTAATTATCTATCCTCCGTCTTTATTTATATTTTCTCTCCATCTGGCAGTTAGTTTATTAAGCAATTTGAGATTTAACATAGTTGCAATTTGCGCTTAGGAGAATGATGGATCTATTATAATTCATGGCACACACACTTTTATGCTGTTGCAAAAATTAGGCTTGGATCTATCGATTTTTATGAACTGGCGCTCGACCTTGGCTCATCATTTTCCAATCCTGATGTAATAATGCTAATTGCGAGAGACGATTTGAAAGTTTGATAAGTTAACTTAAGGTTTTTATTATTTGAGAGTTTTGATTTCGTAGTTAGTATTGGCAGCACAATTATAGGTAATTTTACGAGGTGTAAAGTTGTCAATCAATCAGTATTATAATTTATAAACGAGTGTGGTAAATACGACTGGGGTCCACCAAAAACATTAACTGACCATAGGTTTTTGGCCTGTTTTTCTTAGCCCACCTCTAGGCTTAGTCGAAATTTAAGGAAAGACTAATCAACGTTGTATTTGTTTGGTCGAACTTTGGTTTTGATCGCCGTAAAATATACAGACCAAAAGATTTTTGATCAAGATTTCTTGTAGACGACGAGTGTCCTCCGATTGTTTTGTTTATATAAAAATAATACTTTATAACCTTAAAAACTAATTATCTTTGTGGGGTTGACAGGATTTGTACGATTTGTATGTACAGAATAACTTGTCCAAGCGGAGGGAAATATTGCGCTCAATGTTATTTTAAAACAAAAAATGTCTTAATATTGGTTTTGGAGTCCAAATTTAAGCAACATTCTTTTTTGAAAGCCATATGTTTAGTGAAAACTCCCGTGTTTTTTTATGATATGTGTTCGAAAGGAATCTGGTGCATTTCGTAATATGTGCATTTCGTAATAAGTAATACATATTATCAAATAAATCATTAAATCTAACCCTAACCCTTGCCTATATTACATTTTGCCTAGATTACATTAAATTTACAAAATAAACGATAATAATATTAGAAAACTTACCAAACGCGGAGGGTTATAACTGCGCATGCGCATAAGCAATTCTTGCCTGTATATGCACATATTACGATTTGCACAGAAGTGTTCGAAAGCTAAAATTTCTGGGCCCAAATGCGTTGTACAAATCATTTATAACAGTGGAGAAAGATTAAAGGAGATCTTTAAAAATCTGTTCTTATTAAGTTCAAAGATTTATAATAGCCCGGAAAAATGACACGTTCATATGTATTTTTTTCAACACAAGCTTGTATAAAGTTTGAAATCTTATAGAAATGTGAATTTTAACCTTTTATTTAACGTACAAAATTGTAGAGGGATGCGAGCTTGGTGTTGTGCGTTTACAATAGTTTGACCGGTTTTGTCGACGTAGGCAATTACTACAATCCACCCGATGCCGATATAACTGAAAAGTTGCCCGAGGCGGTAAGTTTTAATTTCGTATTACTACTTTCATTTTGTTTTTAAATATACATTGTATTTTTTATTAACTTTTTAAGGTTAATTTTGGTATTGATTCATTATTTTATATGATATAATATAATAAGTTATATAGATTCTCTTGGGCCTAACTATGATGTGGCATATGACTAATGTACACCCTTTAAGTTTTAAAAAAAAAAATTTGAATTTCATTTAAGGCTTACTATTTTAAAAGAATTAATTGGCATCCCTCCATTTTTTAAATCAACCAAATTTTTTATATATATATAGTAAGTTATATTTGAAATTAATTAATAAATTGCGGGTTTGATAACAATCAGAAGAAGATAATAATAACCCCTTTCAGGAGTGCCGCAATAAACTTAAAAATACATTTTAATTAGCGCCATCTAGAGGCAATTTTAATTACAGACTAATTTTACTATATATATCCCTAGCTTTTTTTAGCATGTGACTCGAAAACGATAACAGACATATAACGTTTTCGCTCTTATTAGAGCTCATCAGTATGCCATAGTTAATTTTCTAGTCACATTCTAAGCGAGATAGATATATATAAGGCTGAAATAAGATTTAACCCATTCTTATATGTTTAAATATTTTAAAAAAATCATTAGATTTATCATGGGTTTAATTCAAAAATTGGAATAATACTTATTTTGAAATCAAAATTGTAAAAATGTGAGCTGGGTTTTCTTATTAAAACTTTAAATCGGGACCATGCTTTTCCCCTTCCCTGCTTCATAATAATTGCAACACTCTTTAAAGGGTTTACTTAAGTGTTGGCTAATTTCTTTCAATACACATTTCAAAACTCTTTAAACCTTTTATTTTCATACTTCTCCGTTAAAATGCACATGGCTTGTCACGTTTAATTATCGATTGCCAATTTTTCCCGATGAGCATCTTAATCAATCGTAGGATCTTCTTGGGCAAGTGGTGTTGTAAAAACGGCTGGGTTTTGTTTGGTCGACCTTTAGTTTTAGGCGATTAATCCATATGCACACCAAAGGTTTGCTGGTCTGTTTTTTTTTTTTAATTTTAGTATCATTTTATACACGTTTTTGTGCTTCATTTTTAGCTAGTAAAATTATTTTTTGTAAATTCGCAAACCCTCTAATATAAACTCAACTCGTTTCCTCTTCTAAAATCTAATCCTGCACACCAACACAACAACACTCTCCATTCCACCCCTGCTTTAACACCTTTTCATCGCTCCTCAAAAGTAGAAACCTAAGCTTTGCAGCAGATCATTTCCCTTCTTCCTGGATGCCTGGGGCTCGTAGTGGATTAAGAAGCATGTTAATGTGTGCTGTGCTGTTAGCAAGCTAACTTGCTTTCCCTCTAAAGCTCACCGATCGAAGTGAAGATGTGAAGGGATTGTTTATTTATATGCTGGCTGAGAGCTATCTGATTTGTCTCCTTCCTCCCCGCTCTTGTCTTGTCTATTGACTTTGAGATCAAAAATGACTGGAGCACATGCATGGGATGGTGGATAAGAAATCTTCTACATCAAACTCCTCCTTAGTCTTACGCATTACTATTCCGTTTATGTAGCTTAGCTAGTGTAGTGTAAGTATTAAGGTATTAACTATAAAAGCTTCTCCATGCGAGGTATAAATGTAATGTAGGTTCAGTTGAAAATAAAGCACTTCTTCCATCATCCCTCTCTCTTTATGCGCCGCCTTTAAATTGATCCCCCCCCATCTCATCCTTTTGTCAATACTAAATTGTAAAAACGGCTGGGCTTTGTTTGGTCGACCTTAGTCGCATAAACAGATTAAAGATTTTTTGGTCAGACCTTTGGCCAGTTTATGTTTAGTCGACTAAAACCATAAAATAAATGGGAATTGTTTGGATTTTGTCGTTGTTGCAAAATCAGTCAAATAGTTGTTAAGTGTGCCCGATAGGTAAAGAAGTCCTGATGAATTTATCATTTATTTGAGAACATGGGCATAGCCAGGGGGAGGCAGCCAATCCATAAATTCTTTAAAATTTTCTATGATTATGGCGAAAATTACAAAAAATTGCCATTTTGTCCCTCTCTAAATCATACTTACCCCCCCCCCCTCTAGCTTGGCTTACCCCCATGCTTAAGAAATACTAATAAATAATTATAAGGTGAGAATAGGATTTAAAAGCTTATTTTTTGAGCCCCAAATTAACGTATGTCTGGAAATAACATTTAAGAGTCTCAGCGTGAAACCCAGTAATCATCAGCGTTTATTTACACTATGTTTTATGAGTTAATCAATGTTTTTGGTGACACATAATTAGCCGTTTATCACACTTGAACACATGGATCAAGTAAGGTTTGACTAATTTTAGGGGGGGGGGGGGGTACAGACTTGCACGGGTGACTCGAAACCGGACTCGATCCGACCTCGGGTCAATACTTTCGGGTCGGATTCGAGTTGAAAAAAGTTACTTTGCAGGTCTCTAGGGGAAGGTGCTAAATGATACTTTTGAATTTATAGATTTAGAGGGGGGCAGCCGAACCTCCCTGCCCCCCCCCCTTTTCTACGCCCATGTTGGAACACTCATTTGCGCCCAATACATTTTAATAAAAATTAACTTACCCAAAATAAACCGATACCTGGAATGGTGGCAAACACATCTTTTTAACCAGGTCCTCATACCTTTTTGCAGTTTGATCATTCATATTTTAGCTTTATATTAGGGGAACGTTTATAAAGTATATGGACCAAATTTACGGTCCATTGTGTAATATTACGAAACTCTATCGAAATTTAGATTTTTTTTATTTTTATAAATAAAATTATGTTATAAACACTTTTTTCTGATCCCTCTTAGAAAATTCTGGCTACGCACCAGCGCTTCTACAATAATTTTTTGATAATGATTGCGAAGTTCATTATGTAATTAATTATTCATTTATCATTCAGCTAGCCGATAAGAAGTAATTAAAATAATAATCAGAAAAAATTCTATAAAGTTTTACTTATCAATGAGTTGTAAAACTGCGAGCCAAAAATGCAGAATAAAAATAAAATAAAGCTACTTCGCACTTTTATGAAAGAAATGCACGGCTTTAAATTAAAAGTACTATATACTTGTAATAAATATGCCTTTAAAGCACATTCAGCACAATAAATTTATGTTTCCAGCAAAAATTGCTGTCACAATTTTATACATTCTCGTTACAATTTGAAAAATATTTTCGGCAGTTTGGTTTTTTCTTGTCGATGACCTTTCACGTACGACCACAACATCTCTCCCCCCCCCCCCCACGTATTATTTCGCTTTTGTCGTCCTCGATTTTTGTACAAGGGAAATGACATTACTTCGAGTGACAATTACATGGCATTTTTAATATCGCTAAAATTGTCGAAAAAATATGAAAACACATAAATATCTATACTTTGTGATGGATTTATACGGCGGTTTGGCTTTAATTACGCTTAATAATACAAATAAAAGTTTGGATAAACCTTAATTTTACCAATATTTTTAGATGTTATTTATTTGTAAATAAAAATAAATGTAATAAACAAACTCCAGAGGACACCTAAAACTCAGTTTAAAAAATTTAGGGGGTAGGAGGCTTCTTTTTGAAAGTGTTATACATAAATTTTAAATATACATAAGCGTAGCCAGCATTGGAATTAGAGGGGGACAATAATCATTTAGGGATGGGCAAAATGATCATTTTTTGAAATTTTAGCCATAATTTTAATAATTTTCAACAAATTTTTGAATTTAAAGGGCTGTCCCCCCCCCCCCCCCCGTATGCCCATGTAAATATAAGTTTAATTGCTTATGAACCTCTCGTTATAAAATTTTGTATTTCTCTAAGTTTCCCTATATTATTAATAAAAAAGAAAAGCATAAATGAGATATTTAATAAAATCTAAATAAATGATATTTAAAAAAAAATTATTTTTGATTTAAAATAATTTGTTATTTATAGGAGAAAGATGGTTTAAGGGACACGAGCGGAACTTTGCTGCGAGATCGTATTAGGTGTAGATTTTCTCGAGCTATAGCCGGTAGCAATCGAGATAAGAGAGTTTTCCCGTTTGGAGACAAATACCACCTTGGAATGATGTGGGGACAGGCTTTGCACGGTAAGGCAAGCGGGCAAACCAATCAATTTTTAGTGCCGAAATTTAGAAATTTACCATTATTTCGATGAAATTTAAGAATTTTTTGTAATAAGGTTTTCGTTTAGTGCTCTCGTAATGTTTTGAGAACTTTTGAATGGCTTAATCTCAACTTTTATTCAATTTTTGCTTTGCCCAGTACGAAACGTGGCTAAGAGTTCTATAGTTTATTTCCAGGGTTTTAATATGGCGGGTTATGCTTATGTATGGTAAAGCTTTCGAATTTATCGAATTATAGCGGTTTTAAAGTTTTGGTGAATTGAGTTATAAATGCAATTAAATTAAATAAGGTCGCTAAGTAGTTTGAAACAAAAAATGTTGACATTCATTGACACCGAATAAAAATTATGCAATCGTTATTTAGACCTATGAAATTGCGTGTAGCAATTAATAATTGGACAATTACAGCTAATGAATAATATGTGGCTAATCTCGTTCTTAACAATTATAAATTTAAAAATCTCTGTTCTTGGCCTTTGTTTACCAATAATAATACAACATTTTGTCTTTAAAGTGCATGTAATTATCGCGTTAGTAGGTTTTCATGCTTTAGCAGATGGAGAACAGATTGTGAATGTTGAGAATCACCTTTCTTATTTTTTATAAAAGACCCGTGTTTATTTTGGTATTTTTTTTTCTCAAGGTACACCTTACAGACACACCGAGACGCCTTTGGTCACGAACGAAGCATTGCCATTGACTGTTCAAAGCGTTCAAGAATATGTTTATCCCAGAGTTCCCCTCATCTACAAATTACATAGTATATTTCCTCGATCGATTAGTTTTTGTCTTTACGCTTCGTTTTTTTTATATAAATCATGCTTTATAAGATTATATACTTATTATTTTTTATAAAAAAGTCATTTTAATTTGAAATTTAAACTGTATAAGATAGGCACAGAACAGCATAGTATTAAGAATATCAAAACTGTTTTCGCAGATTGTCCTTTAATTGTGGTTGATGATAAGTTTTTAGATTTGATATGTTAATGGTTAATTAGATTGTTCATATATTTTAAAGCGATCCTGTTTTTGATTGCGTGGGTGGGATTCATCAGTTTTGCCATTATAATATCCCGATACTATCGGACCATGTGGCCTGGCAAATATTCCTTCGGGGAGCCCCTTTGGTTTGGAGTAAATGATTTCTAAAAGATATAATTATATTAATATATATTTCTTCAAAAACTATTAAAATAGTAAAAAATTTGGGTGTAGTAAAAAGACATGGATTTTGTTTGGGCGATCTTTGGTTCAACTAAGGCTAACGGTCGACACTGGTCAGTTCTTCAAATTTTGACTAAGCCTGCAGACCTACCAAAAACAGACCAAAAAATTTTGGTCTGTTTATGTTTAGTCGACTTAAATTGAAGGTCGACCAAACAAAACCCAGCCGTTTTTACAACACTAGTAAAAAAATCAGTTTAAAAACATCGTACGATTTTATAATTTTTTATTTTATAGTAAACATATTGGTAAGTTATTGCAAAACATATCTATCGATTTTTCTGACTGTTTACTACTAATAGTTAATTTTAATGTTAAACGTTGCACTATTTTTATTACCCTTATATGTAAACACAAATTTCATGTAGTCTAAAAGAGTATTTCACCGTTACAGAGTCATAGGATCTGCTACGTTTTAGCCATTTGCTGCCTTATCCCAGCTTTTATCCTGCTCTTCATTTACCTCCTCAACTGGACTTTGGTAAGTTTAATACCTAGAGACTAATATTCTGTTCAACCTTCTTTTAAAAAGTATCCAGAATTTTGAAATCCATATCATTCATCTAAACTTATAATTGGATAGGCTACGCCTTGTACATCGATTTTGATATGAGAGTACAAATTGTAAATCAGAATCCAGATATAAAGAGAAACAATTATTTTGAAATAAAATTATTTTTTATAGCACTATCAATGATTTATTATTAAATTTAATTCGTTAAATTCTGCTAAATTTATTGTTTAAAAAACTTTTAAAATTGGTTTAATGGTTAAAATGGGTTGTTACCTATTATAAGCTTAATGCTTATTGACCAACACAATCCATCGTATTATAATAACTACTTAGTTGCCCAAGATTGCGATGGTTTTTAGCATGCTAAACATTGAATTAGTTTATAGTTGTGATTTTACCATTAATATTAAGATTAAATAAAACATACTAATTTTAAGATTAACAGAGTGAGGGCTCATTAATGTTTTTTTAACCAATTTTTGCTTTTTAACCATTATTATTTGTTTTTTAGCATAGGGAAGAATTTCCTCGAGGAACTTTGGCACTTGGGCTTATATCCACTTTGCTAGCCATTTGTATAGTGAGTTAATTGAACATACATATATATAAATTTACAAATATCTGTAAGCTAAAAAGGCATTTTACGTGGAATGATTAAGTTTTATGTTGTAAAGGGCACATATAAATCTATAAAATTTAGAGAGCCAAAAAATGCTTGTTTTTTTTTAATTTAGACTTGTTATCATCATTGAACCTTATCTAAATACAAAGTTTCAAAATATTTTATAATTAACATTAACTAAACGTTAAGTTTTATAATTTGGCGTGTTTTTATTACATTGTTTCACCGCTTAAAAACACCTTCCTCGCCAAATTTATTCAAAAAGTCCGAAGAATTTTCGGTAAAATTCAATGGTTATTTGAATCTCTCGTAATTTAGCCCATCCTGAGCCTGTTCCGTTGTCACCCCGATAGCAAAGCCCGTCCAATTTATAATTGGATCATTTGGATCATCGAAACAATAGCGCTCCTCCTGGCCCGTAAGTCCACTGTTTGTACACCAATTTGAAAAGTCAAACATGGGCGTAGCCGTGATTAAATATTAGGGGGGAGTGGTGAAATCTAAATATAATTTTATTCAATAAATCAGGATTCTTTTTAATTTAAGCGAGTAGGGGGAAGGGGGTACTTAAACGTGATTCTAGCTTGATATGTTGTGATAAAAAACTGTTTATTTTAAATTCTCTATACACTTCAAATACTTTTAATGGTAATGTTTCCAATTAAAAATCGAACTAGCTTTGTAACTTTATATTTTTTAGTTTTGGGATGATATTAACCCAAAGACTAAGAGTTTATCATAATTTACCTCTTTTATTGCTGTTATTGTTTAGTGGTCGATCAATGATTTAAGAACTATTGGATAGCTTAATAAAATCCCTTATTTAATCTTTTTGAAAGTACCCAACGTGTCTAACGGATTGGTATTATTTTAAAATGGTTTTAATATGATGGGTTAGGTAAAGATAAGCTTTTAAATTTTAGAATTATAGCGGTTTTAAAGGTCCTTTTAGGATCGCATATTGCATGAATCCTTCAACAATTTGTTTTACCTTCGTTTTTAAGAGAAATTTTTTATTTTCAAAAGTTATCAAAAAATTAGAAAAGTTTTAGCGCTTAATATTGACCCTTTTCGATGGATAACGTTTAAAAAATGAAAATGTACGAATCGACAGAAATTTACATCTTCCTCCTGTTCGGATTGCCGAGAATGGTGGGAGCCCGACGTTTCCACATAGATTGGATCATGATCGCTTTTATCATACTATTTGTCTTGGTAGAAATCATCCTCGAAATCCACGCTTGTTGCATCACCGAAAAGGACCAAAGTAGGTTTATCATGAATGTCATTGTATAAAATCCGGTGGGGGTTTGGATTGATAACGTAGGTAGAGGGAAATGGATCGCGATATTTTGGGCTATTATAGCCCATCATTAGGGGAACAAATAAAAATAAAAATGATGTGAGTTGTAAACACGTTGATAGATAAAAACAATAGAAATTACGAATCGGGTGGTAGCGAGAAATTACAAATATGGCGATTGTAGGGATGGATGTTTTTATAATATGTGTCTGACTATCACTTTGTACGAAATTTTGATTATAAGCGAGCTACTTTTATTTTTTTATAAAGTTGATATTTCGAAATTATTTGTAGTTTAAATATAACGTGATTACATCGTAATTTGCAAATTTGTAGGAAATTCACCTTTGATCGAATTACCCCCTCACAAGTATTACGCTCGAAACCCGAAGGTACGTTCTAACTGTTCACAGAAGCAATCGTTAAAAACGTTTTCAGTTTTTTATAACTTAATTTTTAGTGTAAACTTGATGTACTTGTTTTAGCAGTAGTCTTACAATAGTAATTTATGTTGATTCTTGAAATTTGTCTTTTGTGTGTATTTAGTTTGTATTACATTAACTATTCGTGTTAAAGTATAGTTGAATAGTTTAATAATTTTAATGCTTTGCTTTAAAACATAATAAATTTTATGAAATATATTCCAGGGGTCTCGATTCAAGATGGGTGTGCTGTCTTTTTACATCCTGGTTTCCTTCTGCCTACTTTTGGCTATGATAATTCTCATAGCTATAGCCTAGGAAGAAAGGAGCAGAACACCGGTTGAATTGGCTTTTGCATGGTGTAACTTTTAAATTATGACTACTAATCTCTACTCCATTGCATTATCATCTTTTATAAAGCATTTTAAGCCCTTAATTGAATTCGCATCTTTTATACCCTTACGAAAATGAAGTTTAGCATACCACATTGGTTTAAACAGCATGGAACATCTTCTTCTCTGATTTAAATTTGTAATTAATGCTTTTGTGCAACTCTATTCTTGCTCTTCAATTGTTTTTTATGTAAATACACGAGGCATTTATTGCACTACGCTTTATATATCTTCATCACCTTTGCTTTGTTATTACAACGCCACCAAGGCTCTTTTTTAAAATATAATTTACTATACTTAATACAACCTTATTATCCCATTATCCCCGTGACTTCATTATTATATATTTGTATAACAACTTACCCATATATATATAAATTATCATATTTGGATTGTTAATTTTTATTTATCTCTTCGTTATATGGCCTTTATCATGCATATTATAATCATGTATTTATAGCATAATAAATATTCCAATTTGGGTCGATCATGCTTTGCTACATGTATTATTTAATACTTTATTTTATTCGTTTAACCATGGGCGTAGCCACCATTGGATGCAATGATGATTTAGGAGGGGCAAAATGATCATTTCCGAAAATTTTAGCCATAATTATAAAAAAATTTAACAATTTTTTGAATTTAGAAGGGAGGCAGTCGCCCCTTCTTGCCCCCCCCCCCTCCGGGGCCTATGCGTTTAACTTTTGTTTATAAATGGCATGTGTTTTATATCCAGGTTATAGTTTTTAGTATGTTTTTTGAAATTGCTTATGCTAAATCTTTTCAGTCATTTAATAATTTATAACGATAAATATTTTAGCACTCCAATTTTTAATATAGGAATGATAGACATGTTTAGTAGGATGATTCTTTTAATGTACAACATTCACATTTATAGCGAGCAATTCGTATCACGGCATTTTGTTAAATTATAGTTATGGAAATGTATTTTCATGAAAAGCACAAAGCGGAATATGTAATATTGCTATCGCACATCACTTATAATAATTAGAATTTATGACAATAAGCTATATTGCACTAAGACATTTTGCTGTAGGATTGCATTGTTCATAAAACTATATAGGCCAATTCAAACACACGTTCAAAGACTAAATATTAAACTATGGTCTCAACATTGGATTTCAATTCGTGATTTGTGCTCGAAGTTTCAGAGGCGTCAGCAATAGGAGGCATTGGAGAGTAATGAGTAATTTGGAGATACTGCGACTGCGGTCCTCTCATATGGTAAGGTTCCGTAGACTTGGCAGCAAATTTTATAGAACCTATGCAGTTTAAAATGAGTCACTAATGTTATAACCAAATCTCATTGAATGATAAAAACCAAGTTTTATCTATCAACGTAGCTTAAATCACGATATAAAGTATGCTTTAATCTAAAACCAAGTGCGTGCATATATAAAAAATTTTAAAAGTCTGAACTATTATAGTTTGAATGCTAAATTTATCAAAGGATAACTACCTTTATCTTGTTTAAAAGGCTGGTGTTTGCGGGTCGAACTTGTAGAATGTTGGGAATAGGGTGTTAAAGAATGGGCACTAATCATCGTATGACCGATACGCTCTAAATCATCTGAGGGTGGTGTCAGCGAAACTTTTGGATATGGAGAAGGAGAATCATCTTCTTCAACGGTCCTCACGCGTTTAAGCATATTTGATTTTTCGTGATATATAGAGGGTAAAGTAGTTATGGGAGATCCCGTTATACTATGCCAAGAACTTTCAACGTTAACCTTTCCAAACTTGTGTAGTAATGTTTTGTCTCGTCGACTGCCTAACTCCTTAGACCTGACATCTAGTTTAGAATTCGCAATTCCATTTTTATGGGATACCGCCTTATTAACATGGCCTACAGGTCTAAACGATGACCCAACTCCTCCACCAACGAATGATACATCTTTAAGGGTGGAGTGATAAAGATGATGACGCTCCTTTACCACGCGATCAAAATAGTCGTTAAGGCAAGGGCAGCACACGGTACAAAAACAAAAGCAGCATCGACTATTATAACAAGAACCGGCTAGCTCCGCCAGCGTGTACTTAAAGGCTCGCCTATACTTCAGAGATATAACATTGTATATAATCGGATTGATGGCGGCCGAAACATAGAAGAGAATACCGGATATGTAGAAGAGCGCACGGAATTCTAGCATACGTCTTTCGTTCCAATGTTTTACGTAATAGTAGTGGAGTCTTTGGGCTTGGTTAGGCGCGTAGCATAAGAAAAAACTTATGACGACGGCGACTATAAAATGATGCATCAAAAAACAATACTTATTTTGTTATAAAATGCTACAAAAAAATACTCGGGCCTTCGGCCCTCGTGGGAAGGGGGAGAAGGGAAGGGAAGAGGGGAAGGGAAGGGGGGACGACTCATCTGTACTTCGTATAAATGTATCATATTTGCTATGCAATTTATGGGCGAGAAAGGTGGGAAGGGGCGAGAATGCCTATGGGGGGGGGGTATTAAATGCCTAATGATTAATTAATTATTTATACAAATTTTCCATTTATAGGCAAAATGTAATATAGGCAAAATGTAATATAGGCAAGGGTTAGGGTTATATTTAGTGTTTGCATCTAATGCGTATTACTTTAGTTTTTATGGCCTTTAGTGATTATGGGTCTAACAAACATTATATTATAAAACATCACAATGTGAATTTGCAGAATTGTTGGGAGAAATTTTTTGTTGAATTTGAACAATTTTTAATCAAAAAAAATTAAAAATTTGGCCAGTGGTCATTTTTTCTCCATTGGTCAGTACCAACAGATACTCTATAAGTCAATGATAGCCAAAAAAACGGAAAAAAAAATTTTGATGCTCACTATGGCCAATGGTCATTTTTTTCCATTGGTCAGCAGCCAGCGGACGGCCAAAAAGTCATAATAGCAATGGTAGGAACAGGAACAATCATAATAGTCAAAAAAACGAAAAAAATAATTTCGATTCACATTTTGGCCAATGGTCATGTTTTCCATCGGTCAGGAGCCAGCGGACGACCAAAAAGTCATAATAGCAATGGTAGTAACAGGAAGAATCATAATAGTCAAAAAAAACGAAAAAATAAACTCGGATTCACATTTTGGCTAATGGTCATTTTTTTCATTGGTCAGCAGCCAGCGAACGGCCAAAAAGTCTTATTATCAATGATAGTAACAAGAACAATCATAAGAGTCAAAAAAACTCTGGGATTCTAACCCAAAAACTAGTTAAATTGCATAGCAATTAAAACAACTTTTATTTATGTTTATTATATAATAAAATGAAACAATAATAGAACAAGCGGACGGCCAAAAAGTCATATTATCAATGGTAGTAACAGGAAAAATTTATTAATTTAATTAAAAAAATAAAAAAAAATTTTGCCCTCTCCGGGAATCGAACCAGCAATTCAAAACGTTCGCCGGGGTTCGAACCCACATTAATAGAGGCATAGGCTTTTGTAGGGGCACAGGGACCCATATCAGTAGAGGCATAGGCCCTTGTAGTGGAGGGCATAGATCAATGTTACCCAATTCAAAAACGGAATAGACTATACTTATGCATTCATTTAACGTAGCAATTAAAACCCGACCCCGCCCGAAAGCGAGGGAGATAGAGATGAGGGGTGGGGCACCTCTTATGCATTAATTTAAAAAATAACACAGCGAGGGAGATAGAGATGAGGGGTGGGGCACCTCTTTCTCATGCATTAATTTAAAAAATCGATAACCTAATATACCCAATGCAAATAGATAGGGAGGGTAGAAAACGGACGGACGACGGACAACCAAAAAACGAGCCCATAAATTGCATAGCAATTAATTTAAAATCTAACCCATAATATGAGCCAGTTACGAGGCAACTTACTTAACATTTTTAGTATGGCGCGTCTTGATTGAGTTTGAGGATGTCGGGATCGTCTTTTCTTTCTTAGGTCGGTTCGCCAAGATCCTATGCTTGATGCGAAATCCCTTACTATTTGAAGAGGACGGCCACTCTTAGTCCTAACTAGGGTATGATCGCCATTTATATCATTATTTATATTTGTGTTCTGAGAACTATGACGATCTTTGCCATACAAAGATGATGTAAAAGTCGATTCCATCGATGAGAAAAACGATGAGCTATCTAATTTAAGCCGCGCTAAAAATCCCCTTTTGTCCTTATCTTTGGCACTGTTTGGTGTCGAATTTGGAAATTTATGAGTGCCTGTGGTCAGCAGGCTATTAGCTTTGGGATTTTGATTACTAAATGTACTAGGAAAGTCATCAAAATATGCCGTAGTCGATGGAGGTGAAGAAGGGCGAGGATCGCTTATTCTTTTAGACCCTCCGGGGGTAGCCTTAAGCAAATCAGCTTTATGAAGCTTGATGCCAATCAACACGTAGAGAACCGTGATTAACACCATAGGCACCGCAAAAAAGAGTATAAAATTAATCAAAAATGGGTGGGGAAGAGTTAAAGGAGTTTCCTTCATCGTACACTGAGCTGAGGATTTGATCGGGCGTCCATTGAGATCTTGGTGATAGTCTACACCCATTTGCAAAGCTATAGTAGTAGCAAAACCTATAGCCAATAGCCATATAAGAATTACGACCTTGATGGACCGAGATAAACGAGTAAGTCTGTGTCTTTTCATGGGCATATTGATGGCAAGATATCTGCAATATGGATACCATATGTTATACCGATTTTTATTATGTAAAGGAAAGGTTTCATTATTTTTAATTTTTATAATTCTTATGCATATACCAAACATAGCGATTAGTATTTATAAAAACTCGGGCCTTCGGCCCTCGTGGGAAGGGGGAGAAGGGAAGGGAAGAGGGGAAGGGAAGGGGGGACGACTCATCTGTACTTCGTATAAATGTATCATATTTGCTATGCAATTTATGGGCGAGAAAGGTGGGAAGGGGCGAGAATGCCTATAGGGCGGTATTAAATGACTAAAGATTAATTAATTATTTATACAAATTTTTCATTATAGGCAAAATGTAATAAAGGCAAAATGTAATATAGGCAAGGGTTAGGGTTAGATTTAGTGTTTGCATCTAGTTGCGTATTACATTAGTTTTTATGGCCTTTAGAGATTATGGGTCTAACAAACATTATATTATAAAACAACACAATGTTAAGAATTTGCAGAATTGTTGGGAGAAATTTTTTGTTGAATTTGAACAATTTTTAATTAAAAAAATCAAACATTTGGCCAATGGTCACTTTTTCTCTATTGGTCAGTACCAACAGATACTCTATAAGTCAATTATAGCCAAAAAAACGGAAAAAAAATTTTGATGCTCACTTTGGCCAATGGTCATTTTTTTCCATTGGTCAGCAGCCAGCACACGGTAAAAGTGGATATAAATTCATAAGAGTAAAAAAAACGAAAAAAAAATTTTCGAATCACATTTTGGCCATTGGTCATTTTTTTCCATTGGTCAGCAGCCAGGACACGGTAAAAGTGGATATAAATTCATAATAGTCAAAAAAAAACGAAAAAAAATTTTCGAATCACATTTTGGCCAATGGTCATTTTATTCCATTGGTCAGCAGTCAGCGGACGGCCAAAAAGTCATAATAGCAATGGTAGGAACAGGAACAATCATAATAGTCAAAAAAAAACGAAAAAAATAATTTCGATTCACATTTTGGCCAATGGTCATTTTTTCCATCGGTCAGGAGCCAGCGGACGGCCAAAAAGTCATAATAGCAATGGTAGTAACAGGAACAATCATAATAGTCAAAAAAAACGAAAAAATAAACTCGGATTCACATTTTGGCCAATGATCATTTTTTTCATTGGTCAGCAGCCAACGGACGGCCAAAAAGTCTTATTATCAATGATAGTAACAAGAACAATCATAAGAGTCAAAAAAACCGGGATTCTAACCCAAAAACTAGTTAAATTGCATAGCAATTAAAAGTAAACAACTTTTATTTATGTTTATTATATAACATTGGTCAACAGCCAGCGGACGGCCAAAAAGTCATAATAGCAATGGTAGAAAGAGGAACAATCATAATAGTCAAAAAAAACGAAAATAATAATTTCGATTCACATTTTGGCCAATGGTCATTTTTTTCATTGGTCAGCAGCCAGCGGACGGCCAAAAATTCTTATTATCAATGATAGTAACAAGAACAATCATAAGAGTCAAAAAAACTCCGGGATTCTAACCCCAAAACTAGTTAAATTTCATAGCAATTAAAAAGTAAACAACTTTTATTTATGTTTATTATATAACTAGTTAAATCGCATAGCATTAAAAGTAAACAACTTTTATCTAAAAAACTAGTTAAATTGCATAGCAATTAAAAGTAAACAACTTTTATTTATGTTTATTATATAACTAGTATTTGCATAGCAATTAAAAGTAAACAACTTTTATTTATGTTTATTATATAATAGATAATTCAACAAATCTTATATATAACACACCGAGGGAGATAGAGATGAGGGGTGGGGCACCTCTTATGCATTAATTTAAAAAATAACACAGCGAGGGAGATAGAGATGAGGGGTGGGGCACCTCTTTCTCATGTATTAATTTAAAAAGCGATAACCTAATATACCCAATGCAAATAGATAGGAGGGTAACGGACGGACAACGGACGGACGGACAACAAAAAACGAGCCCATAAATTGCATAGCAATTAATAGTAAACCTAGATGCTTTGAAATACTTTTATATAACCTGCGCCTAACAATAATAAATTTTGTTTCAAATTTTTAATCTCTTTATAGGTCTCGTCCAACAATACATACCTTTAAACAAAGAGTTCATATTTAACAAACAACCTATATTAATTCGTAAAAATAGGTTCTTATCAATTCGTTGATGAATAAAAAAACTTTTAGGGCTTTCAATAACTTCTATAGATCAATTAAGACCTAATTAATTTTATAAACTCTTAAAATTTTGTAGACTACCTATATAACAACCATAAATTGCATAGCAATTAATACTTATCTTTAGCTATCAATATAAAATTATGTTTAAAATTTATACGGCTCAGTGTAAACCGCAAATCTTGGAATATGTCTATGTTACAATTTTAATCATAGATATGGTTAAAATCATAAACTAAGTTAAAATTCAATTAAAACGTTCTTTAAATATAGACTAAAGGGCAATACTTAAACTAAAATATCGTAGAAATATAATTAATAGTTGACTGAATTAAATAAAAGTATTACATTATTTAATTACTTGTGTACATTAACTTTGTTCAAATCCCATTAATAATTTAAAGTGATGGTTAAACCTGAGAGCATATGAACAAAGGAAATTTTTGTACGCGCAAACTCACTATTAATATATATTAATAAGCATTGCACTCGTTGGAAAATTGTCCACTTTATTAGGGAAAAACTAATTAAAGTGTTATCTATACCCTTTGATTTCGTATCAATATTAGAGATTTTTTTATCAAAGTTTAAGATTTTATGAAATTAATTATACATAATCAAAACTAACAAAGAACTTTTTTTTGAAGCAAGGTCTTACCTAATTCAAAAGTTATTTGTTTTTGCAATTAAATTTTATTCTAAAGATAAAGATAAATCAAATTTTATCAATTGAATCAAATTCAAACCGTGATTGAGCGTAAGCCAATACCGGACTCCTATCACAATAACATATTAAATAAATGCATAAACATTTAAAAGTGTTAGTAGTTTAACTCAAATTGTCCCACATTATAATGAATTCTTTTTTCCAGAAATATCTTATATACTTAATTTAGCTTTCAATCATATATTTGCAAATTTGTATTTTAGAGAAAAAACAATTAGCTCCTTCATCCTTTCCCGTACACGAAATGTTAAAAAGGAATTATTGATTGAATATTCAGCTGTTACCTTAAAATATTAAATCATTGATTTCGTATTAAGCGATTAATTACGATAAAAGTAGAAAAGGCAACTGTCCTTCTCTTAGCCAATTTCTACAATTAAATTTTCTACTAAAGTTAGGATATTAAATGGCTAAAGTAAAAATCCTGCACATTAAATTAAAGTTAATTGTAAGATAAGTATACACATATTTACGTAAATACTATTGACAAATTTTTATAAAATGGAATTAGATCTTAGTATAAGGTTGAAAGACTTAACTGGCGGTGATCATTTACTGATAACTTAATAAGAAAATTCAAAATTATAAAATTAACATTCTGTTAAAAAGTTGGATTCACATTATGGCACCAAAAAAGTCTATAAATTTTGTGGCCAAGGTTTTTAAGTTGTCAATTTGAATGAATGAAATGAAATTGATTATCCAACCTATGCATATGAACAAATTTCCCTTTTTTAAAAACATAATCAGTAAATGCAAAAATCCTAATGTCCCTGGGCAGCACTGTCACATTTAATACATCAAAAGTGGGGAGCAATGAAACAATTCATTATGTATGTTCATTTGCCTAATGTATAACTATAATTTATTCTAAATAGAGTGTATGTGTATGTAACTCATTTATTATACAAAATAAATATCGTATATTATAAAATGCAATTTTATTGACCAGGAAGTTATAAGTTAGGTATATATGTATAATAAAATTTTATATATACGATCAAACAATATTTTTTACAGCCTTCACGACCACTAAACTGATGGTAAAACTATTTTTCCACATAAACTGCCTAATAAAGTTTTATTAAGATTTAATGTTAGTAGTGTAGTGTACTAAGCAAATAAAAACATTTACATACCGCTTGTTTTAGATCGTAAATTTTTTAATTTGTTACAAGCTATAAGCTAAATATCTATGATCTATAGCATGATATTTAATTTAATCAAATTTAGAGTAAATGCTAACTTGTAGAAACTTTAAAATTAAAAAGATCTAAAAAAGTTATAATTTAATTTAACAAATGTAAAATTGCCATGGCCGTAGTCAGCATTGGAACTAGAAAGGGGCAATAATGATTTAGGAAGAGGCAAAATGATCATTTTTTGAGTTTTAAGCCATACTTTTAATAAATTTTGACAAATTTAAGGATTTAGAGGGGGGAAGCCGCCCCTCTCTGCCCCCCCCCCTTTATTACGCCCATAAAAATTACCCATTAAATATTATAAATAATTTATTTTATACTCTGATATATAAGTTTTGCAACATGATCCCCCTACTCTCACGTATCGATTTTAATTAATCTAAAAGTACGCAAATAAGGGCTTATCCTCTAACTAGCGCCAAAATAAAAGGGCTGCGACCTTTAAGGACTATTTCAAGTAAATATGGTAATATTTAAGCAAATAAACTCCATATAGACATTAGCCAAAATTATTATCTCCAAGATCATTAAAATTCCAATAATGTTATACGGGCAAAGAGGGGGGGGGGGGGGGAGGGGTAATCTACTTGCGCGAATTGCAGTAAAAAGTAGTATTTTTGTAATTGACAAGTCCAAAAGGACTACTTGACTGATGCTATCCTTGGAAGATGTCGTGCGATATACTATAATTCTCATTATAAAATGATTTAAAATAATTTGGGGGGGGGGGGAGCGTCTCTAGACGACATTTAGTTTCATTTTATAGTATTTAAAAGTTGAGGAACATAAATCTTATGGCAAACAGATTTTATTTTATAGCTAATTTAAGAATGTGAAATATCTTAATTCTTTAGATTAAGTATCCTAGGAAAGAGCATTAATCATGGAAAAATACTACGAAATAAAAACAGGGAAGATTTAAAAAGATTCAAGAATAATGTTTTAAACGATTATAAAAAATTTTACATGCCTTCACCGAACAATATTGTTTGTTTGTACCCTACTTTGCTTTATTGCATTATAAATTAATATAATTTTGTTTTGCAAAAAAATGGTAAAAAATGCAATTTTGATTTTCCTCCTACAAATTACTTTTTCGTGACAAATTAATTAAAACTCTAATAACTTGTCCAACATTTCTTTCATAAGCTTAAAATCTCATTTGGTCCTCTTAAAGCAATAATTAAAATTCCCACGCTCTAGCATTCTCCTTTATAGTCAATAAATGAAATATCTTGCACTTATCTTAAAAATAAAAATTTGAACACACGATATATTTATTTAAAAAAGTTTAATTAAAAGTCCACTCAATTTTTTTTAAGAAATAGTTTTAAACGTGTAATTTAAAAAAAAACTAGCCAATGATCTGTGCTTTGAGACAATACTTTAGGAAGATTCATTTAAAATATAAAATATAAAAAAAACGTTTTATTTTTAAATTTATATCCGTAAACTCACATTTTTTATATTTGAGATTTTGATAATAAAGTAGAAGTAATTTGTAATGATGCTATAGGTTTTGTATTTTTTGATTTTAAATTTTAGTGGTGACTTTAAGATGAGCCAATTGATAGCTTCACTATAAAGAATTTTATTATAGCATAATAAAAAATATAATATTTTAAAATTAATTTTAACCCAAAAAACAAATTTGTTTAACCAAAGATACATAAACTTCAGAGTGATCTTCTATTTTTTATTGTTGTTTCTATATATGTAGAACAAATAATCAAAGTTGAGAATTAGTGGCTTGATTTCAAAAAATAATTTGTTTAATAGAAAATGCAAAAGTAAGGCATTATAATATTTAAAAATTTTATTACGTGATTTGATGCGTGTTTTAATCGAAGTTTTTATTGATAAGCAATTTTAATATTGTAAAATTATTAAAATTATTCAATATTTTAACGAAATTAAAGTTAAAACTTAAAAAAATTAAAAAATTTTCCCTCCTTAAATTATTATCCACTTTTTTTTACCCCTCCGCATAATTAAAATTTCCGCTTTAACCATTTTAATTAACATTAATAATGATGATGAAAATTTCTATTAAATATTGTTTAAATAATTATATAATATTTTAAGAATAAGATATGCTTAATTAATTACCGTAAAAACATTTAATTTTTAATCGATCAATACAAATTTACTTTGAGGATTTAAATCTAAAATTTTAAAAATCAAATTTATTATATAGCCGCCTAATAAATAATAAAAAATAGGAAAAATATTTAAAAATGAATAAAAATTCAAATTTAGATTTAGAAACTCTCAAAATAAAACAAAAATTGGAAAAGTCATTTAAGAATTCAACTGGCAACATGTCAATGTCAAGCCCTCTAAAAGTTATCAACTTCTTAAGAAATTTTCGTTAAAAAGCAATTATTTTGTACGTAAATAATCAAAACATATATTATATCAGATTTCAATTAAAGGTAATACTATGTGGCTAGAACTAGTTTTAATAGACAATTTCAAAATTCAAAAAATATTGTCTTATAATTTTTAAACAAAATAAACAACATATCTTATTTATCCCTATAATAAATACAAAAATTTAAATTATAAAAATTTTAAATTTATTGTTTAATATTATGTTCTTCGTGATACACCATAGAAAGAGAAACAGCTTAATAAAACTAATCTCTGCAAAAAATCATAGATAACTACACTCTAGATTTCTTCCTCCGCTATGATCTTCTCAAAGGCATACGTCAAATTTTAAATTTTATTTTTTAACGTGTAAAGTTATTACATAAATATTTACCAATGATTTCTTTAAATTAACTGAAATTTTGTAAATTAGTTTATTATCTCTCACGTTACTCTTATTATTAATTTAAAAATAATAAATCTATGTCGACATATATTAAGGAAAGTTTATTTTTTACACATATAAAACTGCAATCCAATTAAACATGTGTACATTTTAAATCTTTAAGACACATAAGCATTTTTATTTGTATATTAGGCCTGACTTACGAAATGCTATTTTAATCTATTCAAGGCAATATGTTCATAAAGATCCGGACTTTGGAAAAGATTGAATGCGCTATTTATATGCAAGTCTCTTGGGTCATTAAAATTCAAAAAAAAACGCGTCTAACTTATTCATTCAACCCCGTGATAATATCAATAGTGATAATCGATTGGAAACTTTGTCAATGAAAAATTGTAATTAATAGGGACTAGCAACCAAATTTATGTAGCGTTTTAGTCGCACGTTTAGTTATTATTATAACGGATAATATGGTAGGCCATTTCAAGTGGTATTTGATCAGCTGAAACAGTGTAAAAATAGAGGACAAAAAACATCCCCATCAGTATAAAACCAACGAGATGATCAGCAATAAAAGTATCAATTAGTGTCATTCTAGTGCCTTGCACCATATATTATTTAGAATAAGATTATTTGTTATCATAAGCGTAGCCAGGAGGTGGCAGGAAGAGGTGGCTGCCCCTCTCTAAATCCAAAAATTCTTGGAAATTTAATATAATTATTACTAAAATTACTAAAAATTATCAATTTGCCCCCCCCCCTAAATCATTAGTGCCCCCCCTCCTCTAAATCCAAACCTGGCTACGCCCATCACTGTTACGACTACATATTTATAAACTTGCTGCATAAAAATCACAAAGTTTTTCCTACCTTTCAACGGTGAAAGCTGTAATAGTGAGGACCGAGGCATTCGAACTCGATTCACTGATCATGGATCTGAGGATGCAGAAGGCTTCCCCAGTCACAAAAGTAAAATCGGCATAGTAAAAAGAGCAAATTTCGGAAGGTAGTCCAAACAGGAGAACTAATAAGTCTGAAACGGCCAAACTAACTAGGTAATAATTGGTGGGCGTATGCATGTATTTATTACGGGATATGACTAGACAAGTGGACACATTGCCCAAAACCCCGGCCAAAAATATGGCCACGTATATAATGGTCAAAGGAATTATAACCCCGATCCCTGTAGGAGAAAATGGGTTGTTGCTGTTAGTATCATTTGTGTTGTTAGAATCGGTCCGCTTGCTAGTATTTTTGAAAGTGGATTGAGTGAGTTTCTTATTTGATAGGGGTACCACCGATTTACCTAGTTTACTAGTCGTAGCATTGCTTTCACCAATCGAAATCCCTAAATAAACGGTTTGGAGTATGTAGGAGAAAAGGAGCCATCTTATCAACAGTATGGGGAATGAATAAGATTTCATTTTAGGACAAATTTTTCTACAGCAACTGGAATGTATGATAATTGGAATCTTTTAAAATGAACGATAGCGACACTGCTAATTACAAAAATAATAGACGATCTATAAATTAGTAAAATATAAGAAATTCGCTGGAATTTTTTATATTATCTGCCAAGTGCGCAATCGGATTTGAAAATTTCTGAGATTTATGGAAATAACTGTTTCTCTACGACTTACGAATGATATATGTTAAAATAATGAAAAATTGACATTTTCTGATATATAATTCGATAGCGAATGAAAGGGAAGAAAAATATGTTTGGGTTGTCGTTTATTTATAGCAGTAGTAATTAATTGTAACCCGAGATTCGCCTACACCCATTCTTTCCCTAAGCCATTAAGTCTTCCTCTTTCTTTAACATCGAGTTAAAAATTTAAAAACATCAAACATCACGGAGATAATATATTTAGTTTGTCGTACGAGCGCGAAGTTGGTTTAAAAAATCAATTTTTTTTATAAACACTCCTGCTATTTAACCGATTGATTAGTAACGCTCTATTACATTATTGTGGACGAAAGCTTGTTTATACACATGTTGTATCAGTTTAAATGGGCTTTATCAGTTTAAATGGGCTTAGCCAGGATTTAAATTTCGGGGAGGGGGACAAAATGAAAATGAGGTGCAAATAAATCTTTTTGGAGAAATGGGGGACAGATGCCCCTCTCCCTAACCTTAGCTATTCATAGTGTGAGGGTTGGTCAAAATGTAAATTTACATATATGTAATAGCGATTGTTGATTAATATTTTCATAATTAATCTCGATTAACTTATATATTTTGGCTTTAAATAATAATGATAAAAGATATTTGGTATGTATATATTATTTTCGCTCTATTTTGTTCAATTGTAATTTGTGATATTGTTTGTATAGATAAAATAACACTGCTTGTCATGGGCGTAGGCAGGGGGGGGGCGGATTGTTTTTTTAATGCAAATACCCTTAAAAATTAAAAAAATTTATGTTTTGCTTACCCCCCAATTGAACTTTTAAACGTTTCGCCCCCCCTCCTAATCCAAAACCTGGCTACGCCCATGATAACTTGGAAATTAATAAATTTTATGAAGCCATAAAAGTAAGTTTTGATTAAATTAAATGTTCACAAATGGCGAAAATGCAATGTTAATTATCGATGAAAAAATATATAACAAAACTAGAAACTATACTTTTAAAGGTGAACATAAATTATAATTTTAGATTTTACAATATATAAGTATAATAATATACGCCCTTGAAGGTTTCTTTAAACTTTTTTTTTAAATTCGATAGTAGTTTATTTCCAAAAAATTAAGTATGTTGTATGCTAAAAAATAATAAATTAATGAGCTGGCATCGAGCCATGGATTGAGATTGTATTAGATTTTACAATTTCCATTTTTATTTTCTGCATGATGTAGAAAAATTAATCATTTATTTTTAATGAAAATCCAATTATATACTAATTCCTTTAACCACGAATCTCCTATCAGGTGAGTTGGTTTTTTGACATTATGCTGAAAGAATACGTACTTCACCTTAATTTCATTTAAATATTCATCGCCAACAACAATTTTTGAATTAAAACATTATATATATTATTGGATATTTTAATAAATAAAATTTTTCGCATAGACTTTTAAGTGTGTTTCAGTGGCGTGAATGCGCCCCCCCCCCCCCCCAATTTTTTTTGAAAAAATTATTTCAGATCTAAATTTATATCCCATACAAAGTAACTGACCAAGTAAGACACTTATTAATTGCTATGAAATTTATTGGAATTAGCTCACATTCCAGATGAAGTTCTTGAGATATTATCGCTGGGAAAAAGAAAATAAAAAAATATTTTATAATGACTTTCTTTTTTAATTTTAATGTTGAAATAAAAATGCTATAAAAAAGGGCCAATCCATTTAATCTATTTTTAGACATAGTATTTCTTATATAAAAGCTAATAGGTAAAGAAGAGTTGTGATGTTGGGCAAATTACAATATTTTATAATCTGATAGATAGGGCGTCCAAGGGATTCTTTGGACGAAATCCTGCTATAGTTTATTTTCATTCGCGTTTCTGGCAAAACAATCAAAGAATGCGGAGGAAATATTATTTGAAATTTGCCAAAACTTGTTTCTTGTCTAAAACCGTTCATTTTCTTTGCATCATATCAAGGTATCTTAAGTTCAAAATCATACAACTTAGCCTTAAGTTCGACTACTATTACTAAAGTTTCTGCTAACTGTCTGACTTGCTGAAGATCTAGGTCTTTTTTTGCAATTGCTGGCATAATATATTCAGATTGTCGTAGAGAAGTGAGCAAAGTTGCAGCTTCTGTTGCAACATCGTGATCGTACCAGCTTACTTCAATTTCTCCTTGGTTTTTCTTCCATTTCTGACAACATTTTAACTAAACTTCATGACGTTTAATAGATTAAATGAATTAACACTTTTATTAGCGATTCATGGGGAATTAGCTCCTACTCCAGATGACGCTGGGAAAAAGAAAATATGAAACTATTTTATAATGAATTTCTTTATGTTTTATACCAGATTTTATAATTTTGATGTTAAAATAAAAACTCGGGCCTTCGGCCCTCGTGGGAAGGGGGGAGGGGAAGGGGGGAGGGGAAGGGAAGGGGGGACGACTCATCTATACTTCGTATAAATGTATCATATTTGCTATGCAATTTATGGGCGAGAAAGGTGGGAAGGGGCGAGAATGCCTATAGGGGGGTATTAAATGCCTAATGATTAATTAATTATTTATACAAATTTTCCATTTATAGGCAAAATGTAATATAGGCAAAATGTAATATAGGCAAGGGTTAGGGTTAGATTTAGTGTTTGCATCTAGTTGCGGATTACATTAATTTTTATGGCCTTTAGTGATTATGGGTCTAACAAACATTATATTATAAAACATCACAATGTTAAGAATTTGCAGAATTGTTGGGAGAAATTTTTTGTTGAATTTGAACAATTTTTAATTAAAAAAATCAAAAATTTGGCAAATGGTCATTTTTTCTCCATTGGTCATTACCAACAGATACTCTATAAGTCAATGATAGCCAAAAAACGGAAAAAAAATTTTTGATGCTCACTTTGGCCAATGGTCATTTTTTTCCATTGGTCAGCAGCCAGGACAAGGTAAAAGTGGATATAAATTCATAATATTCAAAAAAAAACTAAAAAAAAATTTTCGAATAACATTTTGGCCAATGGTCATTTTATTCTATTGGTCAGCAGCCAGCGGACGGCCAAAAAGTCATAATAGCAATGGTAGGAACAGGAACAATCATAATAGTCAAAAAAAACGAAAAAAATAATTTCGATTCACATTTTGGCCAATGGTCATTTTTTCCATCGGTCAGGAGCCAGCGGACGGCCAAAAAGTCATAATAGCAATGGTAGGAACAGGAACAATCATAATAGTCAAAAAAAAACGAAAAAAATAATTTCGATTCACATTTTGGCCAATGGTCATTTTTTCCATCGGTCAGGAGCCAGCGGACGGCCAAAAAGTCATAATAGCAATGGTAGTAACAGGAACAATCATAAGAGTCAAAAAAAACTCCGGGATTCTAACCCAAAAACTAGTTAAATTGCATAGCAATTAACAGTAAACAACTTTTATTTATGTTTATTATATTCCATTGGTCAGCAGCCAGCGGACGGCCAAAAAGTCATAATAGCAATGGTAGGAACAGGAACAATCATAATAGTCAAAAAAAACGAAAAAAAATAATTTCGATTCACATTTTGGCCAATGGTCATTTTTCCATCGGTCAGGAGCCAGCGGACGGCCAAAAAGTCATAATAGCAATGGTAGTAACAGGAACAATCATAAGAGTCAAAAAAAACTCCGGGATTCTAACCCAAAAACTAGTTAAATTGCATAGCAATTATATCAATGTTACCCAATTCAAAAACGAATAGATATACTTATGCATTAATTTAACGTAGCAATTAAAACCCGACCCCGCCCGAAAGCGAGGGAGATAGAGATGAGGGGTGGGGCACCTCTTATGCATTGATTTAAAAAATAACACAGCGAGGGAGATAGAGATGAGGGGTGGGGCGCTTCTTTCTCATGCATTAATTTAAAAAATCGATAACCTAATATACCCAATGCAAATAGATAGGGAGGGTAACGGACAACGGACAACGGACGGACAACGGACACCAAAAAACGAGCCCATAAATTGCATAGCAATTAAAATGTTATAAATTTTTTTTGAAAATTTCCCCCTCCCCTTGGAGAATATCCTGGCTACGCGGCTGGTGTGTTTGGTTAGAAATGATAATTTCTATATATTACGGGAAGAGGAAGAATATAAAGATAATAAAAAATGCGATTTCTATTTGCGTATCTAGATTCTAGCCAGCAAATGCATAACTAAACTTAAGAATTATTATTTGAATTTCAAAAAATTAAAAAGAGCTATTTGTTTTTGAATCATATTGTTACTTTTACCGGCATCGCCATCCATGGGTGGAGTACGGTAAAGACAGGGGGGGGAGGGGCAATGCCCCTCCTTAATTCAATTTTTTTGTAATAAACTATTGCTAAAATTTGGGAATACATAATTTTGCCCCTCTTATTCCCAATTTTAACTCCCCCTCCCAGCATAAATAAATTAATAACATGAAAAACGGGATCGATTTATATGGGTTATTGAGTTCATATTGATTTCCATAGATTGAAAACAAACCTCTAGGGTCATTTCTTGGAAAATATATTAAAAAATATCGAGGTTTTATTGGTGCCTAGCCCCTTAAATTGTTTTTCAACTTTAGGACACACCAATCAATGTTTGAGTCTTACAGCTTGCACAGAAGCATTTATAGATTTTGATATAAATAGCGTTTTTATGTATATACCATTTTTGGGTAATGTTTATACAAAAAAAATTATAATTATAAGGAAAAATCATGAGTTGCCCCCATCTGATTTTAAATTTAATAATGGTTGCCCTAATTAACCAAAGTTTAAAATATCTAGTAACTTTTTAAAATCATTGAGGTCTTCAATTTTAAAGCATAATTTGACAATACAAAGAGAAATAATAGAGATATAAGTTATCGTAAACCAAGTGAATGCAGGGTTGACAAATTACGGTCATTAAATTTTTGACACCTCATTAATAAAATTCTTCAAGAAATGTTATTCTAAGAAAATTATGGTCTCTATGAACAAATTTTTATTGATCCATACTTTAAAGATTGATATAATTTTACAGTAATAATAGATATTATTTTTACATTAAATTTGTTTAGCAAAATCCAAATTTAAAAGGGGTTTATGATATTTGAGCAAGGTTGGCTCTTGAGGCTGAGTGTAATGTAATCTGATCCCTCTTAATTCCTGATCAATCAATTAATTTAATTCCTGGTATATTGGAAACCCGTTCAATTCTTTAAAAAGCATTAAAATGTTAATACTTGAACGATTTCTTATAAAAGACATCCAATTCTGCGTAGAAGTGTGTTTTGATTTTAAACCTATTAAAAATTAAAACTCTCGTTGAGAGCTTAGCTATTCATTACCAAGAATGCTTTAAACATGTTGTGTTTGCTAAATTCCATAAAAACGTAATTGGTTGAATCCAGATATCGTTTAAATTTCCTTGGTATACAATAAATCAATCGATAGAAATGTTTCCAGCAATTTTCATATATTACTTCCCTTGATTAATTTATAAAGCGTTATTTTATTTATATTTGCTTAAATTATGAATGCTTAATTTTTTAAGTTACATTTTGCAGGGAGAGTTTTGGTATTTTAAGGACCGAAAAAATTTAAAACATTTATAAACTTAAAATTATAATATTAACGAAAGCAAATTTTTTTTAATAATTCACTAATGAATGAGTCAAATTTTACAGCCCGAATTCGTCATTAATCTGTAACGTAGTGTTGTTAAAACGGCTGGGTTTTGTTTGATCGACCTTGGTTTAACTAAGAATAACGGTCGTCTCTGGTGCGTTTTTCAAATTTCGACCAAGCCTAGAGGTCGTTTAAGAAAAATAGACCAAAAAACCTATGGTTTGTTTATGTTTAGTCGACTAAAACCAGTCGATTAAACAAATACCCGGCCGCTTTTACAACACTACCGTAACGCACATTTTTTTCCAAAACCTCGATTTGGTGCTAACTTAATCAAAATCAATTTATGAAAACAAATATTTATAAAACATCATTTTTTGCTTGCCCGATTCGATTGTCATGGGCGCAGCCAAGATTGAAAATAGGGCGAAAGGTCAAGCTGTGGTTATTTAAAAGTTAAATTTAGATAAAATATAGGAATATGGTAGAGGCCTGCATAGTCACTTTTTTTCAACCCGTACCCGACCCGACCCGAAAGAGTTTTTAAATTTTCAACCCGAACCCGACCCGACCCGAAAGCGTTTTTAAAATTTCAACCCGAACCCGACCCGACCCGAAAGCGTTTTTAAATTTTCATCCCGGACCTGACCAAGTAGAAAAATTTGAGGATGAAAAATTTTTTCGACAGAAATAATCATACAAAATTTGATTAATAAATTTATTAAATTGATTTACTATAATTATGTATAAATATTGTGGCGTCTCGTCTACAATTTCGGGGCGTAAATTAGACCTTCTCTCTTCTATAATTCTCCCAGCAGTAGAAAAGGACCTCTCGCTACTGGTAGAAGAAGCGGGTACGAGCCAATTTGGACAAAGCCGGATATTTACATGCATTAATCTTCTACAAAAATTATAGATAATAGCATTAATCTAACAAATACGTTTCGTTCTTTTTGTAATGTAAGATTCATATCCTTTCACCCGACTCTAAACTCCAACCCGACCCTACCCGAATGCATTCTAAAATTTTCAACCCGAACCCGACCCGACCCGAAAAATTTTAATTCGAACCCCGACCTCTGGGTCGGGGGGTTTCGGGTGACCCGTGCAGGCCTCTAGAATATGGTCCCCCCAGCCCCGCCTTGCTATGCCCTTGAAATTATATCTTGTTTTATGGAATTAGTGTATCGACCCTACCAAGACTTAGTTAGGTCGGGTAGTGTGTATTTGCCCTCTCCCCCATTGTCAAGTTATTACCATTGACTAAATAATTGCTTAAGCAAACTGATATTTATGTATCTAAAAATTATAATTCATTAAATTTATTTTTTTAAACCTCATGCCTTATTAGACCGTATATGAAGATTCAAATTTTGTAAGAATTATGAGGGTAGGAAGCATGGGCGTAGCCAGCATTAGAATGAGAGGGGCAATAATGATTTAGGGAGGAATAAAATGATAATTTTTAAAATTTAGCCATAATTTAAATAAATTCCAGCGAATTTTTGGATTTCAACCACCTGCTACGTCCATGGTAGGAAGTCTATAAAAGATTTGATATAGATTTTGTCCAAAATTATATTTAATAACAAACCCTTGATAGATTTCATTTTTGAAAACGTTTTTTATCAGTCTATCTATTTTAAGATCTCAACCTTGGGGGTACCTCAGTTTGCTTTTGACGTTTTTAAGCTAACTTTAAGAAAAAATATTGTTTTTTTAATAAGGAAAAATTTTTATATCAAAAGCTATTTAGAAAGCTATATATCGACATGGGCGTAGCCAAGGGGCCTCTAAATCCAAAAAATTGTTTAAATTTATTAAAATTATGGCTAAAATTTCAAAAAATGATCATTTTGTACCTCCCTAAATCATTACTGCCCCCCTCTAATTCCAATGCTGGCTATGCCCATGTATATCGAGTCGACATTTTTTATAAATCATGGGCATAGTCATCATTGGGATTAGAGGGGGGAAATAATGATTTAGGGAGGGGCAAAAGGATCATTTTTTAAATTTTAGCCGTAATTTTAATAAATCTTAACAAATTTTTGGATTTAGAGGGGGGCAGCCGCCCCTCCTTGCCTCCTCCCCCCTTGGCTAAGCCCATGAATTGAATTATAAACAAGAAACTTCCAATGTTTAATTGCTTTCTTTAGGACAACTCTGTGTTTGGTGATATGCATCAAATTTTTGCCAACAAAGCTTTAATGGATTTTTTAAGTAATTTTAAATAATTTTAGTCCTCGACTTGCTAAACTTTAGTCAAAATATTTGTCACTTATGCGGCACCCAACTCAATGAATTTGTTCAACAATAAATTGAAATGATATTTATATAAGAACTTTAAATAGAATTTTAATTTTGGTTACAAACTAGAGATGGTATAAGCAAAAGTTTTAATCCTCCTCTCCTAAGCCCAAACGGCATCTATTAACGCCTGTGCAATCCGCTACGAATAACTACTGTTTAAATATAATAGAAAATGAATTTACTAATTTACCCGAAAATTTGCTTTAATAAATTTTAAATGTGTATATAAATATACTAATATATTAATAAAATTTTAGATAATATAGCTTTTCAACAAAAATTTTAATCATGAGAATATAATAGCAATTAATAGGTGTAAGGCTTCTATTTGCTTAAACATACTAAGCTAAGCTCATATCTTTACATATATATAACCAATTAGTTGGGTAGCCTTGGTAGGAAATAATTAAGATAAACCGGACCTATTAATTTATACATATATTCATGCAATGGGTCTTGTAGGATGCCAGGTAAAAAACAATAAAAGAAGATTAAAAATCAATAAATATTTATACGAAGCGTTATACTGCAATTTTAAAAATAGCACTTACTTCTATTACCCATCCATCTCAGAGGGTTTAATTAAATTGTTTTACTAAATAACTTTAATTTAAATTGTACCCGAGCTTTTTACATTTTCTAGGCATGTTTATTAGGTAAAATTTTATTTACAAGATTTTAATGTTGTAAATTAATTTAAATATTCTATTAATTAAATTGCTCAGAAAAGTAATTACTATATTATATGTTATTTTACATTAAGCATTAAACAGCACCTAATCATGGGCGTAGCCAGCATTGGAATTAGGGGGGGGGGGCAATAATGATTTAGGGAGGGGAAAAAGGAGGATTTTTTGAATTTTCGCCATAATTTTAATACATTTCTACAATTTTTTGGATTTAAAGAGGGGCAGCCGCCCCTTCTTGCCCCCCCCCCCCCGACTACACCCATGCCTTATGGTTAAATTAATTGCTGCAATTTTTTAAATACTTTACCATATTGTCTCAGTCAAAAGTTTATACACTTTTCAAGATCGTAATTAAACATTAATTTAATCCATCGTAAACCATTAAAAATTACCCCAAATCGGGGTTATTTTAAGACACTAGAATAAAAATTTTGTTGATGAAATAACGATATTAGAATAATATAAGCTCAATTTAAATACCTAAGCGAATTTAAATTTAGATTAATTTCACATCAAAAAAATCAATGTATATTACAATGAATGCTTATTTTATTTAACAAGATGAATTGATATTAAAATGGGTGGATAGGGCTAGGCTAGGGTATTTTTAAATATTTGTGCAACTTAAAATTACTGACTATAGGGTTTATTAAACAGAGTTTACAAAATGTGTTCCGGACGTTCTGAATATTATGAAAGATTTAAAGAAAGGGTGAACCAAAAACTTTTGTTTAATCATATTTGAATTAAAATATATATTACTACTTACCTTTTGTGGCCAAGTTTGTTATTTAAAAGGCAATGCTGATTTGGGGTGGGGATGGCAAACTCAAAACAATATTAAAACGCTTTTTATTGTAACTTATTAGTTAAATTTTAATCTTTTTATTAGTAATAATGGTAAAATATAATTTTTAACATGCGTTTTAACAAAAGTCTAACAAGAGGAAAGGCAAATTTGTCCTGGAAATTAAGGAATAAGCCCTTATGCTTTTAAAGTGTTAGCGCCATCATTAATTTATAGTTTTGAAGACTATTGTCACTCATGCTCCTCGACAGATAATTTTAAAAGCCCGATGTGAGATAAAATAAAATCCGCATCCCGTCATAATAACTTCTTCAACCCAACAAACTAACCCTAGTCGCTAATAGTTTTAAAATATTTAAATCGTAAAACATTTTCTAACCATATGGAAAAATGTGAAAATCATGGAAAAATTATAAATCTTTCTTTCAATACGACTGATTGCAATCCAATAAAGTGCCTGTTGGATAAAAGTATTCACCACATGGCCATAGCCAGGATTTTAGAGGGGGCGATAATGTTATAGGGAGGGGCAAAACGATCATTTTTTGAATTTTTAGCCTTAAATATATTAAATTTTAGAGGTTTTTTGGATTTAGATGGGGGCAGCCGCCCCTCCCCGCTACGCTTGGCTACGCTTATGCTAATAGCTAAAATCAATTACTAATTACAAGGTATGCCTTAACTAAAATCATAACTTTTTGTCAGCTTAAGGTTAGACGTTATTATCAACAAACATGAGACACATTGCTTTTAATGTAAGTACTATTTAACAATTTATAATGCAAAATTCAGTGATATTACTATGAAGTTTTAAATATAAATATCTTAAATTTATATGAACATTTCTAAATTTATAAAAACAAACTATACCCATAATTGAGCTTATGTTTTTTATTACATTTCTATTTTTGAGAGCTTTCTAATTAAAAATTGTTCGACGGCGTTGTGGGATGTTTCATTAAATGGCACATACAAAAATACCATTTACGACGATACCATCCATATAGAGAAGAGGATCGTAAAAAGCACAAAAATGTAGTAAATTTATATGGTTGAACGCACTTTGGACCAAAAATTTATTATATGCGATTTTGGAAATAGTTATTAACATCTAACCCTATTAACAATGTGCAGTGTCCATTTACTTATGGTAAGTTACACATATTTTAATTGCTAAAAATCGGCAGCTTTGTAATTCCTTTGCTTATAACCCAGACCTTATTGTCACGACAAAATGGTAAAGTGGATTAAATAAAATTTTACAGTTTACGACACGACATAACTTTTCATAGATTGTCATTCTTTTGTCATGTCCTATCTTATAGTGTTGCAGACTTGTATAATTAATAAATTTTTCCAAATTTAAATATATAATGAAATAAACTAATTCATAATTCTTAAACTAATGCCTCTTAAAATAAAGAGTCTTAATTACTCTTTAGAATTATAATTGAGTTAAATTGGACTTAGATAATTTATAATCTTGTGTGCCCATTATTACTTCCATTTCATCAAATTTATAGGTTTGTTTAAAATAGATTCCTAAAAGTAGGAATTATAAGATAAGAGGATGAAAGCCTCAAACTTAGAATTTTTCTATATGTAGCACGGGATTGTAGCTAAATTTTTATGATTGAAATGTTAAAAAAAAAACTACTCAGAAAGTTGAAATTACAATAAATGCGTGCTACATTCATAACCATTTGCGGTATAAAAAATAATTTGTTGGGCTAAATCAAGTTTTAGCAATAAAAGGGAATCACGTTCGAGATGTGTAGGGACCATTATTATTTTTTTGGGTTCAGGTGCACTATTTGGTGTAATTTTTTAAACAATTTTACAAAATATAATATTTCTATTTTCTAAATTTACCATATCCAACCCATTTGTATGTTACAAAACAACTTAGTGCCTAAATTCACTATTATATTTTTATATTACTTAGAGAACCCAAAAATATACAGGCAATAATAAACTCGTGGCTTCGGCCCTCGTGGGAAGGTAGGGGAAGGGGAGTAGGGGAAGGGGAGTAGGGGAAGGGAAGGGGGGGCGACTCATCTATACTCCGTATAAACGTAGCATATTTGCTATGCAATTTATGGGCGAGAAAGGTAGGAAGGGGCGAGAATGCCTATAGGGGGGTATTAAATGCAAAATAATTAGTTATAGACCCTTGTAGGGGAGGGCATAGGGTAATTATCATTGTTAACCAATTCAAAAACGAAAAAAAAATTCGATTTATTTGGCCAATGGTCATTTTTTCCATTGGTCAGTAGCCTGCGGACGATCAAAAAGTCATATTATCAATGATATTAACAAGAACAAAATATTAATTTAATTTAAAAAAAAATAAAAATTTTGCCCTCTCCCGAGCTTGAACCAGGGACATCCAGGTCACCCTGTTTACAAGCCGTGCGCTATAACCCGTCATACCATCCGGTAAAATAGTAGAAGTTATTATGTTATTTATATAGATAATGAAATAATAGTTCTGTTTTATGTTTAGAAAATCAATATATTTCATCGGTCAGTAGCCAGCGGACGGTCAAAAAGTCAAATTATCAATGGTATTAACAAGAACATAATATTAATTTAATTTTAAAGAAAAAAAACTAAAATAAAAATTCCTTTTAGTTTTAAAAAAAGGCTAAATTCTGAAACTACCCGCCCGATTCGCTCGAAACTTTACCGGTAGGTGCCCAGGGCGGCCAAGGGTAAAATAGCCTTTTCAGATTCTTAAAATACCTTTTTGTTTTAAAAATATCGGACATTTCCCGGCCACACGTGCGGTGTAATATCTATAACACGTAGAAAATTTTACTAATTATAAACTTACGCGCATCTAATAAATTACAATTCGTGTTTTAATAGTTTAATTGTAGATTGAATTTAATTAGAAAGAACGGGCTATGATTATACCTTTGAAGGAGGTTTCGAATTTTGTGTTAGTTTCTATCAATATATTGTATCGTAAATTAGAATCTAATACCTATATTTTTTTAACTATTACTTTTTAGGTTTTCTATGAAATCACAATCTAATTAAATGAAATGTTTTAACCCAATAAAAAAATATATATGCATTTATAAGGTTAAAAATATATATTACATAGTTGGCTGTCTGTTAGACCATCTATAATAAATTTTTAGGTTATATATAAAATTTGGCCAATGGTCATTTTTTTTCATTGGTCAGTACCAACAGATACTCTATAAGTCAATGATAGCCAAAAATAACGGAAAAAAAATTTTTGATGCTCACTTTGGCCAATGGTCATTTTTTTACATTGGTCAGCAGCCAGCGGACAGCCAAAAAGTCATATTATCAATGGTATTAACAGGAACAATCATAAGAGTGAAAAAAACGGAAAAAAATTTCGATTTACAATTTGGCCAATGGTCATTTTTTTCCATTGGTCAGCAGCCAGGACACGGTAAAAGTGGATATAAATTTATAAGAGTCAAAAAAAACGAAAAATAAATTTTCGAATTACATTTCGGCCAATGGTCATTTTTTTCCATTGGTCAGCAGCCAGGACACAGTAAAAGTGGATATAAATTCATAATAGTCGAAACGAAAAAAAAATTTTCGAATCACATTTTGGCCAATGGTCATTTTTTTCCAATGGGCAGCAGCCAACGGACGGCCAAAAAGTCACAATAGCAATGGTAGTAACAGGAACAATCATAATAGTCAAAAAAAACGAAAAAAATAATTTCAATACACATTTTGGCCAATGGTCATTTTTTTATATTGGTCAGCAGCCAGCGGACGGCCAAAAAGTCTTATTATCAATGGTAGTAACAAGAACAATCATAAGAGTCAAAAAAACTCCGGGATTCGAACCCACAAACTAGTTAAATTAATTAAAATTAAAAGTAAACAGCGTGAGAAGACATTCGATGCGTGACAAGACATTCGGTGCAAGACACCGAAGAGCGTGAAAATATATAGATAATGAAACATAGACCCTTGTAGGGGAGGGCATAGGGTAATTATCAATGTTAACCAATTCAAAAACGAAAAAAAAATTTCGATTTATACTTTGGCCAATGGTCATTTTTTTCATTGGTCAGTAGCCAGCGGAGGGCCAAAAGGTCACATTATCAATGGTATTAACAAGAACAATATATTAATTTAATTTAAAAAATAAATAAAAATTTTACCCTCTCCGGGATTCGAACCCACCTTAGTAAAGGCATAGGGTTTGGTAAGGGGCACAGGGACCCATATCAGTAGAGGCGTAGGCCCTTGTAGGAAAGGGCATAGGGTAATTATCAATGCTAACCTATTCAAAGACGAAAAAATACCATAAATTGCATATAGCAATTAAAAATTTCGCTTTATTTGGCCAATGGTCATTTTTTTCATTGGTCAGTAGCCAGCGGATGGTCAAAAATTCATATTATCAATGGTATTGTAGAGAAATATGTTCTCTACTTTAGCTTTATATATAACCCAAAATAAAAATGATTCGAAATGAATTTATTATAACAACAGGGAATCAAACAAACATAAAAGCGAAACGCGAGCGAACGTTAATAATATGAACCGATGAAATTGGAGGAAGATAAAAACATCTGTGTTTTGTCGACTTCCTACATTTTCAATGTTTATGTCGCTACAGATATTCTCCCCCTAGATTGTTTGGAGTAACACTAAACGATCGATTAGGTGGACACCATCTCGCCTGTGTATCACTTGTATTGGCAAAGTCTTTTGGGCCAATGGACATGTCTGCCACTGCGAGTGGTTTTGACTGGTTGTTGTTCCTGCTCTGGTTCTTGTAAAATAGGTTTCTTGAGGGAGGTTTCTTGATTATGTACCGGTTTCTTGCTTTCTACATAAGCGGGCTTCAATCGGTCGATTGATATGGAGTCCTTTTTTCCATTTTTCTCTATTATAAAGTACTTTGGTCTACGAAGTAAGACTTTGAAGGGCCCATCGTAGGGTGGGGTGAGTGGTTTGCGTACTGTATCATTTCTGACAACACTTGCGGTGTTTCCCACAGGTACCGATTTACCTGTTCTTTTGTTTCGCCATGGTGGTGTGGCACGGAGTACGGCGACGCCATCATCGCTTCTCTCAACTTCTCGACGAATTGATGTACTTGTTCTACTGATTGTTGCGTTGTTTCTTGTGAGAAATAATCTCCTGGGAGACTTAAGTTAGTCCCGTATAGCACTTCCGCCGGTGTGCGACCAATGTCTTCCTTGATGGTTGTGCGGATACCTAATAGGACAAAGGGCAGAACTTCACTCCATTTTGTGTTTCCTGAGGCTTTTAACGAAGCCTTTAACTGCCGGTGGAAACGTTCGACTACCCCGTTCGCGGACGGGTGGTAAGCTGTAGTTTTAATGTGTTCGCATCCTAAAATATTCGCGAACTCTCTAAAAAGCTGTGACTGAAACTGGGATCCCCTATCTGTGGTAACTGTACTCGGAACCCCATAATTTGCCACCCAGTTCTTGATAAATTTGTCCGCGATAACTTCGGCGGATGTTTCTTTAAGTGGTATGGCCATGGGCCATCTCGAGAAACGGTCAACTGCCGTTAGCATGTGAGTGAACCCGTTGGAGGGTGGTAGTGGTCCTACTACATCCAAGTGAACATGAGCGAATCTGGCATCGGGTTGTTTAAAAGTACCTGGTTTCGTAATGGTGTGTCGGTGTACTTTACAACGTTGACATCTTATGCATGTTCTTGCCCAGTTAGTGACGTCCTTGTTGATAGATGGCCAGACTACGCGACTAGTGATGAGCTTTAGGGTGGATCGAACTCCTGGGTGTGATAACGAGTGAAAATGGTCAAAAACTGTTCTCCTCAGTGCGTCAGGTATGACCGGTCGAGGTTTAGTAGTCGACAAATCGCAAAGGATTTTGTTATTTGACCCTGGGATGGGTAATACTTGTAGTTTTAGTGAAGTAGTATCTTCTAAACCTTCCAAAGACTTGTCGTTTTTTTGGTGCTTGCTAATGTCGTCTAATTCTGGCATTTTTGGAAGATTTACCGCGTCTACTCCTATCCGAGATAGAGCATCTGCTACTGTGTTTCCTTCGCCTTTAATGAAGCGAATGTCAGTGGTATATTGTGATAGGTCGAGCTGTCGTATCTCTCTCGGAGAGTACTTATCAGGCTTAGCGCCAAAGGCGTATGTGAGTGGTTTGTGGTCGGTGTACACGGTAAATATTCGGCCTTCCAGGATGTGTCGAAAATGCTTGATTGCTAGGTAAATGGCGAGAAGCTCACGACCAAATGTACTGTATCGTGATTGTGTTGGCTGAAGTTTAGTAGAGAAAAACGCTATTGGTGTAGTCTCTCCGGCCATTGTTTGTTGTAATACCGCACCGACTGCTGAATTAGAGGCGTCTGTTGTTAGTGTAATTTGGGTTTCTGGACTGGTATTCAAAAAATTTAGCTTGGTAAAATTGATTAGAGCGGATTTTGCTGTGTCGAAGGCTTCTTCCTGCAGTTTGTTGAACGCTATAGATTTTTGCCGATTCTTTAGTATGTCTGTCAACGGATTTAGGGTTTTAGCAATATTGGGCAGAAATCTTCGATAGAAGTTGATCATGCCTAAGAATCTTCGGAGTTGTTTACATGAAACTGGCGTTGCAAAGTTTTTAATAGCCTCAATCTTCTCTGGTAACGGAATAATACCTGCGGCCGAAACTTTGTGATCCAGGAACTCTAATTCTCGCACTCCAAATTGACATTTTGCAGGGTTGACCCTGAGGTCGTACTTTTGGAGTCGTTGCAAGACGGTCTTTAGATGTACCTCGTGTTCCTCTTCTGAGCCGCTTGCTATAAGTACATCGTCTATGTACGCGTAGGCGTAATTCAGTCCTCGCAAAACTTCGTCTATGAATCTTTGGAACGTTTGAGCTGCATTTTTTAGACCAAACGGCATCCTCGTGAATTCGTAAAGACCGAATGGTGTCGTCACGGCTGTTTTACAGATGTCGTCCGGCGCTACCGGAATGTGATGGTAGGCTCTAACTAAATCCAGATTAGAAAAAATTGCTTTTCCGTGAAGGTTAGCTGTGAAGTCGTGAATGTGAGGAATTGGGTACCTGTCTGGGACGGTGACTTTGTTCAAGGCTCTATAATCTCCACACGGACGCCAGTCACCTGATTTTTTAGCAGCCAAATGTATTGGTGCCGCCCAGTTGCTTTTAGATTTCCTTATGATTACCAGTTCCAACATATATTCAAATTCTTTCTTAGCAACATTAAGTTTTTCAGCAGTAAGTCGCCTTGGACGTGCGTATTGTGCCGGCCCTTTTGTTGCTATGTGGTGAAAGATGTCGTTGGTTGAAATTTGTTGGGTGAAATTTAAAGGAGTTAGGAGTGATGGAAAGTTGTTGATCACAGATTCCAACTTAGAGTCCTGACTCGAGAGAGCTATGCGGATTCCTAACGTTTGATGATGGGTGGAAATTCCTTTTGAAGTTACGTGAGTCAGACCATCAATTAATCGCTGGTTTTTGACATCTACGATGATGTTGTATTGGTGCAAGAGGTCGGCTCCAATGATAGGGGTGTGTACCTCGGCGATCAGAAATAACCACTGTATTGGGCGTCTCAGACCTAGATTGATGGACAACATCTTTTGTCCATAGGTAGAGATATTGCTATTATTGCCCGCCTGCAATACTGGACCATTTGGTACCTTAGGTGAATTGACGGGTCTTGGAATGATGGACACGTCAGCTCCTGTGTCAATCAAAAACTTATGTCCTGACGTACGATCAATGATGTAGAATAGGCGACTTGGTTTATGACCGTTTCCGGAAGTCGCCTGAATGGAAAGGTCAGTTAGTTTTTTGACTGGGAGTTTGAGGTAAATGCACATGGTTGTGTGCATTTTTGAGCGTTACCCTTAAACTTGTGGTGATACCGACAAATTTCTTCCCGACGGTGTCTTGATGTTGACCGTGATCTGCTTGAGAATCTCCAAACCTTTTTACTTTGTGGTGGCTGATTGACCAGCTGGTTTACTTTCAATTCCAACTGTGCGACCATTTTTACCAGTTCCTGGACTTCGTTTGTTTGGCTCATTTGAGGGCTTGCTATGGAAGCTACGCTTTTGGCCGTATATGTCTCGTAAATTTTGTCTGCCACCTCAGCCAACTGTGCCAGAGACTTTTCTTCTCCTACGCATGTTAAGATACCTGTTACCTCCCTTGGAAGTTTTTGTGTCCAAAGGGTTTTTAGAATTTTATCACTCATTTGATGTTCCCCGACAAGGCTCTTCAAATGCCTAAGCAATTGGGACGGTGTTTTGTCTCCCAAATATATGTCCTTGAACAGCTTGTCTATTCTTTTTGCTTCACTCTCACCCATTCTTTTGATTAAGGCTTGCTTTAACACCTCATAAGGGTTTTCATCTGGGATGTTAAGTATAAGGTCGGCCACTTCTTCAGCTATCTTAACCGGGAGAGATTCTAAAAGGTAAGCATACTTGACTCTTTGTGATGTGATTTCCCTAGTGGAAAATATTGCGTCGACCTGAGCTATCCAGATTTGGATGTTTCTGAGGTGAAATGTAGGTAGCTTGATGTATACTGGTGATGTGTTTGCCGTGGTGGGAGTGTTGGATGCTGTCTCATTGTAGAGAGTTGAATTGTCAGATTGTGTATTCATGTGGTATTTTATTTAGGAGAATATGAATTTATTATTTAGGAGAATATGAATTTATTATTTAGGAGAATATGAATTTTTAATTTAGGAGAATATGAATTTTTAAGGGGGAGGGAGAAAAAAAATCAGCTCCCCCGAAAACACGGGGTCACCATTTGTAGAGAAATATGTTCTCTACTTTAGCTTTATTTATAACCCAAAATAAAAATGATTCGAAATGAATTTATTATAACAACAGGGAATCAAACAAACATATAAGCGAAACGCGAGCGAACGTTAATAATATGAACCGATGAAATTGGAGGAAGATAAAAACATCTGTGTTTTGTCGACTTCCTACATTTTCAATGTTTATGTGGCTACAGTATTAACAAGAACAAAATATTAATTAAATTTAAAAAAATTAAAAAAAAAATTCGTCCTCTCCCTGGCTTGAACCCGGGATATCCAGGTCACAAAGCTGGCGCCCATAACTTGGTGGACGACGGACGACGGACAACCAAAAACGAGCCCATAAATTGCATAGCAATTAAAACGGTCAATACATTCATCAAAATTTCATCCTTATAAAAAGCATATAATAAACGCTGCTATTCCAAGAATAGTTCATTGCAGATTTTATTCGTTAAAAATTAAGAAAAGACCCATCAGTAAACATCTATGTCCCTCTTTAGTTATGTTTGATCTATATTCTTATTTTTTTACCGATTTATTGTATTATATGTGTTGAATATTGCATGATAAACGTTTTATAATAATTTCTTTTGGTTATTCACATGCCCCTGACCATCATTCTACTCTGTTTAATAAAATAAAATAAGTAAAGATTATTATTCACATGGATTATTCAATGCTGCAAATATTATATAATTATAAAAGGCAAGAAGTAAATTTTTTTAACCATTTTCCAGATGCTTATGATGAATTAAAATAAAGATCTAAAAAAAATTATTGAGGAGATCTTTAAATAAATAGCTTCTTGAATGAAACGTTGGTATGGGTAATATGTGGAATATATAAGCCTTTCTTGTTTGTCCCAAACGTTATAAGATTATTATTTTATAAATAAAAAGCTTCACTGTAAAGTATTTAATTATCTTTAATTTTTAATAGAACTGCTGCCTTCTTATGTAATTAAAATAATATTTAAATCCAAAAAATTATTACGACAAATACATATTTATCCTTTTAAATACCATAATCATCCTCGCTTGCCAAGATTGATGGTGTTTGCAGAGGTAGCAGGCCACACGTAAACAACATATAACACTTCAACAAAAAGTAACATTTAAAAATTTTAAGGGAAAAGGAGAATTATGGCTGTGTAAATTTGGTCAATTTACAAAGCCATCCTATTCAAGTCTTAAACCAGGCGGGATGGATAGGTTATACAGCAACGAATTAGAAATATTTTGTGCCGCTGTGTTTTACAATAAAGAGTATATAATAGCTGAATTAATTTTGAAATTTGATATACATTAACAGCAAAGTTTTTATGCAAATAAGAATAGGGTAATAGACTGTAGACCAAATACGCGTTTATTGGGCCAATATTCACAAATTAGAAGCATTATTATATGATAAGCAATTTAAAATAATTTATAATCATAGCAAAATTTAGCTTATTTAAAGACTAGATGGATTGACTAAATGGTAATTTTCTAAGTATTTGATATAAAATGTATAAAAGTTTACTACACAATTTATGCATTTAAAAGAGGATTCCAAACTCTAGGCAATTGTTAAATATGTTCTATTGTTAAGCAATAATTGAAATAGACGGATCTTTCATAAAATTCATTACATCTTTTTAAATGTATAATCAATTGTATACATACTATTAAGTCTATGATTATCATAGACTAATAAAACTATAGACTGTCGAACAGCTGATAATTTTTCAGCAAATATAGCAAGCGACATATTGTGGAAAATTGCAACCAAACAATAGAATTCAGCATAATTTATTGTTCTAAGTTACTTATTTTCTTTAATTTATAAATTAAGCTTTTAGTTTTAATTATTTTCTACAATATTTTATAGTGGAGAGGTATAAATATACCTATTTTTGAGTTTTTCTCACAATATGACAGCTATTTTGGTGTCTGAAGAATTTTAATAGTAAAAATCAGCTGTTCGGCAGTCTATGGTTTTATTAGGTTCCTAGGCTAAATCCCGAAAGCGCACAATCCCGAATTTTAATGCTACACTTTTACGGCAATTAACATATGGTAAAAAATATGCAATCATATAATCAAGCTTTTAATGAATATTTGGTTGAGAGAACAAATCAAGATAATACAGAAAGTATAAGTAAGCTTAATATCTAAATATTTATAAATTATCTTTAGAATTTAAAAAGTCGAGTAGAAAAAATTTGATTCTGACCCATAAAGACTTGGATTATACCAAAATTAAAGATGGAAAACTTTATCATTTGTTAATTGTTAAAGCTTAATTTCATCAAATAAAAGTCTATTCTAGATATAAATAGGTTATCATAATTCCTTAAATTAATACTGAGATTCTTAAAAGTGCAGGAGATATTTAGATAACTCTTGACATCTCACATGAAGGTAACTTATAATTCTTAGCACTTATATATTATATAGCTTATTCAAATTATTTGTAAGTTTATTTATAACATTCTATGATTTTTTAGGAGAGGGTGTATCAGTTCTTCCTACAAATCTTTAGATTATACAACAGAGCTAGAGTATTATCATTTGTTAATTGTTAAAGCTTAATTACATCAAATAAAAGTCTATTCTAGATATAAATAGGTTAAATCAATGATTCCTTAAATTAATACTGAGATTCTTAAAAGTGCAGGAGATATTTAGATAACTCTTAGGTAAAGTTTCTTTGAATATGACTAATTTTGCTCATAACAAAAATAGCTTTTTTAATTTTATGATGAACATATTAAATAAGGTACAAACTATAAATTTAGAAAATTTGGCTAAAAAAAACTTAAAAACAAAAATTAATAGAATCGTCCAAACTTAAGGAAGTGTTGACACTTTAAATAAAAATACATCATATAAGGTTATATTTAATAATATGAAAAAATCTAAATGTAATGTCTATAAACATATACAACTATAAAAATGATAATTTTTGTGTAAAAATGAGTATCAAATTTAATTTATTGTAGATTAAAATGAAAATTATAATTAAGTAACTTAATAAACATAGTATAATGAGTTCATTAATTTAGAATTTTTGTGTATTAAGTTGCTAAGCTTTAATAATATTTACTATAATGTATAAACTCTTAAAACTATAAAATTAGATTATAAAACAAAGCTAAAATATTGTTATTTGTTGATTGTTAGAGCTTAATTTTATCAAATAAAAGCCTATGCTAGATATATATAGATTAAATGAATGAAAGTATAACCAATCTTTTACTCATTGATAGATTACTCATTATTTACAATTTTATAACCATAAATTCAACAAATTCCATAAAATGGTATCAGAAATATACATGTAATATTTTCCAAAACAAAATTTTTATAATGTGGGTCTAACTTAAATTTCTATATGACAATAAGTATATTATTGATATTTCTTGAAATTAAGTTTGGTAAAATATAAAATTTTTCACATTCCTAAAAAAGTTATTGATAGGTACCAGATTTTCATAACCTGCTATAACATTTTCTAATTAGACTTTTTAAAACAAGAACAAGATTTTAAGGCATTTTTTTGCTAGGCTCTTTGGTAAGCATTAAATGTAAAAATTGGGGTAAGAGTTTCATCCATCAATCATCTTATATATCAATATAACAGCACATCAATAAGTAAACATTAGTTGAGGTAGATAAAAATAAAATAGAAATAGTTAGTGATTTAGTTATAAATAAATTTGCCTTATAATAATAGCAAAAACTTAATACAAAAGCTTATCTAATCACATGCACATTGATACTAATCATATTTAACAATGATCCCTTTACAATCTTATAGGATCTAAATTAAGTTATATAGCATCATAAATTGTATGAATAATTTCTATTTAATCTAATGGCTAAAGAGATTGCCCTTTTAAAATTTAATATTTTTTCTATTAAAGTACAAAAAAACTTTAACAAATTTCTTATATGTTTACTTGCTGAGATTATACTCTGTAACTATATCACTTAACGTTCTAAATATTCCATTAATCAACTTTTATAAAAGAATCTAGAGGCATGGGATAGCACTGGGATGATATCCTTTATATAATACTTAAATTTATTATATATTGCTTATTTATACACCACCTTATACCAAACAAACGTATATCAGTTAATTATATAATTAGTAAATTGTAAAGGTTCCACCCAAATATAGCTCTTGAGTACATAATACCCAAACATTATTGTATACCTAATAGGATTAATGATTCCCTGATTTTAAATACGTTAAAATTACCTTAGATATTGATTCCAAACGATTATTATTAATGGCATCCTTTAATTTATACCTTGTCACTAAATATTAATACTCATCAGTGATCTGTAAATAAAGCTATATTATGTTACTTGGTGCAGAGGTTAATTAAATGTGATTCTTACATAAGTAAATTGTAAAGGGGCACCCAAATCTTGCTCTTGATTATGGATAAAACTTTAAAATTAAAAAACATATGGAAATTTGAAAATCGTAGCAGTAGCATTATTGTAGCTTCGGGATTGTGCCTTTTCGGGATTTAGCCTATATCCCGTTTTATTAGTCTATGATGATTATATAGTACCGACAATTATGTATTGTAACATAATGTCCCATTTGGAATTTGGATAATGTGGGATTTAAATGCGGGAGTTTTGTATTTTTTACTATTATGCTCTATTTATCTTAAATAGCCAATTTAAATGTAATTTTTGACTTCATTATTTAATTTTTCTAGATAATAAATGTAATTCCCAGAGATTAGGTTGTCTAGAGCCAAACCATGTTAAGTTGAATCATTATTTTGCAAGATTTTTTTTGGATGATGATACATGTTTAGAACATTGCATTTCATATAATTATTTGTATGCTATTGCCGAAACAGGAAAAGCATGTTATTGCTCTATAGCCAAATTGTTAATTAAAGACTGTTATCAAAACTGTACAATTTCTGATAGATTATGCTCTAAAAATTTAACACTTGTGGTTTATAATGTCACTCAAAAAGGTATTATAATAAAAATGTATTATAAATATTTATAAAGTTCCAGGAGTTGTTAATAATTTTAGACTCAATTACTCAAATGTCTATTCCCTAGGAGTCATTTGGGAACCACCAATTATCAAAAATGGTGTCATTACAAACTACAAGGTAGCTTTAAAATTTGTTTGCACATTTTGTAGATTTCTCTTGCATTAAATCAGAGTCTTGACCAACGTGTAAAAACACACCTAAGTAGTGCAAAAATTGAAAATATCTATAATGCTAAAATGTTGCAAGCAACTTTTAGAGATCTGAGTCCTTCCTCAAGGTATTTGCTAAAAATTCAAGCTATTAACAAGTTTGGTTATGGGATTGAATCTATCAAATATGTCTGGACAAGGATTAGAAGTAAACAATTAGTCTTAATAGTTAAAGTTGTTTTAGTTCCCAGTATTATTCCCTATTTTAACATATTTAAAAATGACACAATGATTTCATTGAACCTAAAATTTCCACAAAACAACATTGGATCAATTAGGTTTGTCATATAATCAAATGTTTTTTCTATGCATATATTATTTCTGCAAAGGAAGTTATTTTTTTGATAAAAGTTTTATTGCTAAGTTTTGATATAATATAGGAAATGAAATAATACTCTTTTTAATTAACATTTTAATACTAAAAAGGTTTCTTTTTATTGCTATTTTTTTAATTATTTGAGAATAGCTTTAGTTATGATCATTGATGCCTACTCATTTAATTTATAAGCTATAGCATGTGTAGATGTATTTGACATTCAATAAATATATGTATGTAGGTATGCTCATATTTCATAATGGCATAGTTAGGGGTAGGCAGGAAAGGCCAGCTACCCCTTTTCCTCAAAATCATTTTTTTTTAATTTTAGAAGAACGTTCTTTTGCCTCTCTGATTATTATTGCCCTCTTATTTTTATGGCTGCACCCATGTATATTATTTAAATAACTAATTATCTAAACTTATAACCATATGCTTGTATTTTTGTGGTAGATATACTATATAATACGGCAAGAACACTAAAATTAGAATAAAGATTTGATATCTTTGTATCTATAATTGAATGTAGGTAGAATTAAATATACAGGTGTAGGGGGAAAATTTTTTGAACATTGTAGATTCGTAAAAAATAATAATCCTGTCAATAACTTAAACATGTGTAAGTGAGTAACACTTATTTTCGTAAGGATATTTATTTCTATTATAAAAAAAGCTATTTATTGCTACAATACGTACTATTTTATGACGTAATTTAATTTTATTTACTTTTTACATTACTTATATGATTTAACTACCTGCAACACTGTTTTTGTAAAAATATAAATGGGTGCATACTTTACAAGACTTGATTAATGTTTTAAAAGTTTATTTATTTATATTCCTCACGACAAGTGTTTTATTTTATTCTTTTTACTTATAAAACATAGATGTTTTTAGATAATATGCCCAAATGAAGTTTAAAACACTTTGAGAATAAAACTATATTTAGCATACAGTCTTCAATTGCTATTAAAATATTTATATATAAATCTAATACTTGACAGTATAACCTAAAATTTTTATGCACATTATTTATATTACTAAATTATAGCAATTAGTATAAATTATTAATTGGATATGTTTAATTAGTGCCTTTAGAATAGTTTTGTGTGACAAGCTTGCAAATGATAACCAATCATTTTTGAGCCTAGATGATTCCATGAAATATTTGTCCAATATGGAGAATAAAAATATGATACAGCCTGGGAAAACCTACAATCATGATATGGTAAATCTTGTATTAATTATAAACCCCTCAAAATTTAAGGAACATCATACGCTAAGCCCCATAACCTATGCTACTCAAAGAATACCATCAGGTTTAAAAGATTGTCACATTGTTGCACAACTTAATAGTAGCTTTGGACAAATTCAGGATGAAATAAGATCTTTATCATTTGTTATTGGGAACAATAAATCATATGGGGGCTTTTGGAACAGAAAGCCTACTTATCGATTGAGCAAAGAAAACATTTATGTGGGAATAGTCAGTGACTTGAGTCACTATTTGAAAAATAGCCAAGATTTATACGTTCCAGTAATTAAATTTATTGATTAACTTTTACGTATTATATTATTTACGCAGGAAAGAAATATATTTTACTCCTTTCAACGATACCAAGCATCTAATTCCTCAAATTTTATAGGTATTTTCTATTTCTCAAATCTCATATTTATGTAGTTCTTGACATATTTATATTGAACTGTTTGTAATAAAGGTCCAGTCCCTAGCGACAGACCTGCAACTTATTACAATATCTTGGTAAACACCGTGACAACTTTGATCTCTATTACAATCCTCCTCGTATTATTGTACGTTGGGATGAGGTGGTTTTATTATAAAAGAGTTTGGGCATCCAAACATGCATACAGCAATGAGTTTTCTTCAAGCAACTGCCTTTCTAAAGATATTCAACTTTCACTAAGGTGTAGAGATGGTGGTGTGAATACTGATGACAGTCTGTTGCAAGTATAGTTTACCAATACAAAATTTTGAATATACAATCTTTTAATTATCTTTTGCATATTTATAATTAATATAAGATGTGACATGTTTTTATTCGAGTTTATAATATATATTCCTAGTGTCAAAATCTTGGTTTTTTTATATAATTAATTTGTCCCCTTAAACAATTAAAAGTTTATTGTTGATAGTCTCAGCTTCAAAAATTTTGTAATCAGCAATGAAAAAGGTTTAAATGGAATCTTAAGGTTTGCCATTATAATTTGTGAATTTGCATTTTCTGATAATAATTAAAGAGCATGAGTTTGGTTGCTAAGAAGGATTGGAGTGTATATGGAGCATTAGTATATAATTAATATAAGAGTATAAGGTAAATTTATTAAAAACGACTTTGAAAACTAATAGTCTACTGGTTAATAGTGGCTTACATAATTAGGGTGGTTTAGGCTCTTTGACTAATAATATTTTTAACATTTCAGTTTAAAGCACTTTTCGACGTGCGAAACGTTTTTACAAATTAAAAACTTTTTTTCGCTTAAATTCATTAAAACAATATAAAAAAAATACATTCACGGCTAAAAAAATTATAAAAACGCGCCAAAACTAAACGGATGGCATTGCCCGGGTATGAAAAATGTGTTGGATTTAACGATTTCCATCGTGATATTTTGGCCGATAAAGAAGTAATCTTTAAAATATAATGAAACGTTAGGGATCGCATTTCCAATTTGTTTTAAGAGAGCGAGAGATCGTTTAATAAGTCTACTTTATATTTGTATATTAATTATGTTGCTAATTACAGATAATGAAAAAATGCGATGAACCCACAGATATCGATACATTGATCCAAGAAATGGTCCCTTCCGAATTGATTTACCCTAGTCGTAGTTTTCATTTCGATGCGCAGAGAATGATGGTTGGCTTGGGACGATTCGGTAAAGTTTACACGGGCAAAATACACTCAGCCTCAGCACAAAATATTGAAACTGCCCTCTTAACGATACCTATCAGCGGTAATTTTATTATTTTATAAATTCAATTTGGCTTTGTTTTTCATGCTTTAACATCATATTTTAAATATAAACCTTGTCGTCTTTGCAGTGTTTTTACATTAGAATTTCGCTATTTTTTGAAACATTTAACATAGTTTTAGCCATAAACTAGACACCTTACTTGACTACATTTAAAAAATGTGCCAAATATTTTTTGTAGATTTTTTAATTAGTTTTAGCTAGTAAATTTATTTAAAACACACAAATGAATATTATAAGTTTATTATTTATACATATTGGGTGAAGATGAATGAAAAGTTAAGTTTTGTACATTCATATATAGCAAGTGGGTTATATTTGCAACTTGTAATGCCATGCTGATTTTTAACTTATGAAAAAAAAGTTCGCGGTTTGCATGGGATAACAAAGGAATTTGCTTTCCTATTTTTTAAAATTATTTAAACATCTTATACATACAAGTTACTCGTATTGCTTTTAAAGGTTAAACTCAATGCAATTATATTTATCCGACAAACGTTCCACTCCTTAATTCATGCATATGATTTTGGAGTTTTTTACGAGTCGGTACATTAAAACTTGGGACTGGGAAACGCTTCACTCTCTTTGCATCCTTGTGCACAGAGATTTTGTTGCATCCAGTCACAATTAATTTCTTTAATTTAGACTATTTTAAATTTATATACATCTCGGCTAAAAACTATATTTTATCATAAATAAGATTTCTCCCATTCCCAAGATGGATTGCTAGAAGTGGGGAAAGCTTTAAAAATTGCCGTCGCCACCAGGAACCATCCCAATTTTCCGCAATTTTTGAGCCTAGCCCATGATTTTGGTACATTAATAAAATAAAAATGTCATGTTTTGCTTATGTCTATTTTTAAACTTATCATTTTTTATTATTAATTTTTTTAGCTGGGGATGAGTTGTGGGTGGCTCTAGAAAATTCGAGCACGCAATTTTTCAATCTCAGGGACGATATATTACGCCGCAAATGGCGCGATTTGATGAAGAATGAAATCACAGGGGTGGCATTTTTTAAAGAACACATCATCAAAAGCATGATGCAGATTGCTTTAGGCGTTGCTAATGGCTTGAGTTGTCTCGAGGAGTTCAATGTAACCATTTTTTGCAAATGTCCATTTATATATTAATTTAAAACTCATTTATATATGCCTGATGGGTGGGTTGTAGAAGAGCCCAATTATTTTGAAATTTTTGCCTGGACATTTCATTTAAATTTAATATTTCAACTTTATTACCTAGCTTGCGCCATCTATCTATAAATTTTATTTAAAAATTAAAGCGCTGAAATCTATTTTAATGTTTAATGAATTAGTGCATGAAATTATTAAATCAAACTCTGCCTCTTTGTATAGTACTTCTTCATATTCATAGTATGGTTCATTATAATATGTCATCTCACTTTCGATCAAAATTGTCGTGCCGTGAAATATCTTTTGTCCAACTTGTTGATAAATATATTAACATGAGCGTAGGCCAGCATTGGTAGAGGGGGGAATAATAATTTAGGGAGGGGCAAAATAAACATTTTTGAAATTTTAGCCATATTTTTAATGAATTTTGACATATTTTTGGATTTAAAGAGGGCAGCCGCCCCTCCCTGCCCCCCCCCCCCCGTGGCTACGCCCATGTGTATTTTTTAGGAAAACTACAATTTTGGATATATCTAAAAAAGGAAATTTCTATCGCTGAAACGAAATTTTACGAGCCGACATATGTATTTATTAGATCTTCCATCCCAAATTAGCTGCTAAAAATGTATGGGTCGAGGAGCGATCATCTAAAGGCGACAATGACAAAAGAACATGCGTTGTCAAAATAGGAGGCTTGGGTTTTCACGATTATTCCTGCAACCCATACGGACACCATGAGGGGCTGAGTGAAAGCAAGGATTCAACTAGCGTCAGTCAGCGTTGGCAAGCGCCCGAGTTTGTATTCGGTCGAAGTTATACCTTCAAATCCACCGTGTAATTTCATAACACGGCAGTAGTGTTGTAAAAACGGCTGGGTTTTGTTTGGTCGACCTTTGTAGTTATGACTAACGGTCGACTGTAATCTGTTTTTTTAAATTTTGACCTAGTGGTCGACTATGAAACATAGACTAAAAAATTTTTGGTCTGTTTATGTTTTGTTTTTGTATAATTTGTAAATAATGGATTAAAATTTCAAGGACATAACAGTATTAACCTTTCTATTGTTGTTTTACAGTAATTGCAATCGACTAGTAATACAAACTGGCTACTAGCTGGTAAAAATATGAAATAAGGGTTGTATAAGTGCGAGGCACGTGTTTTAACGAAATGAACATTATTTATTTTGTTGAATAATTAAATGTTAACTTACGGATGGAAAGATGATCCTTTAAAGTTCTCATTATTCTTCCTCAACTTTTGCATTTTTTTACCGCACAAGTGTTTTAATTAAAAAAGCCTCACCCAAAATGATAGTCTATGGTTGCAGATTACAGAAATTTTTGAACACCCAATCATAAAAATAACCTTAAAGACTGATAGTCAGTTTATAATGGCCGCGATGGACACAAACATAAAATGCATTGGATTTATTAACTTCTTTTTTTTCTTCGTCGTTTAAAGCCATTTTCCAGGATCTCCTGGGTTGGCCTGTTTTCCCCTAATCCATACTGCTCCTACATTATCCATATGTACTTCATAATTCGCTTTAACATATAAGATATCGCCGTTTAGAAATTATATGGAGGAATTGCTCTAAATTGTAGATGGTCATTCGGTATATTGTTGTGGGAAATATTTACTTTGGGAGGCACTCCATACGTCAATCACAGTACGGCCGAAGCCGTTAGAAAGATTCGCTTAGCCAATTTGAGGCCAACCCGACCTGCTATTTGTGCTAGAGATAACGACGAAGTGTAAGTTCTTTAATATACAATAAAATTTTGCTTGTAAAATTTCTTGGCGAGTTGGGGGTAATGTAGGATATCTCTCCTTTATCAATCTTTAAAAATCTGTGTGATATAAATTAGAATGTACATGTCGTTGTTGGAATAAAGTTTGAGTTAAGCTTTAAAATCGCCCGTATATAAATGTGCCAAAATTTGAAGTCGTAGAATTTAAGTAGAAATAATCAATTTTTGCTAAGTTAGTTTGACTTTTTATATTGCAAACACTGGATGCCATTTAATTTTCAATTAATATTGATACATTTTAATAAATCATTATTGAATTAGTATATTTATTCTATGATAAATTATCAAAATACTTGGCTGACTTATCTGGCATGTAATTTTTTCAGGTACCAATTTTTATTGGATTGTTGGCTTTTGCAACCCGAAGAAAGGGCCAACATGGCTAGCATAATATCGAATCTCGAAAGCTTTGCCCTCAATCCTGAAGTAGTTTTTTGTTTAAAATTAATTTTATTTATTGCCAAAATATTTATTTTTTTAAATTATGTAAAAATTAACATTAAATCTATTATAAATTTATACGTGGTGTAAAATAATGCTATTTTATTTTTCAACATTTTCAAGAAATATAAATAAGTCATTTTAAGACATAACTTCATAAAATACTTTTAATCCTTTAATTACATCTGCCTATATATAGATATACTTCGTAACTACCCCACCTCCTTATTTTGAGCCAGTTGATGTAAAAGAAAATACATAATGAAGCTTAGAAACCCATTTATAAATAATCTCATTTTATATATCAATTAATCACTCAAAACCCCTTTGTGTACACTTTTTCTATAATTATTTTATATCTTTAGACGTATTTTTAGTGATTTTTAATCAATACGGATATACTCGAAAATTTAATAAAGTTTAGTGTGTTTACATTTTAGCCAGTGTATCTGTATTGAATAGGGGACTCTAGTTGCAATTTATATACATATATAATTAATTAAACGTTTAAGTCCTTAAATTTAACCTCAATTATAAATTTAAATTTGCTAGAGTTTTTTATTGTTTTTTGGGAAAAGTTTGATTCAATAGTTGAAAATATATTACCTTTCTACATCAAAATTAGACCTATTAACCAAGCAGGACAAGATAATGTAGTTAGACTTGACCCAATCCTAGAGTCCTGCAAAATCAAATTTCTTCGGCCCAAGCCCGACGTCTCAATTTTTATTTTGTCCGAGCCCGAAAGACTTTTTTATTCTTGGCCCCACCCGAAAAAATAAAACTTTAAAAAAAAATTTTAAAATTATTTCACCATATAAATTTAAATTGTTAATACTCTTTTAATTTTCAACTAGGATAATCCATTTTCACTTCCTACAATTTATTCAGTTAATAATTTATATCAAAAAATCTAACCCTATAAAATATATTTTATTATTTCCAAATAAAAATTTTTTGAAATATTTATCTATTTTATTTGGAAAATTCTAACAGATTCTATGAATATATATAGATTGCAAATCAGGTCAAAATATTATAGGCAGTGAAAAAAGCTCTGAAGTTTGGAAGCTATATTATGTACGATGTGTGAAGATAATTATTTGATATCGAGTTGAGTTAATTTAAATCCTTTTTTTAAAGATAACTAGCTGTGTCCGGCCAAGCGTTGCTTTGGCTCAGTCCTTAAGTGGTTAAGTAAGTATAAGCTATTAATAAGACTTATCTAAAATGGGGTCATATATGAAATAATTTATAATGTGAAAGGTCCGAATGATTTTATGAACCCACTATTTTTAGTATATATTTATATAATAAGACCAACCAAATGCAAATTCTGTTTTAGTCATCAAATCCGACTAAAATTAAATGTTTTTGAAAAAATTGCTTATTAATGCTGTTACTTATTATACAATAATACCATTATTTTATTTTTCTAGTTAGCTGATTTATTTGAAATACAATTTTCTTTAATATAATAAAATAATTAATTGAAGGATGGATAATTATTAAAAATATGCTTCTATGATCGACCACGTGATAACAATGACAAAAACTGCATAATTTAAATTTTATTTATTTAATTTAAATAGTCTGTTAAACCCCTATAATTTTAACCGTATACTGTAACATTTTTATTATACTTTTAAATATCTAATTCGAGAAAACTTCAGCTTTGTATGTATGACGTCATATATTTTTGAAACAAAAAGGTATTTTAGGAATCTGAAAAAGCTATTTTACCCCTGGCCTATCTGGGCATCTACGGCTAAATTTTCGCTCAAAGCGGATCTGAAGTTTCAGAATTTAGCCCTTTTTTAAAACCAAAAGGCCGAGAAATGTCCGATATTTTTAAAACTAAAAGGAATTTTAGCAATCTGAAAAAGCTATTTTACACCTGGCCGCCCTGAGAACCTACGGGTAAAGTTTCGCGCGAATCGGGCCGGTAGTTTCAGAATTATTCTCATTTAAATATCTCATTTAATAAAAATTAATGATGGATAAATAATGACATTTATATATAAATTACTCAGAATAATCAACTTTGGAGATATTTTATATTACATTTAAATTATATATACTTTCATCTTTCTCATTTAAAATATCTCAATTAATGATAATGAGAAAAATTCATCTTCTTCGCCTATATATTTTCTCAAATAATCTATAATTTTATTTATTTCAGGTTAATTCATAAATTTTATGTTGTCACCCTTAAGAAAAGATGACGTTTAAGAAAATTAATTCATAAATTTTATGTTGTCTTGTCACCGTTAAGAAAAGATGACGTTTAAGAAATTTAATTCATAAATTTTATATTGTCACCGTTAAGAAAAGATGACGTTTAAGAAATTTAATTCATAAATTTTATGTTGTCACCGTTAAGAAAAGATCACGTTTTACTACAAACTACTATAAGTGATACACTTTTACTACAGAACCGTCTGTATATTCAAATTTTCGACGAACGCGAGGAGGTGCGTTTGATTGACATTTTATTGAACGTCAAAACGCATAAAACCCAATATCTCGAAAATTAAAAGGAATTTTAGGATTCTGAAAAAGCTATTTTACCCCTGGCCGCCCTGGGAACCTAGGGGTAAATTTTCGCGCGAATCGGTCCGGTAGTTTCAGAGATTAGCCCTTACATACATATATACATACACTTTACTTTATATATATAGATTTTGCCTCTATTAAAATCGGGCCGAGGCCCCATTATCTTATTAATTTCTCTCTCCGAAACCCGATTGGGTCGGGCTTTGGGCGCCCCGTGCAGGGGTCTACCCAATTCACATTATTTATATAATATATCTGTTCGAAGAACATCTTTAAGGTAAATTATTTAGTAGCTAGCTTATTGATTTTTATAAAATAGATTATATGATTAAATTTGTATACAAATTTTAATTTTCCATGTTAACAAGTCGCTCGAAATTACTGTGATTCTATAGAAGAATTTATAATTATTTTTGTTATTTGTCGGAATAAATATTTAGTAACAAATAAAATGAACCTTTAATTTTATTTTGACCTTAAGTAAAAACATATTGGTAATCTTTCCTGTATTGCTAATTCAAAAAACACAATACCGATGTAGAGGGGGAAAAATTGACCATAAGCCCTCTCAAAATCCATTAATAATTTTGGTATATAAATTTTTTTTTCATTCTTTCGACATTAAGCCTTTGAAAGAGTCTAGAGATTAGACATTGCAAATATAATGTGGTTAATTTATTTCAGGGGGTATCGTATTAAAGGATTTACCAATATAATCCATTTAATAACGTCTACTATGAATATTTATACGTAATTTTTATTTAGTACAGTCGTCAAATAAAGGTCTTGATTACATATACACGGACAGCGATATAATTTATTAATTGCAATAAATAAATTAATAAAATACATTATTGAAGTCATATTAATGTATGTGTAAATGCTGTAAATTGTCGGAATTTGTTGAATAAACAAGGTGTTCTTACGCTTAAATTTAATACAATATTTATTGCCTTATTAATATTCTACAAACCATTCTCGTTGGATTAATTTAATAGTGATGGCTCTCGTTTTTTAATGCCTCATAAACTTTATAATAAGTTACCCTTTTTATCTCACGTTTTATCTTGTGAATTTCAATCAGAAGTTAATATTTGACCTTACATTTATTATTATAAATTTACCGATCAACGTCATTCGGTTTTATATAAGTGTCAATAGTGAATAAATTTTAAAGACTAGCACGTTTCTTCATTTATGTCTAAAATAAAATTTGGAAAATAAAATGACCCTTATTTAATTATATTTGACAAATATAATTTCTATTTCTAACCATATTAATATATATTATTACGTGAGAATTTTAAAATAAAATAATACTATTTTTCTTTTTTAGATAAAAAAGTATACATGTCCGACATTAGTGTACATACACCTATAGAATATATTGCCATTTAGTCGCTTATATTTCATATCCTATCATCAAGTTAATAAAAAAAGTATATTGAGTTCTTATAAATTATAAAGTTTCATAAATTATTAATTTGTGATAATTAGATAGTATGCACTTAAACCAATTGATTAATGCTTTCTAGCAAGCAACTCACAAAAACTAATGACTATCATGTGAAACTATTCTTTCTAATTTAATGGATAAGCCATTTACAATTATAAATAAATGATGCTACCTAATGATTGACCACAATAATGAAAATGTTAAATCTTTTCAAATTTTTATTTTAAATACGTGCACAACACCTGTTAAAAAACGTGGTTTTAGCTTAATTATTAAAATTAACAAAATCCCACCTTTAAAATTGGATTGGTCAAAAAATGCACTATATAAAGCGAGGTGAAAAATTATGTCGTGAAAAGTTATTTTAAAAAAAATAAACGATTTTAGGAATATTTGTTTCCTATCTTTTGTTTTAGATTATTTTTTAAAAACTTTATTAAAATAATCCATATAATACTAAATTCAATTAGACTCTTTAATATAAATTTCTTGTAATGTCGTTTTGGGATATGGACATTATTCTCATTATGCGATTAGATGCGCTTGGGTCTAAATAAGATCAAAGAAAATAAATAACGAGAATTTAATATATTCCTTTGTCGTGCCATTTTCTAATTACATTTACATTTGGATAAAAAAGCATAAAAAAGTTGTGTTTAATGCATACTTTTGGTTTATTTATTATGCCCATAAATATATAAAGTTGTGGACAATTTTGATATTTCCTATGGTTGTGATGTATAAAAAAAATCAATAAATCAAATTTCGTTGGCTAAATATCATTTTGTACATCTTGCTAAAGGAGGACTTTTCTTCCATTGTCCAAGACTTGCTTAGCTACTGTGAAACTACTGACAGTTTGTATGTGGTCTATGTGACATTAATTCGATTTTCAACGATACTTTTCTCAATTTGTTCCTCACGCCTGCTCGTAGTTCAGACCTAAAAAATAAAGAAATAAATAAATAAAATTAATGTTTTAAATGTAAAATAGTAAAATGACAAATCTTTTCTCTGTTTAAAATGAAAATTCATTGGAATTACTCTGTTCAAAAGTATTGTATTATTTAAAAAATATTGATAAAGATAGGTCTTCTTTTACTAATAATTCTTTTACATTTTATATTAGTTAAAAATATTGCCAAAAGATGTAAATTACCTTATTTTCCTATCCTACACTCTACAAAATAACCAAATAATATATTATACCATAAATAATAATTACATAAAAGGCAACTGTATGGTTTATCTAGACGAGTTCATTACTTAGCATCTGTCGCGGGCCAGCATTGACCCAACGAAGGCAAAAAATTATTGAATTGACAAAATGTATGCAAATTTATGCAGATTCGAATCCATAAATTCCTATTTACACACTTACTATTATAGCCTATACCTCATTATAAATTTAATCTAAAAAGGCCAACGACATATTTTTCCTAACCCTATATAAAATTTACATGGCGTAGTAGGGCCCAAATTTGCCTTATAAGATATTAAGAAAAATAATGAAAAGTTTGATAATTTAGCACAAAAATTCACTTCGCTTTTTTTCGCTTCGCGCGTCATCACGAAATGTCCTAATAGCTTACCCATAACAAGTTATTTTTTGGACATCATTTGAATAAAATAGGTTATAAAATAGGGATATAGTGGTATTTTGGGGGTAACCCGGATTAAAATTGGGTGAGAAGGGGGAGTTTGATGGTGATTTAGGGGGTAGTAAAGTAATTTTCATTTAAGTTAGGATTTTTTTGGGAGACTAGGGGGCAGCTGCCACTTTGCCTCTTTGAGTTTTAATAATTTTTTCAGTGACACCTTTTTCTATATTATGACAATATATGAATTATTTGACACATTATTATGATTGTATCATTCATGATTGAAGTCTTATAATATTGCAGCGTAAATTTAATTATGCTTTATAGTAATCCGTTTAAAGGATATTGAGATGGAGAAAACAAACGATAACTTACATGGTAAAGATAGATAATAGATGTTAACATTGCTTTCCAAAGGGATCTCTATTTGACTCCTAATCAAGATATTGTTTTATATAAATATAATAAAAAATTTATGTGAATCCTATTCTGCCTCTCCAAAAAATTTAGCCTTTTTGTACCGCCCTAATCAAAATATTGGATGAACCATAAAATTTAGCTGATAAGTTCAAATTAGATGCTATTAAAACTGTGAGTCAATAAATTCGCAAGTTTAGCGTTGAGTTAGAATATGGAAATCTGCCATATTTTTATAAAAAATATGGATTTAAAAGGTCTAGCTTAGCTGCTCCCTTTCCCCTTGGTTATTAGGTCAAGTGTTTTCTTAATTATTTTAAGTTAACCCCAAAAAGTTCACACAGGGCTATGTATAAACACATTATATAAATCTACTTTACCATACTAAATGTCCCTTTTATTAAAAAAATATATATAATATGGGGAGAAAGATGGGAAGGGGCGAGAAAGGTAGGAAGGGGCGAGAATGCCTATAGGGGGATATTAAATGCAAAATGATTAGTTAATTATTTATACAATAGTCCATTTAATTAAAAAAAATTTGCCCATTAATAGAGGCATAGGCTTTTGTAGGGGCACAGGGAACCATATAACAAGTAGAGGCATAAGCCCTTGTAGGGGAGGGCATAGGGTAATTATCAATGTTAACCAATTCAAAAAAGAAAATTAAAATATCTATCACAATTTGGCCAATGGTAATTTTTTTCAATGGTAAGTAGCCAGCGGAAGGTCAAAAAGTCATATTATCAATGGTATTAACAAGAACAATAAATATTAATTTAATTAAAAAAAATAAAATTCGTCCTCTCCCGGGTTTGAACCCGAACCTCCAGGTCACAAAGCTGGCGCCAACGCCAATAACTTGGTAGACAACGGACAACAAAAAACGAGCCCATAAATTGCATAGCAATTAACAAACTACAGTATTAAAATATGGATACAAAGGCGTAGGCAGCGAGAGTCAGAGATGGGTAACTGCGCCCGCCTGCCCCCCCCCCCAATTATATTAAAAAACAGTATTTCACTGTAATTTGCTAACACAATTTATAAAATTATCATTAAAGAATTCATCATTATTCATCATTTAAATTTATGGGCCTAGCGAAGATTTGAATTACAAATGGCATAAAGTTTATAAAAATGGTAAAAAAAATATACAAGCAAACTTTCACTGAAGAGAAAAGTTAAATTTTGGGGCAAGGCAGTTGCTCCTAAATACTTTTCCCTCACATGCCTCCAAGTAATTTAAATCCTGGTTATTCCCACTCCATATTTAGATATAAAGCTTTAAAATAAATAAATAGAATAGCAATTAATAAGAATTAATTTATTGGGATAAAAGCGATTTTATAATAGTGCCGATTAGAGACTTGCACGGCCCTGGTTAGGATGGAATTCTGCTTTAAAATAAAAACGGGCCGGTCTGGCCGTAATATTGCCTTGCGGGCTGGGGCCGGGCTTGTAAACTTTTAAAACGGGCACTGATCGAAACAGGTCCCTTGCAGGTTCTTAGTGTGAATAAATTCATTCTAATGGTAATAAAGGTGTTAATTCTTGGACCCAAAGCTTTCTCATTTGGATGTCTGCATAATTTCTCATAGCCATTTTTTAAAACAGAAAATCGGAATTATAATTTGTCATTTCAACGCGATCGCAATTTTTGAATGTTTACCTCGCATATAATTTTTATAGTATATATAGTTTCATTTAATAAAAGATATCATTAAAAAAAAAAAAAAAAAAAAAAAAAAATATATATTACAAAACGTGAGTTTAGCCAGTGGATGTAAAGATGGACAATTATCGGCCCCCCCCCCTTTAATTTCAAATGCTTATGTATTCAACAACAAAAAACATTACACCTTCACAAATCATTAGATTTAACTGCCCTCTAATTTAAAGTCTGGTTACCCCCATGTCACAATATAAGCACTGCAGTCATGTAAGTTTTGGACTTCTAGTTGAATCTATTAAAACGTAATCAATGTTTTTCTACTTGGCTAGGTTGTGCGGGCTTGGGACAAGTGGCAAACCTCTCCAATTATCCTATGTCCTCATTCCTCAATTATAAAAATTATGATATGACATTAAAAATAATTTGTGGGTTAAACGGGAGGGGGTATTAAGCCTTGGGTTCATCATCCCCCTACCCACAATTGCATAATTGGAACGTGTTTTATAATATAGCTAAAAGTTGTTAATGTATTGATTAACTGTTTTTTGAAAAAATGGTACCCATGGGATAGATATACCGCAAATATTTAGTTCAATATTATAATAAATTATCCTCACCATTTTCGCTGACATTTAGCTCTAATTAAGTCGATGTTTTTAAAATATTTTTATTGAAAATTAAGTACACAAATAAAATATATTAATTTAATAAAATAATTTTAGTCCATTAATGTTTATAAATTTGAGAATACCGATATTTGTTGTGAAGCCTATGTTTTTCTATCTTCCTGGTGAACCTTAAATTTAATCCTCTTATATAGGCAACCCTTTAATAAATATATATCCGACAGAATTGTCTGAAATTATATAGCTAAAATAAAATATTGGTTATAATTGTAATATATTGATTTTTTTTTAATTATATAGCAAATCTACGTGTTTCAACTACATAATATGTTAATTATTTTTTAGTTTATTTAGTAGACTATTTTATTACTTTTATTACAGCTTATTCAAGAACTTTTTTATATTCCAAATCCTATTATTTCAAAATGCAAAAAATTTTTAAAATTTTTCCCATCAATAGGATCGTGGTCAAACATGGGCGTAGTCAGGGAGAGGCAGGAAAGGGCTGTTGCCCCCCTTTAAATCCTAAAAATCTCTAAAATTGAACATAGATAAGGCTAAAATTTAAAAAATAATCATTTCGCCCCTCCCAACTCTAATTCAAATCCTGGCTACACCCATGTGGTCAAACTTCTTATCGATTTTTATCAGTGATTGGCCTTGATGTGAAATATAATTTACATTACATACGGATTACAGTTTCAAGGTGATATAATACAATAGGAATTTTAAGTTTTAAAAATTAAGTTGATTTCCCTAAAAATGTGCCTCTGAAGCTTATCAAAGTTTGGCACACCGTTCACAAATTGAGATAAATTCAGATTCCCGTTCCAATCTTAAAACCTAATTACTTTGAATTGCAGATGCAATTAAAATTTAGATTGGACACACGGTTTTTTTAATTTAAACCGAGATAAATAGATATATAAATGAATTAAAAAAAATTAGCGCTCTAGAATGTTTCGAATACGTTTGTTATTTCTTCAAATTATATTGTCAAAAATTTGAACGGGCAATAGATGGAGGAAAAGTAATTTAAAACAACTTTTTGATTATAAGTATTTTTTGGTAGAGGGGGAAACTTAGAAAAATTCAGTCTCAATCGTGAAACTAACTGCTTACACAAAATAATTTTTGTATAAAAATATTTTAATTAAACCAAAAGTAAAAATGGTCCCTAGAAATTGGTTTTGCTTGTCTCACATCCCTTTAGCGCCTTTATCCAATGGCTCAATTGAGAAAAGGATGCAAGGTAGAACTCAGTAATGGCATAGAGTGGAGAAAAATGTATTTTAATTAATGGGCGTAGCCAGCATTGGAATTAGAGGGGGGCAATAATGATTTAGGGAGGGGCAAAATGCCCATTTTTAAAATTTTAGCTTTAATTTTAATAAATTTCAAAAAAAAAAATGGATTTAGGGGGGGGGGGCAGCCGCCCCTCCCTGCCCCCTCTCTTTGCTACGCCCATGACTATTAACCTTTTTAAAAAGGAGAACAAATTATTGTGCTCAGTACTTAATTCAATTTTTGCTCAGTAGAATAATCATTTGCTCAGTAGAATAATTAAAAGCTCAGTAAAATATTCAAATGCAAAGTAGATAATTTAATCTTCAGTAATTTAATTATTTGCTCAGTAATTACTTCATTTGTTCAGTTATTATTTCTATGTTGCTCAGTGAATTTTTGGTCAATAACTGAAATTTAATTTTAAAATAAAATTAATATTTAAGCAAGATTTGAACCAGTAATGTCAATTCATAGATGTCCAATGTGTTTATGTGGTAAAAAGACATGGGTTTTGTTTAGTTGACCTTAAAAGTTCGACTAGGAAAAGGACAAAATTCATTTTTGTCTGTTTTGGTGCCAGTTGTCAAAATTATCGTTTGTAGAGCTAAATAAATTCTTTAAATGAAAATTGGTGAGCTAGCTAGATATATCATTAATAAATTAAGAATTTGCCGCCTCCCCTTTTTTGCCCCGTTAGTTCCCCCCCCCCCCCTATTATTACCCTCTTTCTCACCAGGGGGAGGGGATTATTTGCCCTCCCCCATTTATTACCCCTCTTTTCACCTGAGGGGAGGGGGTGATTTGCCCCCCCCTCCTTATTTTCTTACACACTTTCTCACCGGGGGGGGGGAGGATGATTTGCCCCCCCCCCCTTATTATTTGCCCTCTTCTCACCCGGAGGGCCCCCCCCCCTCCAAATCACCCTCCCGCCCGAGTGAGAAAGTAGGTAAAAAAAGTGGGGAGGGGGCGTAGAGAAAGAGGATAAAAAATAGGGGGGGGGGGGGATAAAAAAGGGGGGGGGGGTAAAATCGCCTTCCTCACCCCAGATGAGAAAGAGGGTAAAAAAGAAGGGGGGGGGGACCAACGGGACGGAAAAGGGGGGGGGGCAAAGTTCTAAATTTATTTTTAAAAAATTGCATACCAATTAAAATATTATTTATAAAATGTAAGCGCAAAATAAATTAATATCACAAATTATGAATTTATATTACTAAGCATCTTAGCAAAAATACTGAGAATTATTAATTTAAAGCTGGGCATTTTAAAGTTAATTTACTGAGCAATTTTGAATTTTTAACTGGACACTTTAATAAAATACTGAGCAGATTTTACCGAGCATTTTTTAATTTATTACTGTGCATTTAAATAACATCCTTTAAAAAGATTTAAGATATTTGGAAATAGATCGAGAGTAGCTACTGCATACCCTGGGTTAAGCGCGTGTGCCTCTGGAAAGGTACGAGCTCAGGTATTGTAATTATAAAATTCAATTTGATACTATCTCCTACTTCAACTATCACTCGATGTTATGGTTTAGCGCTGCGATACAAAACTGATTGGCCCGAGATCGACCGACCTATTAATATACTCTCCTCTCTCGAGGACTTTCTTCACAGAGTAATTTTACACACCTAATATATTTATCGATTGTTGGTTGTGCGCTTCCCTGCTCGCTCTTCTTCTAATAACCACACCACACGACACACTAGCGCGACGAATGTTCACCACTTTAACGTCGTTATCATCTATAATGACTGCCGCCGACGACCCTCCCCCCCCCCTCGCAATACATTTCCCAATTGTTAGCAATTAAGGGTAGGTATACGTTGACTAAACGTGGTCTCGTTCGACATGCGCAACCAATTGGGAATCTTCCCCCGACTCCTTCTGAGCCTTCCATTTTGAAGCACACAATAATAATATAATAATAGTATTATCGTGTCTCAATTAATATCACAAAAGAACATTTTCACCCCTTCCCCACCCCCTCCACCCAATTTTAGGCTGACCTAAATTGTCTACATAATTTATCGCGATATTTGGGAGATTGAACCCAGAGGGGGGCGGGGGACAGAGTGACAAAATGTGCCGTACGCTGGCTATATAATTATAATCCACCCCATTTCACCCAGCCCGCATCTATGATATTTTATTTCGGATTATTTCATTCCTCTCTCAGTTAGAAGCCTAAATCTTGCCGTGTGAAAACAGTGTTACAACTTTGACCTACGTTTCGTTCGAATTGTTTTTTTTATACGTATATCGCAATCAATAAAGTTTAAGAGTGAGCGGAAAACATAAAGGATGTCTCTTTGTTGTTCGCGAGCGGTAGATTAACTCTAATAAACTAATTCCCTCAACATCGTGATACTAAAGACGACTTATATTATCTAACTTGCGGCGAACACTTTATTTAATAAATTCGTATATTGTTAGACGGCCACGTGAAATATATGAAGGAAAGAAAAAATTATTATTAATATATAACTCAGTCTCTCATGACAAAGATCGTTCCCATGGTTATCGTATGTCATACTTAATTATATTATTCCTCGTTAAAGGAAACAGCCCCCAAAAATTCAATTTAAAATTTGCCTCTTTCCTTAACCTCTTCAAAATGTATGGTTCAAACTTACCCCACAGCCATACCCAAATACACAATCCGTTACGAGCTGGTGCCGTTCGGATTTAATTTCCTATTTTTTTAGCTCCTGGTAATACAAAAGACATCCCCTCCGTTCTTATACAAGCTGCTTCTACATAATGTTAAAGTGGCGCGGGTGCTATTCCAATTTATTAATCGCGTTAATAATATTTTTTTGGGGGGCGAGATTTAAAAAATATACACCATTTGATTAATACAAGCTGCTGTAGGCCGAAGAAAAAATAGTCTAAAATTTGGCTATTATTTGTCTTGATAATCTACTCATCCCTATTCCTACACTAACTCATATAGCCGTGGCCAAAATTAAACACAAAAAACCAAACTAGGGATGATTCCAGGAGTGACACAAATTAAATCAAGCGATTTTCTCGAAACTACCATGTATTTTTTTAACAAGTCGTTTTTGTAGGCATTTAAACTGAGTTTCCTTGCAAACTATACATTCCTAAATTCATTCAACGTGGGACAAGAATTATGGTAATTTTAGTTAATTATAAATATAAAATTATATATTATCATTATAGTTATAGCACTAGATAAAAAATTTGATGGCCAATGTATTATTGTTATGATTACTCTCAAATTTCCATACGAATTATTTAACTTTTGCTTGTTTATTCTACATGCCATGTAGAGATCATATTTTTCTCAACGCAAGGGTTGGAGAAATTTCGAAGGGAAAATACAAAAATAGGGGAAATAATTGGAGAGATTAAATTGTAAATTAACAATATAAATAAATAATCGAAACTCAAAAAATAACCCATATAACTTCTAATTTATACGGTCAAATAAATTTAGTATAAGCTATAATATGAAATTATGTACTTACACATGGGTGGAGCCAGGGAGTGGCAGGAAGAGGCGGCTGCCTCCCCCCCCCCTTTAAATCGAAAAATCCTTAAAAATTTTTTAATATAATTATGGCTAAAATTTAAAAAATTAATCATTATTGCCCCCCTCTTCAATCCTGGTTACGCTAGGGTTATAAAAAAACCTGGGTTTTGTTTAGTCGACGAACTATATTATTTTTCTTAGTCGACCTCAATGTTTAGTCGAAATTAGAAAAACACACCAGAGCATTTTGGTCGGTTTATGTTAGGTTGGCGTTTGGTCTTAGTTGAAAGAGGACGACCCAGGTCTTTTTACAAAGCTAGTATATAGAAAAATACATTTTTTCTACGTCTTCACCTATAGACTCTGAAGAAGACTTAGCATAATAATAGGGAAGATTTGTGCGGTTTAAATTTAGATATCGTCTTATTTTTACAATTTTGCGAATCTTTATATTCACCACTTCGTTCCTGGGTTTACACTCAATATTACCGAATTTACACTAAATTATTTAATAAGCCGCTCTAGTAAGCGGAAGTAAAAATTTTCTGACTGCACTAATAGCTTAATTAGCGCACATCCCTTCACACAAAATTAAAGGCGTTGTGTAATTAAATTTTGCCCATATAAAACTTTAAGAAAATTAATTAGGGAATATTAGCCATGATAATACAATTAATTAATAGCGATTTTTTAAAAGAAAATAAAGATCTTCACTTTTTAGTATAATAAAAATAACAACAAGATGTTTGTTTTGCAGATATAGACTTTATATAAATCAAGAATCAATAGGCATGATGATCTAATTTTTTTATTTGTGATTATTTAGATCAAATAAAAATCAGATTTTTTAAGAGCCAATCTTAACTAAAAATTAAATAGCCTCATTGAGGTGTAGTTAAATGTCATTTAAAGAACAAAATTCATTATATCGGGAAATTAACGGGAAATTTGAAAATTCCCGAGGGAATTTGTGGGAGAAATTCCTCTCTTGTGCCATTTTTACTTATGCGTTTATAGCTATTTACTAGAACTATAGAATATTTTTCAATATTTTTATAGCTAGACCCGCGCATTTAATTTTATATATATCTTAATTAATGGAATTCAAAGATTATTTTTTGCATCTTGATTTATTGATTATCTGAGCAGCTTAAATTCTTTGTATAAATCATTCTGTTTATCGAAGACAATTTAATATAGAGCCCGACTAATCTATAATAGGATATTAATGTAACAAAAATCGTTCAAGCTTTCAAAAATATAAGAAAATTATTTATTATGAAGCTGTCTACTCTGAAAGAGAAAATGACGCTTATGACAAATAACCATATCGCTCCGTTATTTTAATTTACTTGCTCAAATAAATCTCAAAAACTGAACCCATTTATGGGCTTTGCCAAAAAATGACTAATATATTTAATAAAAATACCTTTTTTTTACCTTTTGTGAATCATTCTTATATATTAGTTTTAGAAAAAACTCGATTTAACTTTTGACTCCACTACTGTAAGGAGAGGGAGGGGAAGGTTAAAGAATTTTATAATGTTTTTGTTGGGAGGCAGAAAATTATTTTTTTTTTTATTTTATAATTTCGCTATTTATAAAATATTTCATGAAGTGGGGGAGGGGCAGCTTCCTCTCTTGCTTATTTCTATTTTTTAATATAAAATGAAGAACGTTCACTTAAAGTCAATCAAAATGTCCATTGGTTCTTGTAATTAAACTTTTACCTCTAAAAATTGCGATAGGCTCTATGGAGGGCTTCACTTTTCTTGGTAAATAAATTTCATTAATTAATAGCATTTATACCAAAAATTCATACAAACTCGAATTAACTTTTTCCAAACCAAATTTATAGAGCTGTAATTTCGAACAAAATTATCGATTGAAGAAATTAAATTATAGGAAGGAGGCTATATAGATAAATTAATTTGATTCACGTGTATCCGTTTTAAGCTTCTTAGAATAACATCATATTATCTCATTTCAAATAATTCATTCTTATACAATTAAATTTATTTATATTACAAACAAAAATTTAATTAAAAATAGAAGAAAAAGTGTAACATTGAAAAATATTTAAACTAAATTTTAATTAAATTTAAAAGCTGAATATCGGTCAAATCGATATTCAAAGTTTCGGCCAACATAATTTATAATTAGCAACCTCAACTAAGATTACATTTTAAAAACGTGCCATTTTTGGAATTTTTAATAGTAATTTGCAAATTAAATAGATATATTATAAAGAATAATTCAATGTTATATTAAAAAACATTTAATTAAGAAATTTGATTGTATATGTTTAGTATAATCATAAACGAGCTAGAATAATAATTTCCGTAAAAAACACATTACTCTCAGATTAAATGCTAGGCAATTTATGGGTTAAACTTGATTTTTAATAATTGTAGTTCAGCTCATGGGGCGTAGCCAGGGGAGGCAGTGGGGGCAGCTGCACCTTCTACAAATCCAAGATATTGGAAAAATTTGGTCAAATTCTATCAAAAAATCATCATCCCCTCCCTTTGAAACCTAAAATTTAAACCCGCCCTCTAAGTTAGTTCTTTGCTAAGGCTAAGGTATAGTACGGTTTAATAAATACCAGATGAGGTTATGTTTTTTATTTAAAGCATTTATGTCGAGACTAAAAAAAGTTCCAAAAATCTCATTAGAAGGATCCCTTGATGTGTATCATTTTTGGCTGGTTCACGCATAATTTAGCCAATTTAAAGCAGCCGGACAAATGAGATGGTTCAAAGATAAATTCATAGATATGGGATTTGTATTTCCAAGTTATAATGGCCATTTCGCTTAGACGTGAGCTTTATTATTAGCCATTTGCGCGGGCGTAGCCAGCATTGGAATTGGATGGGGGCAATTATGATTTAGGGAGCGGCAAGATGAACATTTTTTGAAATTTTAACCATAATTTTAATAAATTTTAACAGATTTTGGACGAAGAGGGGGTAGCCGCCCCTCTCTGCCCCCCTTTGGCTACGCCCATTACCATTAGAATGGAATGTACTAGTGTATATATTTTATATTAAGTTTAGTTAAATATAAAGAGGAAAGTAGACATATCTAGGTATTCTTAAATAAAAATACTATTGATTAAAAAATATTCAAGTTATTTTCTGGTGAAGACATTTAATTAGGTGCTTGTATTTTCTAATGTGTTTATTGAAAAATTGATAAGGTTATTTATGTTATGGTATAAGGTTTAAAGAAAATGGTCGCCTTGATTAGGCGGGGGGGGGGGCAAAAGTTTGATAAAGATTTGAAAATGGGCAAATATTTTATTTTTATTTTTTCGAATTTTTTAAAATAAGCAACCGGGGAATTAACATTTCGGGCTAGTCCCGTTAAAATAATAATCGAAAGTAATACCCATGTGCGAGGGTTTAAATTTCTTTTGATATTTGGCCGGAAGAGTTTTTATATATTATTACAAACTAAATCGAAAGTTTTGCAATTTTAGACCCTATATAATACTTTTAGTCTATCTAACTAATTCAGATGAAACAGCTCGATTAAACTTTTTTAATTGTTGATGAGGAGGTAGTCAGGGAGAGGCATAAAACTATACTTACCCTATAGACCTTCAAAGTCACTTTTTTAAACTCAAACGACCCGAATATTTCAACCCGACCTCTGGCCCGGAAGCATTTTAAAAATTTTAACCCGAACTCGGCCCGAGCCGAAAGCGTTAGAATTTTTTCTTCGAATCCCCCCCCCCCGCACGCGTTTCAAGTTTTGGTGCCCGACGCTAGAGTAAGAAAAGTTGCGGTGCTTAAAACTTAATAGACAAATTAAAGTTTAATCTATGAAACTAATAAATGCCACAGATTTTGACTAAGTTAATGTGAATGCTTTATTAAAGGGTCGGGTCCGGGTTGGGTCGAGTTTTGGGTCACCCGTGCAGGTCACTAACTCACCTTAGGAGATAATAAGTTATCGCAAAATATCTTAATGTCGCCATCTATACATTATTTTTTATATACTTTAAATTTAATTGTGTTTTTATATAATTACTCATTGTCATTTGTAAGATTATTTAACATTCTTCAATGACCTTTACATAATTTTAAAGCACAATATAATTCAAAAGTGCACACCCAAAATTGAGGTATTGGTTATTTTTCTATTTTTAAAAAACAAGATGAAATTTATATTTGTGCAGGATGGGATTTAAGATATGAGGAATATGAATAAATATTTGGGCGAATTGAAAGGAAAGATAGGGGGATATATCGGGCCGTAAAAGGATAAATTATATTGGGCCGTAAAGGAATAAATCTTACCCCCTCCCCAAAGGGAGTGATTAGAAGGGAGAATCAGGAGCTACATTTTTATTGTATATCTTGAGACGGGAAATATAATAATTAATCCAAACGCGTTATCAAGTTCAATGATGCGTATTCATGTTGATCAATGGTAATACATATATATGGGGAATAAATAACAAACACGTATAAGCGCGTGGGGGGGGGGGGGGGGGGGGGGTAAAGTAACACACGTACTGAAATTAAATAGAAAGTAAAAGTATCATATATGAACTTAAGGTTACAGGAAAAGGGGTTACTCAGTGAGTATGCCTCTGATAGTCAGATGTTATAAGATCAAAAGACCCGACAATGTTAAGAAATCTATTAAATGAACTTTTGTAATTAATCGAATGAGATACACTGTTTTACAAGGGGTTGGGAGAAATGGGGAATATCCGCGTATCAAGGGATACGACAGTTATCTTTTATATTTTATGCAATATTCGTTGTTTATTAGTCCATGTCATTTTTATTGAATGATTTGATATTTTACTTCTTATTCCCCATATCTTTTTCGCTAGCCAAATTATCTAATGGCTAGTAATTGAATAATATATTTTATGATTCATACCAAACTCACCGTGTTAGAAATTTTTTTGTTAAAGTAGACGGCTGGGATTTGTTTGCTAGAACTTTGGTTTGAGTACATAAAACACACTAAAGGTTCTGTTTAAGCGGCTATAAAAAACAAACCATTGGACTGTTTATGTTTAGTTGACTAAAACCGTCGACCAAACAAAAGCCAGCCGTTTTTACAACACTTCTTATAAGAACACCTACTCTCACATACCTCACGAATATAATTAATAAAAATGTGTTAAAAACCTTGATATACATTTTAACGTTGGTATCGTTTTAAATTTTAATTCTAATACGGTGAAATTGTTGATAGAAGATAATCATCATGAAATATTGTTTTTTAAATTAGTTTAATGTGGATTCTTTAAATTTGCTCTACGACATTGTTTTCTTAACTAATTAATTGGTATTCCTAAGTAATATGAATTAAAAACCACTAAGATTTATATATTTCTTTCAGAGGGAGTAAGCCTAATATACCCCACCCGGATTGTCCAAAATACCGTCCCCCCCCCTCGAAAATTTTTCGATTGATTAAACAGTCTAATGCGAGTTACAATTAATAATTTTATTAGCCCTCTTTCCCCCGAAATCTTAAAAAACTCATTCGAACCACAACTTGAGCTCAAGAAGAGTTTATAATCATAATTGTTTTGTCGGTTGCAACTTAATAGTCGAGGTTAAATGTTTTTTTATAAACTATGTTCAACCACTAGTTTCTAAAATTAATATTTTCGTCTATTTTTATGCAATTTAATATTTTAAAACTTTAAACGTTATTAAAGATATATGATATTCTGTACAATGGATCCAGAAAATCGCCATAAAATTTGTCTGCCTCTAGCTTTAAGTACATCCGATATATATTTACTCTTGTTTTGTATTAATGTAATTATTTTCAAAATAGGCGAAATTGTAAAATTGCCAATTAAACCCTAATATAAAATAGCAAATTCCCCCTCCCCCCCCCTTATAAAAGTGCCTGCAAGCCCCATTTTATCTATGATGAGCAATAAGATAAAATTAATTTGAGGTTGATAAACTAGTTTTTTAATTTGATCTTAAATTTCAAAATTTATAGGGTGGTGATATTTTTTATTAAAATCCACAATTTACATCTTGATGATCGGACTTTATAAAGAATGCCTTAGGGGCAGTTAAAATAGATCTTGTTTAAAAAATTTAAAAACAAATGCGTTTAATTTTGATTATCCGCAATCATAAGGATACCTAAGTGTTGAATCAAGCATAGCTATGACTTCTATTTTTTACAATGAGTAATTAATATTTAATTAAAACTTATTATGCAAGTTTTATAATCTTTTGTTGAGCAACAATTTAAATTTATTTTTGATGTTTGGATGTATATAAATTATAAAATAAGGTTATTTTTTACATTTTGTGTGCTATTTTTATAAAACCAAAAATGTTATAAATACATAATAGAGGAAAGGCTAGTTTATGGCCTCGCTAAAAACTATAATTATTAAAAAATTTTCGATAGTATTAAAAATAATGATACACTTAATTTTTTCCATCACCATTTCAAAGCCATTTAGCCATAATAGTTTTGTATTTATTTGCCATTTATTTCATCGAACTAATGCCGTCACATGATAGGAAGGACTAATACCATTTATCTCATAAAAATTTCCCTTTGTCCATTTTTCCCTTGAGGCATAAAAGCAGTAGCAAAAAAGTTGAAAATCGTTTAAAGTTTTGAAACTTTATAAAACCTTTTTCCTATTATCGCCATTTTATAATTTTTCTCAATTTAAAGTACTTAAAATATTTTATTATAGCTATGTGCCCAAAATATATTTTTTGAAACCAAGTATAATACTTTTATAGATTTTATTCCAAATTATTATTAATTGCTATTTTTAACTTTTATAATTTATAACAAGGCATATAGGCTTAGTTAATAATGATATCGTATAAATCTAGGATTTAAAATAAGGATAGCGCTTCCTAGCAAATTGGTTTTAAAGTGCGATTCAACTTTAACCGACTCCTGGCCCATTTTAGACGATAATGCTTTAGATCTTTGTATTTAACCGAGTCTCTTGTTTTATGTTTATCTATGTGATTTCGTCTTCGTACAAATAAATTTTTTATTTAAAAAAAAAAATAACCCATTTGGGTTTTTATAAAAGCTTACAGATAAGCTAGAGCACCAAAAATATTCATTTTAAGAATCCTCGATACATTTTATGCCTTTTAAAATGTATTGCGGAATTTATATTGGTAAAGCCTGATTCTTTAGGGGAAGCAACCATTTCCTTTAAATAAATTTTCATTAAGTAAGGTTTGGTAAATTGTTTAAATTGTAGGTATTTTTAATCCCAGTGGGATATTTTTTCTTGAAATAGCTTTCCTATTAACCGTACAAATTTGGTATAAATGCTTTGATTTCATAATATTTAGCACTCCTCGTTCTAAATGGCTTAATTAGTGACATAAAGTATGGGACTTTAACTACGACCCATCATTGAATAGCGCGCTACATTAGAAATATTTTTAGCCATTTTGCATAATTTTTAAATTAAAACTATAATGATTTGTGGTATGTTTATAGCTATTTTGAAAAAGTTCATTTTTCCGTTGATAAATTCAAGTTATTAAAGGAACACCAAACTTTTATGAATATATTTCATGACAATCATATCTGGAAAATTTATTACCTTTGTGAAAAAATGAAAATCTAAAAGTCTGATATTAGCCCTATTAAAATCGTATACGACATCGACTTTACAAACAACGTCCACAAATGAAACCAATTTATCAATGTAAATTGAGACATAGATGGCGTTGGTGTCATATATGTTACCAATTCTTACTTTTTTAATCATTTATTTATTCTTTTCCATCTAAGTTCGCAGGATCTTTTTGAGGCTTACCCTTCAAAATTATGGAAAACTTTTGGGAAAACATAGATTGCCTCAGGCAAATAAATTAATGCTTGTTTCTTTTTTGACGCTGAACATCTTTTTAAAAGGCTCAAAATAAGATTTTTGATCGAAAAGCTTTGCAAAAATAAGAAATTATAAAATAGAGACTAGCTGGTACAATCATTAATTATCCACTGTCAATTTTAGTTTGATCCTTAAATCTTATACATATAACCATGAGATTTTAATGAAATGTTACTACGCGCTACTTTGTCGCTACTAGTGTTATAAAAACGGCTGGGTTTTGTTTGGTCGACCATTGGTTTTAGTCGACTAAAATTGGCCAGCTTTTGGTCTGTTATTCTTAGTCGACCTCTAGGCTTAGTTTAAATTCGAAAAATAGACTAGAGTCAACCGATAGTCTTAGTTGAACCATGAGTCGACCAAACAAAACGTAGCCGTTTTTACAACACTAATTTCAACAAACATGCCAATTTTCAATGAAAACCTTAATATATTTCAAACGTTGGGTGTCAGTTAGTTAGGAAGTAAAAGATAGTATATTTGAAGATAATTTTTTTAATATAATTAATTTACAAAAAAAGGTTTTACATAAGAGTTGGAGAGAAAAACTTTGGCTCTCTTTGCTCGCCTACTACGCCCCTGTAGTATTTATTATACGCTATAAGTATAACTACTTCTTTTAAAGGTAGCGACATGACTTTATTAGTTGCATAATGACAAAATCTTTACTTTTTCTACTATACACACACACTTTGTCTTATTATTATTATCTTTAATGCATACTAATTTTATTTTGCCGATAGATAGTAAGGGGAAAAACAAAATTTTGATTGTGCCATTTTCTATTTGTATGCATCTAGCAAGCATCACATTATAATTTCGGCTCATCCACCCTTCCCCCTATGCATCTACTAAAAATTAGCTTTATATATTGATCGAGCTTAAATCAATACCAACTCTATAATCTCAAAATTTAAAGCGATATTTGAATTTTTCATTTCACTGCCACTAAGCACTTGCAGTGTTAATTTTAATCTCCTCAACATAAGGAATATTAGTTCGCAGTGTGTTATGTCGTGTAAATAGATTAGCATATATTTTTTCTTAAATTTGTCCCCTTGGCTTGATGGGGAGTGCTGGAAGAAGAAAACTTTGTAAATATGGAATTCTATAATTTAAGGATTATTTCACTAAACCACTTTTGAAGATCCAATGTTAATTTTGATTAAATTTCGCTTTTTGTGCTAACTTTTCTTAGCTATGTAGTAGATTTAATGAATTAATCTTTTAACATGATTCAAGTTAATAATTTCAACTTTCACCATTGTAAAAATTGTGGGTGTACCCCTAAATTAGAAAGGGGTTTAAAGAATTTGCTAAATAAAGGTAAGGCCAAAGAACGTTTTTAAGAATGTTCAAATATCATAAGTTATGTTTTTGTATCAAAAATACACTTAAACACCTAAAAAATAAATAAAATAATATGTAAATTTTATAATAAAACTTATTTTTTGAAACAAACAAATGAATTATATAAAATCTTTATACATTTTTTGAAAATTATTCACCACTTTTTAGAGTTGTCTCGCAAACTTTTTGTTACTATACCGAATTAGTGGGAAAAAACTTTCTAGAAATTCAAATATCAGTACCCTAAATATGTATTTAACTAAAACAAAACTCACGAAAAGGTAATTCAATTCGTTAGTTTCTATAAATGAACTTGGTTACAGTTTGAAAGGAATTAGTACTTTTAAACTTCTACATCCAATTTATGAGTATTATTACAAAATTTTCTTGGCTTATTAACCAACGTATTTATAGTGTACTTAAATTTTATAATATATGGCAATTATATTGACATACAGTGGAAAAATATTTATAACGCTGTTCAAATTAATTATAAATTAAATTAAACATTTTTTTCATTTCGCACCTTTTACACATTTTTTATTTATGTTAAAAGTATATTTAAAAAATTTGGTATTTTTATCGGCACTTAAAGTTAACATCCTGCTTTTCAGTTGAGAACATTTGTACCAGAAACCTTACTTTAAAGGTAAATTTTGGACCATTTTTTAAATTGCTGCATCGATTAAAATAAGCGAGTTTTATCGATTTTGCTTAAATGGTCATTCAGCCCGCGCAAAAAGGCTATCTATCATAATTCAAATTTCAAATGAACATCGTGCCAGCCTATATGGTTGATTTAGTCTAAAACCACCTTTAATACTGGTACTACTACTATAATGATAAGACTACGCAAAAAATGCTATATTTAATTTGTGCACCTCATGCGCAAGGTGGTAAAGGTTCGATTTCCTTTATTTCATTTAAGGCTAGACCCGTCAAATGATAATACATAATTTAATCTACTTCAAATCTTAACAAACCCCTTTATTATACTATAAGCCAAATATCGAGTTGTTAAAAACGTTAAAATGGATTTAATCAGGCATATCATTTTATCAAATTAAACACACACACGTTTTAAAAGTAAATTGTTATTTATCTTGTCATGATGGTCCGATCGGTTAACAAATCAAATATTGCACACCAACATCAATAAAATATATTTGATTTGATTGAGCTAAAACAAAAATTTATCGAAGGGGGGGGGTAGGGTGGTATTATACAAGATAAATGACAGGAACCTAAGGGATTTAGTTGTCTCGGAAGAGGATTTAATTATGAATTGCGTTGTTCCTCCCTCTTAAGTTCTACTCAATTATACATAGGGATGGTTCGCTACATACGAGCATTAATTTCAAAAGTTTTGTAATTAATAATAGTATTAATATTTTGCAGAGAGGCTTGGCTAGAGCTTAGTTAGGGGCTATAATTTATGGTATGTTTTCCCATTTAACTTAACGAAGAAGTCCATAGAGGAAAACGTATTTTAAATTTTAACATGGGATATCGTGGCAAAAAGTGAAGTGAATTAAACCTATGGGACATTATTTTTAAAATATTGAAAGCCGCTTTGTCCTCTTTAAGGCCAATGACTTGGTCGGTTTTGATCAAATAGATGCCATACCCTATTTAAGTATATGGAGCTTGGTACATAAACACCGCATTTTTTTTATCTGGCGGCTCTATTTCTATTATAATGACGAAAATGAGATGAAAATGGAACCATTTGAAGCCATTAAAGGGATAATTATTACAACTCAAATTACAGGTGTCGATTTATAAAATTTAATTTAAATTGAAAATATTTAATTTGAGGTCTTAAATGTAGTATATAACAATTATTATTTTTACAGTGTATGTAAAATTATTATTCTACTTTTGTTTTCTTTAATTTGTTTACTGACGTTCGTTTTATATGTGATTAGCAGAATGCTTTTTCTGAAGAAATAACAATATAGTGGGATAAATTTTAAAATTTTAATATAAAAAACACGCATTAAAATGTGTTGCATTATTTAATAGCTTTTAACCTAATTTGATTATTTAACTTAATTTAAGGAGCGCTCTTAATATAATTAAATTTCAATTTCTGTTTATTACTATATGATGATTTGCTCCCATCTATTCTATGTAAAAGTAATTAATTTAAAGTATTATTCGTGGTAGAAGGGATCCTAAGTTTTAAAAATTAATATATCGAGATTGTCAATTTAATTTGACAAAGACTTTTTTTGATTTTATTAAATTTGTTAAATTGTAAGGCTTAAAAATGATTTTATCGTTTTAAATTAATATAAATTATTTATTTAATTTATTTCAACTCTAGCTTACTGATGCATTCCACGGGATTTAGTTCAACATCTTAACCATGATCTTATTAGACGAAGTCGGTTTTCCCACCTACATAACTTTGGTTATATTATTTAGTGGAGTTCTTTTCGCTGTTTTTTGGTTGGCTATAGTCCTATTATTCTGTAGACTAAAAGCCAAACGCCTCGGAAAATTGAAAAGGTGAAGCCTTTGATTATTTAACATTATATTTTTATTACATCGTGATTGCAAGGGTTCATAATTTTAAATATAATATAACGTTAAAGCAACAATTGTCTTGTCAAATTTGTTGTAAATCTATTTTTTAAAAAATAGAGTCTTTAAGTTACATTGAAAATTTTTTGGGTTATGTAGTTTTTGTCGTGATTAAGCAAATTAACGTTTTTCCAATAATTTATAGTTGTTTAGTAACTTTAAACAGTTTAAATTTTAGGCAACCAGCGTTTTTTACACCAGCACGGGAGTTAACGCCAACCGAGACCAAGTCTAGGAAATATGACAATAAAGAATACAGTAGCATTGACATGGAAAGTTCTGGCGTTCAAACCACGATGGAAATGGCAGCTATTAGATTACAAGAAAGGTGTGCTTTAAGAGTATAGTGTTAACTTATTCATTTATATATTTTATTTACTTCAACCTTCATAATAAGTATTATGATCTTTGAGCTATAATATTATCGCCCGTTACTTTAAGTAGTGTCGTAAAAACGGCTGGGTTTTGTTTGGTCGACAAAACATAAACAGACCAAACATTTTTTGCTCAATTTTTCTTAGTCGCATAAAGTTTGTCTGTTTATGTTCAGTTGACTAAAACCAAAGATCGACCAAACAAAACCCAACCGTTTTTACAACACTAACTCTAAGCATCCATAGCCGTTTTACGGTGAAATGTGAAATTATTAAATATTCTGCTTATAAGAGTAGAGCAACTACGATTGAATTTTATGTGCAACTTGGCAAAGTATTTATGGTCCCTTTAAAAGGACGTCGTTGTTTGGTTAACTCTATTCTTTGTGTCGCTGTATAATGCCAAGTTTTTGTACAAATTTCATAAATACTTTAAAATTATATATAAAGTTACAGCAATTAATATACAGCGTTATTTAAAGCTAGTAAGCATCATTCCAAGTGTTTTAAACCTATTCACTTTATGATTTTTAGATTAAATCTAAGATGACCCTTATTAGAACTATGGCCTGGGTTGCTTATATAACTACTTTCTTTACCCAATTTATTGGCACGCTTTAAACTGATGATAATCTTCAA